>CM048920.1:30947783-31362783 GCA_026686955.1 Epinephelus cyanopodus | reverse complement strand
AGTGACCTCAGCCTCATTGATGGATTGTTTCCATGGCGTCATAACGGTCATTCCTCAGTGATGACGGAGTGTGTTACTTTCTTGTGGTGAAAGATCACACATTCACACACACCAACCTGTTCGTTTGCTAAAATCGATTTGACTTGTAGATATACACAATAGCAGACACGTCACTCGCATATCTTTCAAACTCTAGGCTTATGAATGGCATTACATCACACAGAATCTCATATTTTTAATGTTTTTGTGTTTGTAGCTGTGGTTTTAAAACATGTAGCTGGACAGGCAGAATCAACTGATGTATTAAACAGTTGACTGATTGACCGATCGGTGAACTGATGTGTTGACAGGAGCTCGGTGAGTGTGGCAAACCAGCTTTCTACCAGGGCAGAGTGGCCAAAGCCATCGTTGACATCATCAACCAAAACGGAGGAGTCATGACCCTGGATGACCTCAGTAGGCATGATAGTGAGGTCATCTCCCCCATCAGCACAGAGTACAAGGTGAGGTCAGCGATCACAGGCACGTTTTGTGTATTTTGATAGCGTGGTAAGCAAAGGCAATGACTCCATTGTGTGTTCAGGGTGTGCGTCTGTGGGAGCCTCCTCCTAACAGTCAGGGATTGACTGCCCTGCTGCTTCTCAACATCCTGGAGAACTTCCCTCTCAAAGGTATTCACTGGAATGCTGATACAACACACCAGCAGAGACAAAGTAGGACCTCACCAATCTCAAATATATCTTAATCTGGTGATGTGGATGAGTCAAAATGTACTTTATAGAAAACATAAAGCATTAGCACACTAATATTTAAAAAAAAAATACTATTGGTTTTATTTGCCTGGGTTTAGATATTTTCCTGTTAAATCTCTGCCCCATTTCCATTACATGAAATAAATGTTGTTTTGCGTCCACTTTTGCCACTAAAATAGCACAGTAACACAAGAACACCGTTGCAAAAAGCATTTAACTCTTTAAAGAGTAACTAAACCCTAAAACCATTTTTTTTCAGCTGATAATCAGTTTCTGGTTGTATAGTAGTGTTACTGACTGATCCTGCTCAAAATCTTGAAAGTTTAGTGTAAATTGTTGAAAATCTACATTTTATTTTAAAAATGTGGCATGGAGTGCCCTTTACAGCTTGAAACCTGGTTACTACATTTGAATTTACATTACATTGGAGGCGAATGACTCTTTTTCGGGGCGAATGACGTCACTAACCGTCCACACTAAAGCCTGCCCTCCACCCTTTACTCCTCCCCTTACGATAAAACCATTCTGTCCGCAGTTATCAAACTGATAGCGAGTAGGTTGGATCAGAGCAGAGAGAGTAGTAGAGCAGAGAGAATAGCTAGTAATTTGTCGAATTGTATTGTTACCATAGTGTATTTTAGTGTAGGCTTACAGTTAGTAGTGTGTTCACAGTATTTAGGTTAGTTGGTTAAGAAGAGGCGCCGAGCCTCGGGAGTATATGTACGGGGTGGTGAGGGAGGGATGTGGAGGGCCGCTGTGTGGTGAGAGAGAGCCGAGCCTCGGGGGTATATGTGCAGGGCCGCGAGGGAGGGAGGGGTGGATGGATGCGGTGGGCTGCTGCACAGTGAGCCCAGGCTCCCAGAGAGGGAGAAATAGAATGAAGTAGGATAAAATAAGTCAAAGTGTGGAGAAGGGGACCGGCTGAGCTCCGGCCGTCTTCCCTTCTGCCCGTGTGACACAGTTAGGGACGGTTTTCCAAGCCACCATCGGCGCAATGAAAATAAGTTGAAGTGTGGAGGAGAGGGACCGGATAAAGAGGCCGAGCTCCGGGGAAGCCCTCTCCTCTCTCCCCGCAGCGAGGGACAATCTTCACTCCGCCCCCTTCCTCAGCCGATAGATAAGATTTGACTGTATGATAAGGATCTTTAACATTTTTTTTTCCATTTAAAGTTTGAAAGTTTGAAAAGGCTTCAGCTAGACGTTCAGTGTGACAGCGACATTCATGTGATATAGTAAACAAGCTAACTGTGCTAACAGTGGATCAGAAGTGTAGGTATCAAACAAAAGCCAGAGACTGTATCATATTTAGTTGCTGTGAGCTTTAAATTCACCACTTCTAAGCAGAAGAGAGATTGTAATGTTACCTCAGAGCCTCATGATGCAAAGTCTCTCCTCCTCTGTGCTGCTGCATTGTGTCCTCAGCTGTTTCTCCCAAAGAGTAGCCTGAAGTCAAGAGCGCTCACTCTGCAGCAAAATTTTGACACCAGAAGATCTCCAGATGTACACTGCACAGTGCACTGACCAGCAAAAAAAAAAAAAAAAGACAGCTCAACTTGAGGCAATGTCAGTTGACTGAGGGGTCTTTGACTGATGATTTGAATCTCTGACTTTCAAGTGGCAGCTCTAAGTTTATTGTATTGTGACTCTTAGGAGTCCTGTGATAGCACTGTCGACCTGTTCAGGGTGCACCTTGTCAGCTTGGAAAAGCTCCAGCCCCTGCAACCCTTTACAGGATAAGTAGGTATATGTTGATGGGTAACTCCGACAATGTCCGATATCTTTAGTAACAGCAAGGCAAAAAGAAGAAAGAAAGGAAAAAAATGACGATGACATGTTGATTTTGGAAGTTACATCATATTATGTCCACGATATGTATTTAAAGTTGCTGTGGACCTCTCCTGTACTCCCAAAACCACAAGTCACAAACAATGAAATGTTTGTGGATCATAGAATTTGATTTGCACTAATCTGTTCTTCAGGCACTAAGTGTGTGTGTGTGTGTGTGTGTGTGTGTGTGTGCGTGTGCGTGTGCGTGTGTGTTTAGCTGCAGGCCATAACAGCTCAGACTACATCCACATACTGGTGGAGGCTGTGCGCTTGGCAGTAGCAGATGCTCTGCGTTACCTGGGCGACCAAGACCATGTGACCATCCCTCTGGAAACCTTACTGAACAAGAGTTACAGCCACCAGCGAGCGCAATGCATCAGCATGGACAGGTGTGTGCCTCTGTGTGTGTAAGTGTGTGTGTCTGTTAGTACCAGTGGGTACCAGTCATGCTCTGTTGACTTTAGATAGGACTGTAGACTTTTACCGCCCCGTCCATCCCTTTATGCCTTGGTCCCTCCTCCGCTGCTCCATCGACTGTGTGTGTTTTGGCACCAACGCGTATTTAATGGTCAGTACTTTAGACTTTGAACTTTAGGTCTTTATCAGTTCTAACACAAATAGACAAACAGACTATAAAAGTATAAAACAACATGATGATTTCCACACACATACACAGACGTATTTGTCATACTAAATCCTGCTGTTGTTGGCGTTGTTACATACTCTAATAACCTTAAATCCCTAGGGAGTGCTACTGCATCAGGCAACACATACAAATACAAACACCAACCATACACTTTCTTTTCATTTAGTGTCACTTTGAAGATTCAACCAACCGTTAATGAAATGTGAATCAGAACCTGATGTCTCTCATAATACAAAAAGTAAGAAAAATGTTGTCTCCACAGTCATTATGTATACATGCACACAAGAAAGCAGGTAACTTATAGAAATCAGGTGATGGCAGGAAATTACAGATCATGTTTACATGTAATGCAATAAAATGGTTACTGTAAAACCTGTGTTTACATAGAGCTGGCAATCAGATTTCTCGGCCAACACCCTACAGCATGTTTGAACCAAGGCTGGCATATGGTTTATTTGTGATGTATGCTGATAGGAACATTTGGACTGATATGCTGTGAGAGGACATTGAATGAGAAAGCACACAATTATAAAGATTATGTAAGTGATAGCTGCTGCTTCCAATGTGTGAGGTTGGTGGGTGGGGCCTGGGTGATTCTATTCAGGACCTTTTTTTTTCTATTAAATGTCTTTGATAAAAAATAAAAAAAAATCCATTGATATTTCTTATGAAAATATTTATTTCAGGGCATAAAAACATTTAAGGACATTTTAAAAGCAAAGGAAAACACTGAAAAATATAGATCAGTGTTTTAATTAAACATACTCTAATTTTTTTTGCAGAATTTGATGAGTAAAATTGATATTGCCCTCATGAGAGTATGCTAGAATATGTAGCTATAGTTAGAAGATGGTTAGCTAACCTCAGCATAAAGATGGGAAACGGGGTGAAATGCCCTTTTTGACCCTGTCAAAAGTTCAAAAATCTACCTGCCAGTAACTCACCTGATAAACATGTTATATCTTGTTCACTTGATTTGATTGTTGCCGTATATTTACAGTACAGGCATGATAGCGGTATTGATCTTATGATGTAACTCTGCAGTATATTTTGACATATCCTTTGACCAGCACAAGTTTCTCCTCAGCCCAGTTGAATCTGTTTGTCTTTTTTCCAAATATATTCGATAACCACACGGCAAAAACAGGAACAACAACAATGATTTATGTGTGTGTTCTAATTGTTGTATGTGTGTGTGTGTGTGTGTGTGTGTGTGTGTGTGTGTGTGTGTGTGTATCTTTAGGACTATGAAAGAAGTGGAGCCTGGCCCAATGACAGGAAGTGACACTGTCTATTTCTGTGTGATTGACAGTGAGGGCAATGCCTGTTCATTTGTCAACAGCATCTATATGAGTTTTGGAAGTGGACTGGTCCCTAAGGATTGTGGATTCTCGCTACAGGTCAGGAGGGTCAGCAAGAGGATATGTATGCATGTGAGATAGCGATGGTAATCTATTGACTGTTTAGACACTGCAGAGTAGGTGGTTACATCAGTGGATTTGATGAACAGCAGTCATTTACCAGAGGAGCAGCATAAGTGTGAGAATGAAATTTAAAAATTACATACTTTGAAAATATTTTGCATGGTATCATTACCTTAGGAGAGCAGGAATGTGCTTGAGCTTTGTGAGTGTATGGTATGCATGGTGTACTAACTTGGAAATATTTTTGAAAATTATTTAACATTGCTGTGTTTAGATGATAACATACAGTTAATATCATTCATACAGCTTATCCACTGTAAAAATAGAATTTCCAGACTGTTTCGAGAAGCACGCTAAAATATTAACACATAAAACTGAATGAGGAGATTGGAAAGCTTGATTACTGGTGTGTATCTTTATATAAAATCTCTTTTTCCCTCTCACAGAATCGTGGTGCCTGCTTCTCCCTGCATCGTGATCACGTTAATTGTGTTGCAGGGGGGAAGCGACCATATCACACCATAATACCTGCACTTCTCACTGTCACTGCAACTAAATCACAAAAACCACGACTCCTCGCTGCACTGGGGGTGATGGGGGGTTTTATGCAACCGCAAGGACATGTCCAGGTAAGTGCAGAAAATTCTCTATAACTGTTCATTGTCCATTTCTAAATAAATGAATACGACTAGATCAGGCATTGGAGAGATTTAGGCCTCTAGTTTCGCAATGTTGCCTCTAGCTTCGCAATGTTGCCCGGAACCGTTGCCCAGTGCTTTCTCTCTCGCATTCTCACTCTGTTTCTTTTCTTTTGACTTTTCAAAGATGACAGATGGTGAATATACTCCCTATCTGATGCTGTGGCTGTTTGTGGTTGGCTGGAGAGGGATGTGAACTCATTAGTTTGCAGCTGCGTTAATTAAATCAGGCTGGGTTTCCATTACGCGTGCCAAACATTCCAAACGGTGCCAATCCCCTTTGATCTGACATCAGATGTGAAGGGACAGTCGATATAGAGATACATTTATGTGCTGATTGCAGATAGTTGCATTGAATAGTGTTTTTTGTGGGTATTTATTACATTGTTAATGTACCTGACATTCTGGAAACCTGTCTTTGAGGTTTTGGTGATGTGTGCGCACTGTCCGCCGGCTTACACCGGCTGTGCTCGGGTTGCGTTGCTCGAAACTAGCTCTGCGCGGGGTTTGCCAACCTGCACCACCCTGTGCCACCCTGCGCTGCACCGGGAAACTAGAGGCCTGAGTTTATAAGTGTGTATAACTTCACAGAGAATTTGAACATACCTCATTTTAATCACAGTTCAGTCTTAGTTTATTGTGTTAATGAGTGAATAACTGATGTTTCTCTTGTGTTTAGGTGTTGTTAAACATGTTGGAGTTTGGGATGAATCCTCAACAAGCTCTGGATGCACCAAGAGTCTATGTACACTATGACCCTAAAAGTATGCCCTGCCCCTCCATAGCACGCACACACACACACACACACACACACACACACACACACACACACACACACACACAGAAAACAGTGTAGTATACATGTGATTGATGACTTTGGATAATCAGCTCTCTATCCTGGGATACCAGAGTTCATGTTTATTGGCTATGAACGATATGGCTGTGCCTCATCATATTTTAGGGCGATGGTCATGAAGTCTTCCTCTACTGTCAGATGTCATTGTAAAATGTACAATAATTTGTTCATGAGATGAGAATTGTGGGCATTTAGTGAAAGAGATGACAGTGTGTGTGACAAATTTATATCTTCTGATTCTGATTAAACATTCTCTGTCTAGCTCATCAGTGGTTGGTCAATCTGGAGGAGGGGATCGACCAGGAAGTAGCAGAGAAGCTGAGAAGACGGGGCCACAAAGTCAGCTGGCCAATCACAGGTACCTTTTTTCTTTTTCTTTTCTTTTACATAATTACTGTTGGCAGTTGCTACATGGTATTTTTTACATCATAAGTATGCAGCGGTTCCAGAAAGTAGACAATTTTCCCAGCCATTCATTCATAAAACACACAAACACAATCTAGCAGTACAACTCCAGTAAAATGAACTCATCATCTCCTTTAAGTTGTGCCCTGTGAGTTAATCCTTTTTCATCTTCTTACATCGTTGGTACATGGTTCTGGTAATCCATGGTTTTCTTGTTGTGGAATGATTTAACTGCCCACACATCCTGACCACAATTAGACGACCACAGGGTTGCTTCTTCCTGAACACAGCAGTGCTGCTCTGTGGTCATCTGCATGGTGAAATATTACAGCAGTTATCCACAGCTTGGCGAGCTGCACCCCTCGCCCAAGTGATGGCCTGCAGTCATATGCCACCACCGTCCAACACCAGCCACACATGCCCTACCATAGCTCGCGAAGCAGATTCAGGAGCCCAAACTTAGCACAATTTTTGTGGAGCTGACAGAGAGGCAGCTGGAAGAGTCTGCGCCTACATCACATCAATCATAAAAACACCGGGGGATAAAACCTAACAACATATTAAACATTCCGAAACACTTTCCTTTATAAGAAAGTTTTGAAAAAAGTATTTAAAAGATGCAAATAAATGATGTAGCATTATCTGATTTCAATAGGCAAGTATTTCCTAGTCTGGAGGCTCTAACAGCAAAGGCTTGGTCTCTTTTGATCACAAGCCAGGATAGGAACAACCAGCAGAGCTGCATCCACTGATCTGAGGAAATGCCCAGGCACATAGAGTGTCAAAAAATCCTTGAAATAATTTGGAGCAATGCCATTAATGCTTTAAGAAATATCAATAACATTTTAAAATCAAAATGGAACATACTGGCAGCAGATGCAAGTTGGCTAGCACAGAGTAAGGTGTTTGGAGGCTCTGACTGATACAGTACCAACATGAATTGCATGTGAGAAAAAGTAGTGACTCTGAAGGAGAGAAAAAAGATCTGATTTTAGAGATCTTGTTCAGCTGAAAGAAGCATGACTGAACATCAGCCATTACTTGGGCATCAGAACAAAGATTTGTCTCTCATATTATGCCAAGATTTTTAACAGTCTGCTCTATATTTTTTATTAAGGGATCCAAGCTTGAACCAGCCTGATTGGACCAATGGCTGTGATCTCAGTTTTATCATTGTTAAATGTTAAAAAAATGTGTGACATCCAGCATTGGATATGATTGAGGCAGGCAAGAAGATTAAATTAACTATTGGGAATACTGTAATGTTGAGGCCCATATAGTTGTGTGTCATCTGCATAACAATGGTGGGAGACACCATGGTTTTAAATAAATCTGGTTAAGAGGGAGCATATAAACTGAAAACAACAGTGGGCCAACAGTGGACCCTTGAGGAACCCCACAATTTAAATGAGCAATAAAGGAACTGGCATTTTCTACAACAGCGAAAGTTCTGTTCAAGAGGTAAGAATGTAGTGGCTGTAGAGCTGTTGCCTGTAGACAAACCAGAGCGATCGATCATGTTGAAGGCAGTACTCAAAATAAAACAACACATAGGAATGAGCTGTCACCTCTGTCAGCTGTTAAACGTAAGTTGTTAAAAACCTTCATAAGGGCTGTGTGTGCCATGGTGGTCTCTAAAACCTGACAGACAACTGCTAAAAACTTTACTTTTATTAATGTAATAGAGTATTGGGTTGAAATGACTCTCTCCAACACCTTAGATAGGAGTGCAACATTTCACTGAAACTGTTTTTTTTGTTGCATTGATGATGTACTTTATGATAAAAAGGTGCTACATGTATTCTACTCAGAAGTTAATGTGCTACATTAATTGTTTTATTGATGTATAGCTATAGCCATAAACAAGACCATGACTGAAACAACTGGTAGTTTCAAATCAGTGGGATTAGGCCTTAGTTCCCATACACACTGTTGCTTCCTGCTACAAACAGGATCTATTTATTGGTTCCTCTTCCCTACCTTATCATTCTGGGTAAGTTAGCTGTTGCTCTCTGGCTTTTCTTAAAAGTGTGAACATTTTTTTTGTGATACAAGTGTTAGCATTTCAGTCCCCCCTACCATCTATTGTGAACTTTAACTTTGCTAATTCTGGAAGAGCAGTATCCACTTAAAGATTGGATCATAGAGCAATCCATTTTTGTGAAGCCCGGCAGGACACTATTTACAATTTAGTGAGGAAGTTCTTACTGTAACTGCCCGTTTTCTTTGCCTTTTTTATGTAAATTATTGCTGCAGTGATGTATATATCCAAGGTGGCTTGTAGCACCTTGATGTAGAATGTTCTTTTAATTATTTGTTATTAATAATGTTATTTTCAGGTTCACTTGTAGAAAAATACAGCATAATATTAACCTGTCTTATTCTATTTATATTTTACTACCTATAATTTTTTAAACCAACAAGGTAGTTATTCAGATCTGTTGCCTGTCATGAGCACTAAAGACTTATGGTCTCATGTAGGATTTATGACACTTCTGGTTTTAACATCCTTTATTAACAAACAAATCAAATTTAAGGAACCAATTGTCTAACTGCTCATCACTGAGCTGCTCATCACTTGAGAAAAAATACTGTAACTGTGTATCTTCCTTACAACCTAACTGCCACCTTTCTGGCATTTAACGAGCTCAATAAATTTGATTTATTTATCTTTTTTTATTCAAACACACAGGCCACCAGAGGGCTCAGTTTGGGCGGGGACAGATCATCACAGTGGGGGACTGGTGGAACCCATTTGTCAATCAAGCTGATCATCCATCCAGGGTGCTGTGGGCGGGATCCGACCCAAGAGCAGATGGATGTGCTCAGGGATACTAGTCATACATATGTGACCTCCTCTCCTGCTCTGTGTTGATGTAATATCAAGTACATTAATCATAAAGGTTTCTGAAGGCAAATTCCTACATGTGGAATCTGGCTTCATTAAGTAACAAAGTGATTGTATTACCCCATAAATTCTTGACAGCAACTCAGGTTTATAACACAATCATATCATAGCATCATAATATAACATGTCATATAGTTTATCTGTGACCTGCAGTAAAGTTTGACTTTAAATTTGCACCATATTTCATAGTTTGTCAAGGAATCATTGGCGCTACCGTCCTAATTTTATTCCAAATCATCCTGAGTTCAAGCTACATTTTTAAGCCAGTGTACTCTTTTGTTTGCTCTTAAATATAGAACAATGGATTAGAAAACAAATCTTTGTGTAACACTTCATTAAAAACCTCAGATGCCATTCATCAACTTTGTTTTTTGGTTGAGATAATTATCCGTTTCAGTGCCTATAATTAGTTGCTGCTGTTCCAGAAAGGAAAACAATATCATTACATATAAAAACTTCCGTCCTAAATAAATGATAGTTGCATCTTTACTCTGGGTGACATTTTACAAAATAAACTTTGAGATAATGTAATAATGTCATTTAAGTCAAATCAGTCAGTGTTACGGTATATCCTTATTCAAATTAGTTTTGCATCATTTTCCTAGACTTTTAAGTGAAGTATATTTGTATCTGCTATTGCTGGAAACAGACTGCTTTAACTTTGTCAGTATTTAGAATAATCTGTGAAATATGCTGGATACAATCATGATTTTGTACATTTTTACAAATGACAAATAAATCTAATTTATTTTTTAAGTGATGTTAAGTTCTCCAGATTGTTTCTCTGTACCCATTGGCAAGATGATTTGGGTTCAAAACATCTTCATTAAGAAAAGTCACTCCATGCGCCAGAAGAAAATGTTGGCATTGTATGTTTCTGCACACCATGGATACCTTACATTTGTACATTTCACGTCATTTTTTCTAATGTGATGTAGTTAGGATTACATGTATATGAGGCCGAGATGAGAAGGCTGCCAAGCAGCAGACCACTGCTTGAGATCAGCTGTGTTTTTTAATGATACATCAGCACATTTCAAGTGAATGTTTTAAGCCAAAACACGATATTTTCCTCTCCATAACCAGGTATTTTTGTGCCTAAACCTAACCACTTTATCCACAGCATTGCCACAACATAAAATTGAAAATTGAAATGACAAGAAATGTGATGTTTTGACATGTTCAGTATATGAAACATACAAATTTAACATATCTGTGGTTTGCAGAAACTTTCAAAGCCACCAATTATTCTGGTGATTGGGTTGGAAAAGTGCAAGATTTAAACAGAGCTAGTTCACACTGTTGGAGTCTGAAGGAAATTCAGTTCAAAGGATTCAGCACCTGGACAAGGTAGATGTGCGTGGGGTTTTGCTGTGTACACAATTTTACAAATTGTGGTTTTATTTTTTAAACAGCAGGGTGTAATGGAGATGTTGATCAGTTGTTTTGTGAAACAGATTGGAGACTCTGAAAATCCACACATGCAAGTCCTTTTGAGACATCTTACTCTGGACTAAACACTGATTTCTAATAATTGTTTTGTTGAACTACTGTAACGTAAAAATGCACACTTTGTACAGAACATATGAAAAACCAGAGGTTAGATTTTATTCATTTGCTCTGTATATATACAGCCCCCAGAGGGTGAATGCTTGCATTATTTGCTTACTCTCTAACATGGACTCCCAGAAACTGTCAGTCCTGGTGCTACTGGATCTAAGCGCTGCTTTCGACACAGTAGATCACCACATCTTGTTAAATAGACTCAGACACCTGGGCCTCTCTGGTACTGTTTTTAACTGGTTCTATTCCTACCTCACAGACCGTCACTTTCTTGTAAGTCTGGATACATGTTCCTCAAGAACGCATGAACTTAAGTACGGAGTGCCCCAAGGGTCAATTTTAGGTCCAATACTTTTTAATTTATATATGCTTCCCCTTGGGGACGTCATCAGGAGGCACGGCATCCATTTTCACAGCTATGCTTAAACACTGTCCTATCACCATTTCTCCTGACATGGGGCCCATTGACTCCCTTTTAAACTATATTTAGACATAAACTCATGGATGGCAGAGAACTTCTTACAGCTCAACCAGGACAAAACAGAGGTTTTAATTTTTTGTCCTGAAGGCAAGAGAGAGAAACTTTTACCAAAACTAAATGCTTTTAAACACTCACAATGCGTAAAAAACCTGGGCGTTCTTTTCGACTCTGAGCTTGATTTTATTCCACACATCAGAAATACCACAAAGATCGGTTTTTACCATCTTAAGAATATAGCCAGGGTTCGCCCGTTTCTCTCTCTGGCCAGCACAGAGGTACTAATGCATGCTTTTATCTCGAGCCGGCTAGATTACTGTAATGCCCTGCTTTCTGGTCTCCCGAAAAAGAGTATTTCACAGCTTCAGCTGCTTCAGAACTCAGCTGCACGCGTGCTGACGAAGACCAGAAGGCGGGCTCACATTACACCTGTTTTAAAATCACTGCATTGGCTCCCTGTGTGCTTCAGGATTGATTTTAAGGTTCTTCTATTAGTTTTTAAGTGTCTTAACGGCCTTGGGCCTTCTTATCTATCTGACCTGCTTTTACCCTATCGGCCCTCACGGACCCTGAGGTCCTCCGGTACTGGTCTTTTATCTGTTCCCAAGGTCAGAACTAAAACCTTTGGCGAAGCCACATTTTACCATTACGGCCCTCGCCTGTGGAACAGCCTGCCGGAGGACCTCAGGGCCACTGAGTCTGTCGATGCTTTTAAACGCAGGCTCAAGACTCACCTTTTTAACTTAGCTTTTAACTAAGTCCCCTTTTAATCTTTTAGTATTACTCACTTATGCTGTCCTGTCATCTCTCTTTGTCTACTAATTTTCTCTTACAGGTTTTATTATTAATTCACGTATTTATTTATTTTTAATGCTACTGTTACAGGTTTTATGTTTTAAAGTTATGTTTTGCTCTTAGTAATTTATATAACATTCATTTATGTTATTTTAAGAGGTTCTTAATTTCTCTTAGTACTTATTTATATTGTCTCTTAGTCTCCAGCTCCAGTGTTCTCCTCATGGGGCCCTCCACTCCAGGAGCTCTGTCTGGCCTGCCTGCAGGGGTGCCGTCCTGGGGGTTGTCTGGGCCTCGATGGCTTGGGGAGTCCTGCCACAGGGCTTTACGGCCATGGTATGGACCCCCATCTGTCGGGGTCGGGGCTGGTCTCTACGGCGGCGTCCCCTGTAGTCAATGGCTTAGACGGCTCTTGGTGGGGATGGCTCCCATAGCGTAGTGTTTCCTCACTTGCTCTATCAGTGCTCAGCCATATCCCGTTTTATCTGTGGGGGTGGGGGTGGGGTGTACGTTTCAATGTAATATGCTGTGTGCTCAAGGGTGTGTGTGTCTATGTCTGTGTGTCTATGTGTGTGCATATACATTATATAACTAGGGTGCGGGGAGTGGGGATGTTAAGGGGGTCTGTTTTATTTTTCTTTTAATGTAAAGCACTTTGGGCTACATTTTGGTGTATGAAAGGTGCTATATAAATAAAATTTGATTTGATTTGATTTGATAACCTTTACTCTCACACAACCATCAGAAATCTGAGTGTAATGGGCACACTGCCATCAAATTTTCTAAGCACACTCATGTAGCCCAGAGACCAAAACTTTCCTATTTTGGACACACTATGAGCTGTGGTCTGGCGTCTCCCTAATGACTACATGGCCTTTCACACTGCCACAGGTCTTAGGAAATAAGATCATGATCACATGGCGTATGATCCATCTGTTGAATTGCATGTGCTTAAGCAGGCTAGATGAAGTGGGTGTTTTGCCTTTGTGTATGAGCTCTGTCCTATGGTGAATACAGTATTTAGCTGTTGGGAAAACGCCCTGCTGCCCCTCAACATACCACACAGACAAGTTAAATTATATTACAGTAGTATGCAGTGGCTGTAGTTGTGTAAAAAAGGATTTTAAAAATATGCTTGAGTTGGTAAACACTAAACTTGTAAAAACCACTTGAGTAGGCAGCTCAAACATGATTCCACTTCAGCACAAATCTCTCGATGTAGAAACATGATGTTGGACTTTGTTTCATTGTTGATCTCCTTACAGCACCAAACCCTGCCTGGTACCAACAGTTTATTCCTATAAAGAGCCATGTGTTCTGTCACCCAAACACACTCTGTTTTATATAATCTGCCTTAATTAACACTGGTTGAAACAGCGTGTTAAAGAAGGCCAGTTCCAGCTTACAGCGCAGTTTATCTGGATGTGGTGCATTCCAGCTGGATTAAAAAGCAGCTCAAAACATGTTGGGCCCCTGAAACACACATATGTTCACATACAGGGTCTTTGTGGCTTTCTGACACAGCAGTGTTAGCAGCCATGCTTTTGTCCTATTGCCCCACATAGACCTGCTGAGCTGTTGTGTCATTCTGACCTAGAAGGAGGTGGCCTTGCCCATATGATGGATTTGGGAACGTCTTAGAAACATTTTGTATTTGATTAGTCCTTGTTAAACTGATCTACACTAGTGTTGTTGTCTGGTGACAAAATCTGATATCCTTTAACCCAGATTTGATACAATAAATCCAAGTTTGTCTGTATTTCTCAAAAACGTTCACACTTTGGAGGATGTTATTTTCACTTTTCACAAGTTTGATTTAATACCATCTAATTAAAATGCCAGCAGTGCTTTTGCAATTGTTGAAAAGTAACTAATTACATTTACTCAAGCACTATACTTAAGTAAAGTTCTTGTACTTTACTTGAGTATTTCCATTTTCTGTTTATGTACTCCACTACAGTTCAGTTCACTCCATATATCTGACAGCTATTTGGTTTCTAGTTATTCTACACATCTTACAAAAACATGTGAAAGGTTTATAAAATATAAAAAAGAGAGTTGTTGTTTTTTTTAATTGGGATTACTTCTTTTATCAGTAAATCATGTGAATACATCTTCCACACCTGGTTCTTGCACACTATGAGTGTGCAGAGCAATAGAAACTGTATATTGAGAAATGTGCTGGATTGCTTGCTCCATTTTTTATTTAGTAAATAAGTAAATAACTGATATGCATATGTACGTATGAATGAACATTTGTGTGTGTATACGTGTACTTGAATTTGTTTCTTACTAAAAATGTGAAGCACTTTGTCATTTTATGTTTTAAAAAGTGCTTTATAAATAAATCATCAATAAACTGTGGATATACCTCTATAGGTATCGTACAGATTACTATTAAAACAGTCAGTCTGTTAGTTGATCACCAGACAATTTGTCTTCTTGTAAACTGTAAATTGATTAATGTTTGGTCTTGGGACTGTTGGCTGGCCCAAACATGCGAACTGGATTTGGACTCAATAATAAACCACACATATAATATGAGTATTATATGTATATTATATGCAGTTCAAGGGCCATAGTCCTCCACATATGTTATATGTGTATTATATGAGTGTGGACATACATGGATGTAAACTGTAGCTGCAACTGTTAATGTTAGTAATTCTAGTTTCTAGTAGAATTGTTTTCATCTCATAAACAAAATGATCAATACTTGATAATGTAAGTTATGTAGTATAGTCTTTTCATATAATATGATACATATACTGTACAAATGTGTGAACCATAGGTAGAAAAAAGGGAAGTAGGAAAAAAAAATCACTGTTGTAGTGAGTCAGTCATTCTGAAGGAAATTCATACTTCAGAGTGCTCTGTGAGGCAAGGCTGACTCAAAGGCTGTGGGAAACACACATGCACACATGCACACACACACACACACACACACACACACACACACACACACACACACACACTGTACAACAGGCTCCCGTCACTTGTTTTTGTTTCCTGGCTCCCCAGCTGCTCCGACCCTTCCCTCCCCTCTTTCTCTCTTACTCTCGCTCTCCTCGGTCCATTCCACTTCTCTCCTCTCCTCCCTGCGGTTGTGAGTGTGTCTTTGGGTGAGCAATGTGTTGTTCGGTGGGTTTCGCCAGGTCTCTGGGTCTGGCCCTGCTGCCTCTGGCCCTCTGCTGTATCCTGGCCAACCTGCTGCTGCTGTTTCCCATGGGAGAAACCACCTCCATCCAGCAGGACCGCCTGGCCAGCTACATCTGGTACTTTGGTGGACTAGGAGGAGGGGGATTGATGGTGAGTAAAAATTGCTGGTCATGATAGATACATCTTTTAAAGAAAGGATAAAACACACTAAGGTCCCAATATTCATGTGGACCGAACAAAGTCTAGTGTGGATATCGTCTCTTCAAAAGCTCAACTTTAGCATCATGGGATGACTTTCCTTTAACTTTATGCAGTCCAAAGTTACTTTTTGCCTCCCATTAGGTTTAAAATGTGCATACCATCTTTCAAAAACTGATGATTTGTTTCTTTTTATTATTGATCAAAAAAGCTAAAACAATCCTTTAATGAGGCAAGATTTCAAACAAAACACTGATGTATCATGAAAGCTCTTTTTCTACCTGGTGCCAATTCTTACATCCATTTTTTGCGCCCAAATAAGATCAGATTGCAGTTGCAGTTTTACAGAGAAGCAAGTTTTGGATATTTATATCTGCATCCTATTAGTCTTGAAAATTCATAAGAATATAGGAATAAGCCATTAGTGAAACTTCAGAAGGTAGAGAGTTTGTGTCCGTTTCATCTTGCTATAACTTTTGTATGTACTTCATCATGACATAGAAAAAATAATTTGTCTTATTGTGAAAATTTAAAGCTTTGACTTTCATCATGACATTATTATGGTTATCCCCCATAATGACTGAAGACGAGTTGAATTGTTTGATATCAGAGCAATGTGACAGCACTGTTCCAAATAAATAATCAAATCGGATTATTTTGCCTGGCAGAGGAAACAAAAACACTGTGGATATAAGTTTAACTGAGGTCACGCATGGTGGGATTTGTCACTAATATTTGCCTCCGGAGAGAGACATTAACTGAAACTAAAAGTTATGAGATCCCCTTTCACCAGTAACATTCTTTCAAACCATGTTTTGAGCAGCGTTTTTTTCATTTACACAAAAATGAATGACATTCTTTCACAGCATTTCAGCCTTGTGACACTAAAACCTTACCACTGAGAGCTCTTTTACACCGCATCATGATCAAACAGCATTCACTGATAACTCACTTCCCTTCTTCTCTTATTCAGTGGTTGTGGAGGCAGACGCTGGTACATGGAGATACAGTGTGTGCTATTATGTGTGCTCACTTTGTGTTCATTACATACAGCCACTGCTGATTCAGACTCATTTAGGCTTAGACTTGCTTTCCTTGTCTAGTTCTAATGCTCACAGGATTTTAAGACCAAAATGTTATTAAATGTCAATTGTTTCCACTCAGCACCATTCAGTCTGAGTGTGTTTGCAGTTGCTCATTGAGAACAATGAAGTGTTATGTGAATTCACAGTTAATCCGTCTGCTACATGCTGCTGATCTGATGGCTTTATGCTCCGACTGAGCAGAAAGGAGCTGTTCTTTTAGTTTGGTTTTACGGAGGAACAGAGGACAGATTGTATTTTACCAAACAAGATTAACCTTGTTGACCAGCAGAGCACTTGTGTTGGATACATAAAGCTTTGCTCTGTAAAATATTTCGATTTGTTTTTTTTTTTTTGTTGTAGTCTGTGCGGGTGAAAATAAAAAGTTACTCAGTTAATTTTAACACGCAACTAAAATAGATACTGTATTCTACATAACAGAAATGAAGTTTGTAAAACTAAATGAACCAAGCATGTGGCCTTCTCTACTGTAACAGTACGGTAACAGTTTTGAACATTCGAAAAAAGGCATTTCTCAGCAGCTCATATTTGACTTTCCCGCATAGAAGTACGATTTAGGCACTAATTTCTGCAGAAGTTTAGTGTTACGTTGTCAAAACAAGTAAAAGGTGCGACAGGTTTTGAACATTTTGCTGCTGCAGTGCCTCATTGCTAGAAAACTTTATTTATAGAGGTGACGAATCAGCACACAAATGGGAGCCTTTCAAAACCGGAAGGGGATGCAGAACAATGACCAGCGAAATTATGAAGTGCAGTCAAGTTATGAGAGAGAAAAGTCTGAAGCTTAACATGTCCCTTTCACATGCTGTAGATGACACTTCTTGAGGATTTGTCACAATAAAAGTGGGTGGACTATGCCCCTTGAACAGCAAGTTCTTAATGGGAACTATAGAGGAAGTTGTATTAAATCAGGGTTGTGTAGAAAGGTCTTTAGTGAGAGCTGATCCCAAATAATGGCCTTAATCTTCAGTTGACAGTTAACAGCCTTATTCAGCATTTTAGGAATACAGTGATTTATCTGTGTTTATGTTAGTCTGTGCATGTAATTAGAAGAGAACAGTGAACCACCTGTAACTCCGGAGATTTCCATACATGACTTAATTTCATTTGATGTTTTTTACTTTTTCTGAGATGACTTTTGACGTGCTGTGCTTATTTTTTCCTCTTTGGGCTTTTCCTTTCTTTGTGGAAATGACAGAACGCAAAAGAGCAAACTGAACCCCACTGAGAGGAATCTATCTTTAGCTCCCTCCCTTCCTCTCCCTCTTCCTCCCTCGTTTTTCCTTCTTTCTCTCCCTTCCTTTCTCCCCGTGCACTTCCCTCTGTATTGTCAGCCTGTCTCTCTTTGCCTGTGCTCAGAGATAGTGCTTTAGGGGGACATCCAGGATGTGTGTGTAGTGATTCCTGTGATCTTTGTATGTGCATGCGTGTGTGTGTGTGTGTGTGTGTGTGTGTGTGTGTGTGTGTGTGTGTGTGTGTGTGTGTGTGTGTCTAAGACCTTGAGAACTTCCCTCCCTCTGTTACGATGTGATTTAAAGTCCTTGACCACTGGGAGAGAGACAACAGCACAGGAAAGAGGAGGAGAGGAAAAAGGAAGGGAAGGAGGGATACTAAAACAGTAGAACTCTCAAACAAACAAACAAACAGATGTAGGACTGCCATTATCTCTCTCTTCCTTTTGCAGTTCTCTCACAGCTTGACTCCCTGTTTACTACAGTATATATATATGTTATTTGCCATGCTACATAGGCTACTGTGTTAGCATGCACGCATAAGCCTAGGTAGAGCTGATGCTTACACATTACTGCTTAGACTGCTGAAAGCTGAGCCATATCTGACAAAGTCAAAACAGTATATTTGATGATAGTGCGTAATGAGTGGTGCTATGCCATGGTTCCGATGCGTCAAAATTCCGAAGCCCATTAGTCCAAAAAATGTCCCTGGGAACTAAAGCCCATTTCTCTGACAGACTGTTATCCTAACAACAAACAGCCATTGCGCCAAAGTCCTGTTTCTCTGAAAACACACACACCCTGCAGTTAGTGTCAGTGTCGCAGTGCCTGTCCCTGGATTTTCAGCCACTTTTGTGCCACCAAATGTGGGTGTTGTTTAAGCCAAGACATGATCTTTTCCTGACTGCAACCAAGTGTTTTTTGTGCGCAAACCTAACCACACATTTATCACACAGCATAGTTGACAAATGTAATGTGGGGTAGGGAATAACAGGCTGTTAGAGAAGTGGGCTTTAAGTCCACTGGGACATTTTTTGGACTAACAGTATTTGGAATTTTGGGTTGTCGGAACAATGGGCAGTCCCCCATTGGGCATTACAGCCTTATGTAGATTGTAGGGCTGTGTATTGGCAAGAATCTGGTGATACAATGTGTATCATGTTACAGGGGCTTCCTAGGTGATGGGTCTTTTAGATAATATCCATATGAATGAATCTGCCTTAATCAAAGATGGTGAGGAACTGATGGCACAGAAAAATGCATCTAGTCTAAGGATGAAAGGTGCTGTACAATATCTAAGTGCTGTATAGATACATTTGACCTCACCTGACTTGACTTGTAGGGCTATAGTAATATCAGTGGAGGTACAGGCAGAGGTGGTGGTGGTGGTATGAGGTGGGGAAGTAGTGAAGAGGTATTGATATGAAATGTTCCCTGCAACTGCAAGTAAAGAATAGCAGGATTAATGATCATTTACTTTCCTACACTACAAATTTCCTATCTCAAATGTTTCAATGTGTATCAAGACTAAAAATGAAAATATCCTGACATTTAACTCTGTGTTTCCAGATGCTGGTTCCAGCTGTGGTCTTCATCACTCTGGGGAAATGTAGCTGCTGCTGGAATTCAAGCTTAATGGTAAGGGGATTTACCAAAGTATCAATAACACTCCATCTACAGGAGACACACTGTGCTAAGTCTGCACCAACAACTCAAACTCCTGTAATGACAGCGATGCTAAGCTAACGGTATGGTAGAGAGGCCCCTACTTTGTTTATGATGAATTAGCACAATTAGCACTGACATGTAGAGAAAACCCTCTCTAAATATATAACCAAGGCTTAGATTTGTGTTCATGTATTTCTGCTTGCTACAACACTGGTCTTTCACCCCTTATAACTCTTCATGTTGTTCCCATTTTGTTCCTTTTTGCCATTTCCTTCTCACCACTTGGAGGATAATACTGTACAGTTGTCATTAAGCCAGCCAACACTGTGTCCTTATGAGGTGGAATGCTAATGCTAATCCAGCTATGATAATTCAACAAGGAGCCCATTGTTAGATAACACTCAACAAAGTAAGCTTGGCTCATGCCACTCAAGCCACATGCACAGCTGCAGCTGTGTACGTGTGTGTGTGTGTGTGTGTATGTGTGTGTGTGTGTGTGTGTGTGTGTGTGTGTGTGTGTGTGTGTGTGTGTGTGTGTGTGTGGCAGCTGCAGTCACACACACATTCACAAAGGCATCCAAACACGTGCACATTCTCCTTTAAAATCACTTGTGTGTCTGTGTTCCTCTCCAGATGTGCGGGTCAGTGTTGGCAGCTGTGGTTGGCCTGGTGGGGTCGGGCTACTGCTTCGTCATATCAGGGTTCGCCTTGGCGGAGGGTCCCCAGTGCTTCACCTCTTACGGATGGTCATACCCCTTTGCAGACCAGTGGGGCAGGTAGGGAGGTCTCCATCACAATTTTTACAGTTTGCTTGTTTTGTCCCAAAGTCCAAAAGTCAAAGTGATTAAATTTACAATTATATAAAACAGAGAACAGGAAAGAATGGTCACATTTGAGAAGCTGAAACCAGTGGGTTTTTTGGCATTGTAGCTTAATTAATGGCAAATGACTAACTGTACGTTCACACCAAAAGCTTCCAAAGATGCAAAGTCTGTTGCGGACGCCCAAGACGCACGACTGTCAAAATATTTGTGGCAGCTTTGGTTGCTCTAGTTGCTCATCATGTGAATCATTGAAAGTTTGATCGTGCTTGTCAATTTAAAGGAGCCGCAGAGCAGACTACTGGCTTGAAAGCAGTGTAGTTGCTGCTTGCAGTCAAAAAGCTCATAGTTGGCCAACAGAAAGTTATGTTTGGTCAATGAAAACAGAAAACATATGTCAGCCCATTCAAACCAAGCAAGGAAGACTTGCCTGCTTCGTCGCAACATTAGCCTGCAGTTCTCTCCTCTATTACTAACATTACACACTTTAAAACCCACTAGACCAACCAACTACCTCCGGGACGAGGTCCCAAGCCTCATTCTTTTTATTTTGGTCTCTGTAACCTTAACAGCGACACATTATAAAGGACTGAGTAGGCCCGAACGCAAGTAATCAACTTCTCGATATCCATTGTTGGAGCAAGTGTGCTGTAGGAACCAAAGTTACATGGCTTGTTCTCTGGGACCCGCTTCATCGAAGCATGTCAGCATTCCAACTTGTTGCCACTGAACCGTGTCAGAGCTTATTACCATAAAGTTAAACGTGTTTTAACTCCTCCCCAGAGCTCTGGTCGCTTTGGCTGCCCAAGACACGCAGCTGACAACCAGGACACCCAAGTCGCTGTGCTGTCATTGAAAATGAATGACTTCCTCCACTTTGTAAGCTCTGGTCGCTTTTGGTGTGAACGTACAGTAACAAATTATCAGAGCTGGTACTGTTTAATCATTTGATCAATCAATAAGTTAACCATCTTGGGTCTTGTGTGCATAAAAGACTATCAAATAGAAAGCTGAAGTTTCACAATAAGGGTTTCAATCGTTGGAGCACTCACTACACATTTCTAGTTTTACACACCTTGTGTTTTTTCTGGAAAGGGTTTCTCGCATCACTACTGGAGCTAATAATTCCTAACATTATTGGTACAATCCGAAAAGGCTGAATCAGGTCGGCCATAGTAACAATGCTTATACACCACTTTATGTTGTGTTACCAGTTAATATTCATTAATGAATTAACAGATTTAACTGTGGATAAAACTGACCAGAAGTAAACAATTTCTCCTGTCCCATGTTGTATATGACCATGGTGTAAGTGTGATGAGACACAACAAGACACCCTGATATAGAAAACAATGGACTTTGCCCCCACCTTGTTTGTTATTTTTACGTATCGGGCACCTGGTCATGTATTATTGCTTACTTGCGTCATTTAACTCATCAGTGTTTACTAAGAGATAACACTTCCCTTTACTGTTTCAGCATTTTAAGTATGTAGTGCAGCTCTCTGAGTAAAGTGAGGCTGCAGTTTGTGATTGTCTACTGATCTCTATCCTCTCTCTGTATGTCCTCAGGTATCTCTTAGAACCAGAGAAGTGGTCACGGTGTCTTCAGCCAGTTCACATCGTAGAGTGGAACGTGACTCTGCTGTGCGTGTTACTGGGCCTTTCTGTGCTGGAGTTCATCATCTGTCTCTTACAGCTAGGAAACGGTTTAGTCAACGCCGTCTGTCGGCCATGTTGCTACAAGCAGGAGTATAGTCTTAATGCTTAGATCAACATGCGCATGTATGTAGACGCAACTGCAGAGACACAAGTGCATGTGCACACATTAAGAAAAAAGAAATCACACACAGGACACTAATGGAGCCATGTATATGTGAAACTCTGCACACACAGCCTTATTGCCCAGTGCTATGCATATGTGTGTGACTACAACTTGGCCTTAGACACACTTACTCATCCAGTATCATAAACACCTGACAGCCACGTCAGTGTAATCATGTAATTTTAAGCTTTTCATTCAAAAAAAATCTATCAGGGCCAGACATAAGAATAAGTAAATCAAAGTTTTTTGCATTACTAGAATAAAGTAAAAATGTTGAAAATAAAGTCAAACTGTCAGTATTAGTGTCAGGCACAGGGAAGAATAAATCAGGGGAGAAATTATTTTTTCAATTTTGTATTATGAGAATAATGTCGAGTTGTCGAGAATGAAGTTGAAATGCTAAGAATGAAATCGCTTTGTTGAGAATAATGTTGAACTTTCAGTATTAGTGCCAGTCAGGCATAAGGAAAACAAATCAGAAGAGGAAGATTTTTTGCATTTTAAGAATAATGACGAAGTGTTGATGGCAAATTTGACTAAAAACATCACTGTGCAGTCATCAATGATGGTGATATTTTCTGATGTAAGTCTCAACATTTCAAAGGCGACAGGTTATTAGTCCAGAATAATGTAAATATGAGTGTCTCTGTCATGAACACTCAATGAAAACATAAAAAAAGATAAAATTGACTTAATTCTTGTGAAAGGAGGCATGTATGAATAATAAAGACAAAGTAGAGCATCCTTGATAATAATAATAATAATAATATTATTAGGTATATGTGACAGTAGGTTTCACTGAAGCAATAACAGTGTGTGAAACTTTCATGTGCCTTGCTTTTTTCTTTAAAGAGGATGAATGCCAATGCCAATGTCGCTCACTCTCTTTATTGTTATTATTAACTGTATACCTTCATAAACCCAACGACACAACACTTTGTTTTTTATTGTGTAAATAAATGATACTACAGTTTAAATCAGTGTCAGTAAACTAGTACACTACAGATGTCAGCCATGTGTTGTGTGGTGTCCTTGCAAGAAGTGATGCACATTTCCAATTATTTACTTGTTCATCAGCATCTTGGCTAACATGATTATCTTAATACATCAGGAAGTGTCCTCTCTGTGCAGTTTAATTCTTGTGGATCCAACATTTATACTTCATACACTGTGTTGGATCACGTGAGGATTAGGAGCTGATTTGTGTGTGTGTTTGTACATTTGTTTTCATTTTCAGAGCGTTTTGTTGTAAATTGTTTTCTTTACGTCTTTTGGATGCTAGATCAGTGTTAATGGACATTTTATATATATTTTAGTGACATATTTTTATAATGTATGTTTGTATGTGCTGCCTTGAATAAAAAAATCCATTTTGAGTATCTAGTGAGTCATTAAGTTGAAGCTGATCTTTGTCCTCTTTGTCAACAAACACAGGCTCCACTTCATAACCAGCACATTCTCATGTGTGTCTGCATGCTTGACTCCCCTCCTGCACCTCCTCCAAACTGTTACCATAAACAAAATGTTTCCATCTGGAATACTTTTGGCCCAACTCACTCTTTCAGAGGCCATGGGTGTTTGACACAAATGAAACATTAGCTTACGTTTGATATGTCAACATGTTGGTTTGTGTACGTGTGGGTTCATGCAGCGCAACCGGTGTGTTGTAACTGATTCCTGGACGAAAGTTTATCTCCTGGAGTTTCCAGAGCTGGCTGTTATTGATCCATATCACAAGCCAAAGTGAGTAAATGTGGCTTTGGACCCTGAGAACCAGTCCCATTACAATTCATTTTTCAGCAAATGAAACTAAATCTTACAAGGTCTTTTGACAAGGTGGCTGTGGGAAGAATATTTTTCTTTTCTCTTCATGGCACCATGTGAATAAAATTGCTTTATGTACCTTAAAGGTCCTGTGTGAAGGATTTAGGGGGATATATTGGCAGAAATGGAATATAGTATTTCCATATATTTTTGGGTTTATAATCACCTAAAAATAAGAACTGTTGTGGTTTTGTTATCTTAGAATGAGCTGTTTACATCTACTTAAGGAGCAGGCATAGATCTTAATAATACCTAGATACTGGGAAGCAAAATGGTGCCTATTTAGCCCTATGGCATTGCTCGCCTGGCGCATACACCAACAATGTTTTTGGCTGCCAGGTTTACTTATGCAGTATGCAGCCCACTGAATATGAACAGTTGGCCCTGTCTGTGAGTTTCCGCTCAGCTCATAAACTTTATATTGTGAAGACATCATAGATTTTTAAAAATGCTTTACTAGGCTCCAGGAAATTTTACAAATACAAAACTGCCATGGATCAAAAATTCATTGTAGAAATGGTCCTAACTGACCATGTTTGTAGTTTAAGGTGAACTGTCAACAGTTTCTTGTCTATAATAGGGATCAATGGAAAAAAAGGTTTTTGGGCTGCAGGAGATTTTTTTCACTGCAAAACCATGAGTGGCTGCTGGGAAAAATTGGTTGCCGGGTGAAGCTGTTTTCCCAAGGACCTAGGAGCAGGTCCTTGTCCATGTAGATTGCCCACAAAGCTGTGTTCCTATGGTAGCCCAGAAGGACGAAGCAAACACTGGCTCTAGATGGGACCATTGTTTTGTCCATTTGTTTTGAAGAGGAAGAAATCTGTGCTGATAATTTGGCTCCCGGTAAAAACCTCCTGGACGTCTGGATCTTAGTTATGAGAGAAAATGGATGAGCACAGATTAGCAGGTGCAGCGGCCTGTCTGTGACGTGGCAAACAGTATCAGTCAAACACTGAATTGTAAAGTGAACCTGCGTTATTCAGTATGTTTTCACCTCTGCGGACCTCTGCGGACAATTCGGCTCTCGGTTAAAACTTCCTGAACAATGAACACTGAAGGAATTCTAAATGGTGCTTGACACATGGCAGAGGTTTCTGCTGATTGCAATCTGCAATCCTCAGTGCTACATGCCACCAAATCCTACGCAATGCTTCTTTAAAAAAAAATCACCAACCTATTTTTAAAGTAGAATGAATTGGTCTTTAGTTTTATTAAAGAGGTAGATGGAAGTAATGCAAAATTAGTGTTAGGTGATTAAACTACTTAAATGTGTTGGATGCGTTCATGAGTTCATTAGGACAAAAGCAAATTTTAATTAGGAAATCATAATTTTTCAGTGTCTTCTTCAGTTTTTTGCATTAAACATTGGACAGCAGTATTGACTGGATCAAAAGTCAGAGTGTTTTCGTCACTACTTAAACATGACTACAGCTCTGATTTTCTATATTCCAACTAAAAGGAGATAAACAACATGAAGTGTAATGTAAATCTAATCTCATCATGTTTGGACAATAAAGTGCTGATGTTGCATAGGAAAAGAATTTTCAGTTCTATGCAAGTCTAACCTTTTGATCTTACTCCCTCTCTTACCCCTCTGATTGGTTGAACCCTGTCTGTAGGTCAGTGACCCCTCTACCCTGGCTGTTCCCAGCAGTCAGTTGACAGAGTATAAAGACAAATAGAGGGTCTAAAGTCTCTCAGACAGACTGACTGACTAACAGCTGTCAGTTGTCTACACTGTTTGGCTTCATCATTCTCATCAGCTGGATCACTAACTAGAAATTAAAAATCCATCTTCTTACTTGGCTCTTTCAAAGTGGACTTGTAGTTGGTGAAGCCAACTGAGGCCCGAGCTGCGTCTTAAAAATGCATCGGTGGGGACTGAAGGAAGTGTTGCTGCTGTGTTGGGCAGCAGTATGTGTGTCTGGGATGACGAGAACCTACTTCATCAGGATTGAGGAGGTGTCTTGGAACTACGCTCCAAGTGGAATGAACATCATTCAGAACCGCACACTGCAGGAGGATGAGTGAGTACATGCACAGTACATTGTCTTGATTCAGTTGGAGTCAGTCAAACAGCCCTAATTGCTCTGGAGCTCGTCCAAAATGCAGCAGTAACACTGCCAAGAGAAGAAACCTTGGGCCTACTTAAAGGATCTATAGCACATGATGTAAAATGTATGATGCAATTTAGGACATGTCCAACCACCTGTACTTGTTAAACGGAGCATAATCTGGGCACATAATAAGGAGCAAGGGGCAAAGGGGTTGTATTTAGCCCCTTCAGTAATCACAGTTGTCTTTTGGGTGTAACATGAATTGAACCAATCAGAGTGTCATCTCTTAAATGCCTGGTGCACCTGCACCTAGCTCATTACTATTTACATGGCAGATTTGGCAAACTGGAGAACTGAGTGGTTTTGCAGTGAGAGCAGTAATGTCCCTGCAGCAAATATTGTGTGTGACATCTAAGCAACAAAAACTGTTCACCAGCAAGGACCACGCCACAACAATATGTTCTTTAAAGGTTCAATTGTAATTCAGGAGGTGTTAGTTGTTGAGGACTGGTGAATGGATGTAAGTGGTAGAGGGATGTCTTCTGTTAGGTTGGTCTGGGAGGATGCACTGAAGATCCAACAGAGGGAGACTCAGTATGGGGGCTCTGTCTCAGGCGTTTTTCCTGCCTGAGCTGGTTACAGGCCCCCAGACGGTACCTAGAATGAAACATTGGAGAGGTATGCACCTGATTGAATAAGAAGAGATGAGGCGAGAAGGGAAGAAAGGATGAAGGAATGTGGGTTGGGAAAAGCAGAAAGAAGGATGAGGTTGGGATTAGGTAGGGAGGATAATGGATGAAAGGAGGGGAAAAGAAGGGTGGGTGGAAAATCTGAGACAAACAGAGCAGGATACGTTGACAAGGTATAAGTAGGCTTGGCAGGTAATCAGAGGTGTGGTTAACTTGTTGCCCTGCTCCTGAACCTAAGTAATAAAATTTTGCTGCTCCACATGTGTAAATGGACACAGTGTGTCTCTTACTGGGGAGTTGGAAAGCAGCTCTGCTCTGCTCCCTGCTACGTTCACATGTCAGAGAATGTAAATAATATTTTCCTTATTAATGACTTATGATTTCACCCACCTGCAACCCATCTGCATCTTCCTATGAGTGTAACAAGAAGAGTGTATGCATGTTGTGAACCTTCCTATGCAGGCATGTCTCACCACCTGAATAATAAACCCTTTTAATAGCAGGACAACACTGCGCCATTCTGACTTTAGACCAGGCTCTTGTTGGTAAATGGTGCAATTGCTTTTTGCTGCCTCAGAATAGTAGCCACCACCAGTGCGCCTGACCAAACCTCATTCCAAGACCTACACCTGCTCCTTACACAACGTGGGTGCTGGCTGTGAAAAGTGACAGCTGTGTCAGTCTGAGACTAGCACTGACAGTTGCGCTGTGCGTGTAAAATAGGATCTATCTCTGCTACATCGGCCTCCCTTTATTTGTAAAAAATTTAGTGACAGTTACTTTTAGTGAGTGATATTATATATTCTAATTTATATCCTGCAGTGCAAAAGGCCTGTCACATTTTTACCTTTACCTGCTAATCAGTTATTTATGTTTTGTTTGAACTGTTTATTTGTACTTAAAAACTTGTCTATAAAATGTACTCTTAAATAAATTGACTTTATTGGATACTTGCAGAAACACACATGAATCTAGATTATAATTTATCGCTTTGCACTAGGCACTATCTGGAAACTGGAAACAAGACAGCAGTGTGTGGGTAAGAGTTAGGGGGTTAGCTGTTAATATTATCAGCAACACTGGTGCTTTTCCTACAGTCACAAATCAAATTGTCTGATGTGAAATGGCCGAATCAGCAGATAACTAGATATATTTTTTAACATCTACATTATGATTACTGTGTTTTTGTCAGTAGCTGTAGCTATACAGTTTTTTATTTTTTTTTAATTGTAATCCATAACAATCATTATTGTCTCTCTGTCTATAGAGAAGCCTCAGTGTTTTTACAGAGAGGCCCCCAGCGTATCGGCTCCACCTACAAGAAGGCTGTGTATAAGCAGTACACTGACGGCAGCTACAGGACAGAGGTGATGAAGCCCGACTGGCTGGGCTACGCGGGACCCCTGATGATGGCCGAGGAGGGAGACACAATAGTTGTCCAGCTGAGGAACACTGCACGCAGAGCTTTCAGCATCCATCCACATGGACTGAACTACAGCAAGAGCGATGAGGGTGAGGAACTACTGAGTTTATGTACAAATCAATACATGGACAGACTTAACAGACTGATCGAAGTGTGACTTTGTGTGTTTCTATCTGTCTCTTCAGGAGCCCTGTACCCAGATGGTACAAGTGCAGCTCAGAAACGTGATGATTCAGTGGCTCCTGGTGCAACAATGGTATATACATGGACCCTCCCAGAAAGCCACAGCCCAACAACACAGGACAGCAACTGCCTGACCAGATTCTACCACTCCCATGTCGCCACACCAAAAGACATTAACTCAGGACTGATTGGACCCCTGATCATCTGTAAGAGAGGTGCTGGAAACTTTTGATCTTATTGTATCCAGTGATGGAACTAATTACATTCACGCAAGCACTGTACTTAAGTACAATTTGGGCATCTTATACTTTAATTTCCTTTTCCTGCTACTATATATGTTTCTACTTGACTACATTTCAGAGGGAACTATAATACTTTAAAACACTAATATTAAAGGTCCAGTGTGCAAGATTTAGGATGCTATGTCATCACAAACATATGTAGCTGATCCTGTTCCAGTTTGCCATGTTTTCTCTACAGTGGCTCAGAGTGGACAAACCACACGCAACCACATGCAAGACTTCCGGTGACCCTGCTCTTACTGTAATGTTGCCACAGACCTCTGCCACCAAAAGTTTTCTTAGAGTTTCCCCTTAGAGTTAAGACTAGGTCCTTGTAAAGACAAAGTTAGT
Organism: Epinephelus cyanopodus; assembly: GCA_026686955.1. Lineage (NCBI taxonomy): Eukaryota > Metazoa > Chordata > Actinopteri > Perciformes > Serranidae > Epinephelus > Epinephelus cyanopodus. Next base: position 31,333,618 of record CM048920.1, on the reverse strand, counting down.
CACAGAGCATCTTAGACCGTAAGAGAGCTCCTAAGGTGAAAAACTGTTAGGAGCAGGGAGGAGGACTTTTAAGAGGTTTAAGTTTCTTAAGCAGAGGATAAAACAAAGAGGTGGAAAAACAAAGAGGTTGGAGAAACGGTCTCTAAACACAAAATGACAGTGAGTAAATTAAATGCAACAGATGAGATTGTGCAGGGATAATTTCTGCGGTTGATCTCATTAGGGATATGCACACATTTCCCACCAAAAAAAAAATAACGCTATGGCGCCAGAAATAAAATTATCATAATACTAAGATATTTGACAAACTGGAAAAATGCAACAGTGCAGCAGTGATGCCTTTGTCACACTAACAATAACACTGTCAAGCTCACATTGGGATGCAGTTCATTTCATTTCCAGTAGGTGTCCAAACCTTGCAAGCCCACAAGACAGTGTGTCTGTGATGGTTAAAAGAAAGCATCACACCTAGCAACAGGGTCAACCACACCTCCTCACTAAGATAAAAGTTTCTGTCCCTTTCTTGCTCAGAGTTGCTCTTAGAACTCCTAAGCTAGGAATCCTCACTTACAGTTTTTAGTCTAAGTTCTCTTAGAGTGATCTCAGAATGTTTGTGAATATGGCCCCTGCACTCCAGCTTGGATTAGTTGGTCAATAATCTCTCAAGACAGATTCTGCAATTTACATTGTAAAGGATGAAAAAAAAAAGTTTTTGGTTTTTTATAACCAATGGATTTCCAAATTGGTTGGTCAGCAACAGAACACTAAAATACTAAAATAAATAAATTTATTGGGCAGTATTTACTATCGATTCCACAACTAGCAAGTGTCCTTTATTAAACTCTGATGACATAGACTGCAATACATCAGAGATGTGTAATGTCATGTAGAGAACATTTGTCATTTTTGGACAAGATGATTGTTCAAGTTATTTATAATGAATTTGAACTCAAAACCTAAGCTAATCTGTTTTATCAGGACTGTGTGAGTGTGGTTTCATCAGATTTGATTGACAGTGACCACACAATCCATCTGGTTCTAATTAAATTGCTGCTTAATACCAACAAGTGTTTGAAAGTATGTGGCACCACCTTATCTATATGAGCCCCACCCACTTCAAACCAGTAAGACATGCAATAGTAAGTTAATTGAGAAAATATGTTTTCAGAGCTCTAAGTAGATTTCCCCTTTGGTACATCAGTGCACATCACCCTAAAACGTTCTCTGGTCTCCTCTGTAGGAACTCTGGATTTACATGGAGACAGGTCATCAGACTATCTGTACGCTCTGCTGTTCATGGTGTCAGATGAGAACTTCAGCTGGTACCTGGACGAGAACATCAAGACATACATTACGAATCCTGCCACGGGCCTGAAGGATAACGAAGATTTCATTGAGAGCAACAAAATGCATGGTGAGGGGCATCATCTACATCCTCACACACACGTTCTTATACATACACACAAATACCTTTAACTCTGAGTGTGGATTGCAGGTATAAATGGTTTTCTGTACGGTAACCTTCCCGGACTGAGTATGTGCCAAGGCAACAAGATCCACTGGCATTTGTATGGCTTAGGCAATGAGGTAAATATTTTTATTATTATTATTATGACTACTAACCAGAATATCTGATGCTACAGGGAAACATTTGTTTGTAATGTTCAGTTTTTCTGTTTTGTATTTTAGAATAACATCCCTATAGTTATTATACTAGTTTCCCAGAACATCAATCACTGAAATCATGTTCAACATTTTATGCTGCAGTGTACAAGTCTAAGTTAAGAAACATAAATTACTCAAATTAAACTTGCACACACACATATAGCCCTTTTGATCCTTACATTTAGAAGAGACTAAGTTTATTTGAAATGTTTTGTCAGCCTGAGTGGTAAATAATTATCATGCCACAGTCTGCTAACACGATCATTAAATACCTATAAATATAGACTGATGCAATTTAAATGAAGTGCATTTCACATGTTCAGATTTTTTATGGATGCAAATTAGTTTTCTTCTTTTGTAGGTGAAAGTCTGCTGCAGTTTTTTTCACTAATCATCTTCAATAATTTGCCTTCAAAATTGTGAACATGTGTTAATATTGCGCGCATATATTAGTTTTTACTGAAGTTGCAGGGCTGCTAACTGGACTTAGCTACAGGCACCTGGTCTACAGTTTAAATGTCATTTATCTCCAACAGGTGGACATGCACTCAATTCATTTCCATGGCCAGATCCTGACCACTCAGAAACACCACACAGACACAGTCAGTCTCTTCCCTGCCTCCAGCACTACAGCTGAAATGGTAGCTGACAACCCTGGACACTGGCTGCTGACGTGCACTGTCAATGACCATTTGTCGGGTGAGCCCACTTCCTCCATTCTTAATTTGTTTTTAACAAGACATTTTGTCACCCAACTGAATAATTGTTTCATTTGTTTAGTTTTTTCATTTGTGAGTTGTTTTATTGTTTTTGTGGTTTTGCGTGCAGGTGGGATGCAGGCTTTATTTGAGATCAAGAAGTGTTTCCCTAATGTCCATAAGCCCCGCCCACATGGTGAGCTCAGACCATTCTACATCGCTGCTGAAGAAGAAGTGTGGGACTACGCTCCTACGCCACCTACTGATGGGTTGGTTACTGTACACACACACACACACACACACACACACACACAAGCACACACTCGCATCTTCACAGAAAGGGCTTGGGTGGTCATAATGTTTCTATAAGCGACTTGTTAATAACTTGTTCTTGTGTGTGTGTGTGTGTGTGTGTGTGTGTGTGTGTGTGTGTGTGTGTGTGTGTGTGTGTGTAGTGAAGCAGACATATTTGTAACAAAAAATCAGAACCGTATTGGAAGCCGCTACAAGAAAGTTCGCTACGTGGAGTACACTGATAGCACCTTCATGACAAAGATGCTACGCAGCGCAGAGGAGCAACACCTTGGAATTCTGGGTAATTTGGGCTGGGCTGGCTTTGATAGATGTTGAGAGAAGTTTGCCTTAAGGGTTTCCTGCCAAAATTACAACCATTATTATTAGGACTGTCATTACCAATTATTTTGCAGATTATTTGCAGATTATTTTTTGATTTACTATTTAGTCTATTAAATGCAATTGTCATATTTTAGGTACTGGAATGTCAGTCAATCATCAGAGAATCATTTTATATTCTGACCTTCTAGCATCATCGTTGAAGGCATCAATAATGATAATCTTTGGACAGTTTTAGTTTTGGCCAGGAAACTATTATGGAACTGGAGTTCAACACAACTATTCGAATACGTCGGCAGGATCTTGTTAACATGATGATGTCATCTAATGGTCCTATCTGTTTGTGTCTCCAGGTCCTGTTCTGCGAGCTGAGGAGAAGGACACTCTCAGGGTGGTGTTTAAGAACAAAGCCAGCCGCCCTTACAGTTTACAACCACATGGTGTTCAGTACAGTATAGAACAGGACGGGACGCTCTATCACAATGAACTTGAAGGTTAATACATGCACACACACATAGCCTACTGTTATAAGACTGCATGAATCACATCCTCATACTTTTTATGCCTCCATCTTTCCTCCTCTACACTTCTTACTCAGAGTCCTACACAGCAAAGAAACTGCGGGAGCTAAAGAAGGAACTGAGTGAGTTACAGTACCAGTCTAACTTAGCACACATTAACAAAAGTGTTGTTAATAAAACTTCATATAAATCTATGTTCTCAGGAGTGGTGACCCCTCCCCCCGCTGCTCTGGTCAGACCTGGAGCAATACACACCTATGAGTGGACAGTGCCAGTGGATGCTGGTCCCGTGCAAGGGGAGGCTGACTGTCTGACCTATTTGTACTACTCTGGAGTGGACCCTGTGAAAGACACGCATTCTGGACTGGTTGGACCGCTCCTTGTCTGTCGACCTGGATCACTGAAGAAAGGAGCACAGGTGAGAAGAGAGTGTCAGAAACCAAACTTATGTTTGTTGGGATCACATCTCATTGAATCTGGTATTTTCCGTTCTGATCTGTGGGATATTGCAGCAGGCAACAACTTCAATGCATGTCCATCATAAAGGGCACAGACAGCATATCTTAAAGTTAAATAATTGTCATTTTATCAATACATTTCAAGTTGACACCTTTCCTTTTCTTCCGTCTCTTTTCTCCTCATGTAGAAAAACTACGACAAAGAATTCCACCTCATGGCCACAGTGTTTGATGAGAACCTGAGCTGGTATCTGGACGACAACATTAAGACCCTTGGCCCACGTACCACCCCTTTTAACAAAGAAGACGAGGGCTTTATGGAAAGCAACAAGATGCATGGTGTGTAGGAGACACTAGCAGCTTAGACAACTCACTGAAGATGCAAACTTCTATATACTTAGCAGAAAAGGTTTGATTCTGCATAAAGACTGTGTTATTTCTGTGTCTCTCTCTTTAGCCATCAATGGCTTTGTATATAGGAACCTCCCAGGCCTGACCATGTGTAAGGGGGATAAAGTAACGTGGCACTTGTCAGGACTGGGTTCTGAGACAGACATCATGAGCCTTTACTTCCAGGGAAACCGCTTCATCTACCGTCAGAACCGACGAGACACCATCAGCGTCTTCCCTCATATCTCACACACAGTCACTATGGAGCCAGACAGCATGGGTAGACATCTCACACACACACACACACACACACACACACACACACACACACACACACACACACACACACACACACACACACGTATATTATTACATATTACACTTCCACTGTATGCTTGTGTGAACATTATGGGGTCTGCCCTTTATAAAATCTTTAACATCACACCAACAATATGATAACAGACAGACAGAGAGACAAACAAAACATCACCACATTGGCAAAGGTACTGACTGAAAGGAACATAAAGATGAGAGAACATAGGGCTGAAGGGACAAAGGGCTGAGGTAATATAGGACTGAGGGGACACTTTTCTAAGCTGTAAGAATGCTGTGTTTTTATTCCAGGTCAGTTCGAAGTGGTGTCAGCGACAGTGAATCATTACCGTGGTGGGATGAGAGCCAACTACACAGTACAAAAGTGCAGCATTCTTCAGCGTCAGACTGAGATGATGCTTCATTCAAAAACCTACTACATCGCTGCCATGGAAGTTGACTGGGACTACTCTCCAAACCGCACCTGGGAGGCCGAGATGTTCCGCAATATGGACAAGTACAGTACCACTGCACACGCACAGCATGAAACAAGTCATTTACAAAGTATCAGTGGAGATTATTGGTGGAAAAGAAGACCTCAGTTTTTGTCTGACACTATAAAAAACACACCAGTGAGCAACACAGTTGCAGATACATACACTTAATTTTGAGTCAGTCCCATACACACCATCCTGCAGCTGTAAATACTCACTACAGTACCAACAGTGGATTAATCCACAGCTAAAAATAGTCCCCAACAAGTCCAGTATCTACCTCAGTTTGAGTGATGTTTGCTAAAAACTACGGTTTCCAGCAGTTCCAGCAGACTCTATTTTCCAGCAGAAAATGAAGCCTTTTTGAAAATAAAAAACCATATTGGAAGCATATTTTTGAAGGATTTGTTAGCACCAACCTTATCCTTACAGTCTATTTTTTGTAACTTTTGACTGACTATTTTCTTGACCTCTGCACTGTTATTAATTTTAAGATATAAATATAATCACATCTTATATATTTTTAGTCAATGTTTTGTATGTTCATTGTAATCAAATCGATAAATATCAATTTACTCAGAAAAATATTTATACGCAAATGGCAGTAAATGCTCAAATACATCCACATGAGGTTGTACCATGGTAACCACAACATCACAAAACACACATACACACACACACACACACACACACACACACACACACACACACACACACTGAGCCTGCCTCTCTCCCTCTGCAGTCCTGCTCCTGTCTTCCTGGACAAACAGGGCGGGTATATAGGCTCCCTTTACAAGAAGGTGGTCTACCGCGAGTTTACCAATGACAAGTTTACAAAGCAGAAGGACAGAGCGGCTGATATGGAACACCTCGGCATTTTGGGTAGGCTTTCAAAACATCAATAATGCAAAATTTGCAAAATAAAAGCCACAATTGCAATATACAGTATGAAACATTGTGTATGATGTATAACTCTCTGTTAAGCTCCAGTTTTTGTGGTGTTGTAATTACAACATCTTCCCCTCGGCCAGGTCCGATGATTCACGCTGATGTGGGAGACAAGGTGAAGGTGGTTTTTAAAAACATGGCGTCCAGGCCTTATTCTATCCACGCCCATGGAGTCAAGACAGACACCCCGGAAGTTCATGTCACTCAGCCAGGTACAGACAGGCAGGATATCAGCAGACAGAAACACTTGAAACAGAAAATCCTCACATGCATTATTTTAATTGTGGATTAATTTGATTGGTGTTGTGCAGTAAAATTTAACTTTGTATGGCTTTAATATTCTGAGAGTATTATAGGGCTCGACCCTGGTATTAAAAGCCTTTGTATAAGTTGGCCTCAGTATCACATGTCCGATATCCAAAACCTTTAAAAAAAACAACTAGAATTTGTTTCCCAGGTGAGACTCACTCCTACTACTGGTACGTTACAAAGAATACAGGACCAACCACAGACCAGGAGGAGTGCTCTGTGTCAGCATACTACTCCACTGCTGATGTTACCAAGGTACGCTGACACACACACACACACACACACACACACACACACACACACACACACACACACACACACGCACAGGCATTCACACACTTATGTTGTCTCCCTACCTAACAGGACCTGTACAGCGGTCTGATTGGTCCGTTGGTGATCTGTCGCCGTAGCTGGGCTAGGTGAGCATCTCTGCATACAGCACTACCCATACTAGTTGATATTTGGTAATTTTATGTGGTATACACATGGATGGATTATGTATATCTTGTTGGTGGTCATTTGCAGTCTTTTTGGGGTTGTTTGCATCTCTTTGTTGGTTTTGAGTCTTTTGTTATCACTTAATGTCTCTTTGTAGCCTGTTTGAATCTCTTTGAGGTTGTTTTGTGTCTCTCTGTAGTTTTTTTGTGTCTCTTTGTGGCTGTGTTGTGTTTTCTTTTGTGGTTGTTATGTATCTTTTTGTCTGGCCGTTTCGCCTCACTTTGTAATTTTTTGTATGTCTTTGTGGCCATTGCATGTCTCTATGTAGCTGTTGTATCTCTTGTAGTTGTTTTGCATCTCTTTGTAGTCAGTTTGTAGGTTTTGTTTTGCATCTCTTTCTTGCCTTTGTAGCTGTTTGTTTCTCCTTGTGCCTCTCGTTGTGGTTGTTTTGCATCTCTTTGTAGTCAGTTTGTAGTTTTTGGTAGTTGTTTAATTGTCTTCACAATAAGAAATGTTAAAAATCCCTTCAAACAGTGTATGTGGTCCAGGGGCCCGCTGACCCCTTTGGCCTGTGCCCGAGGGGCTCATTCAGCAACCCATCCCTGTATTGCATGCATATTAAGATCAAGATGTGACATGGCAGGTGGATGATACTTTGTGCTTTTTTGTACTGCATCACACAACAAGTACACCACAGTGCTATTTTATTGTGTTACCTGCAGGAGTCTTGGTATGAAGAAGGAAGTAGAAGAGTTTGCGCTGCTTTTCCTAGTGTTTGATGAGAATGAAAGCTGGTGAGTATAACCCTCATTACAACCAGTCATTTTTTAGACTTTCAGTAGTTTGTACGTTCACATACAAAAACAGATTAAGCCGCATAACTTCAGTACTCAGCCATGGAAATTCTGTTTTCGTTTTATATTCCAAAGTTTTAAGTCTGAAACTTTTGCTGCCACCCGAATACAGTGGACTTTGATGGAATTTTGATTGTTCTCCAAAAACAGCATCAATGTGAAATACTGTAACTTGACTTTCTAGAAATAATCTCACAGATGCAACTAGAGCTAATTTAATGGGGTCCTGCCTCATGTCTTGAGCTTCTGAGGGATTAATCCACCTAGTCTGAATACACTCTCTGTGGTTGATGTCTTTCTGCAGCAATCCCAGGAACAAAAAAACTGCTGTTCATTTATTATTTGGCAATACCTGGCAATGTTTTTTCTATTGTTATTATTCCAGGTATCTGGATGAAAATATCAGGACCCACATCAAGAGCCCACGTACAAACCTAAAGGATGATGAAACCTTTATCGAGAGCAACAAGATGCACTGTGAGATAAACATACACACATAATGAACTGCATCATTTTTACAGATGGAATGATATTTTTTTTGCTTCATCCAGACAGCTAACAGTATTTGTGATTGTGTGCTTTTCTGTGGATGCAGCCATTAATGGTTACATGTATGGAAATCTGAATGGTTTGAACATGGAGGCGGGTGATAAGGTGTACTGGTACCTGATGGGAATGGGCAATGAGGTGGACATACACACCGCACACTGGCATGGACACAGTGTGGAATATAAGGTATAAAAACACACAAACATGCAAGACACACCTGCACAAGCACATAAAAGACAAACACCAACTCTTCTTTGTCTCCAGCTGGGTGGAGGTCCTCATCGCACTGATGTGTATGAGCTGTTTCCAGCCACCTTCCAGGTAAAACCTCAACACATCCCAACTTGGCATCAACTGATCTGAACATTAAAGTAATATTTTACTCCCAAAACGTTAATTTGAATATCAGTTACTCACCTTGTGTCATGCTGAATTCATTAACTTTGTTTTCCTCACACACCTCCGTGGTGAACGAAGATTCAAAAGCAGAGACAAGTCTAGATGAACTGAAGTAAAAGGGGGTCTGCATTTGAAAACATCGAAAGTATATCGAATCATCTGTTTACAACCTGCACACTAGTGGCCCGCCTGGGGAGGCATGTTTGTTTCAACTCTGCTCATGCATTCCATTGAAAAGAGTTCAAACACATGTGCTTCCCAAGGTGTGCTACTCATCTGTGTGTGACACTGTTGTTGAGCAAGTGTTTAAAATAGTCAGGTTTTAGCAAAAAAATAAATAAAATCATGTGTTTGGGAAGTGCTAAACATTTGACTAGATAAATGAGACTTGGAATAGACTGCATAAGTAGTGTGAGAATTTTGTAAACAGATCTTTTGATGTTGTTTTGCTGTTGTTACACGGCCCCCATTTATTTCAAGTCATCAAGAATTTTCTCTATTTTTGGATTCTTTGTTCAACATGGAGGCATGCGAGTAAAGTTTTGCTCATGAATTCAATGAATTCAACATAACACGGTTAACTGATATACAAATTATCTTTATTTGGGTGAAGTATTCCTTTAAATGTGCTGCACGCTGCATTTCAAGGTCAATTAATTCTCTGTCAATAGTGTGACTTCTAGGGATCAGCGTTAAGTATACAAAAAGTTATTTATCATCTCTTGTGTTGTAAAATCTTACAAGTAATATTTGTTTTAATAAAGGATATTAAAACAAAGGCAAGAAACAATAAATAGAAACAATAAAATAGCTACTACAGATGAACTTCCAAAACAAATAGATGGCAACTGTGAAAACTGTTTTGTTGGTATGAAATGCTACACTTGTGACTAATGCTACACTTGTGACTAACGCATTATATCAAGCTTCAATATTAGTGAAGCTTTTCTTTGCAAATTCTACCATCTTTAACAGCAATTAAAAAAAACAAACTTTTAAATGTTTCAGTTAAATCATTATAAAAAGAGAAAATTTAGCATCACCAGGTTAAAGGGAAATTAGTCTCTCTGTTGGCTTGTCAGTGCTGTCAGGCATTAATAAAAATGTAACTTGTGGCCAGTGAATCATGTTGCCGTTTCCATTTTATTCCTGTTCAGACAGTAAAGATGCGCCCTCAGTATCCTGGCACCTGGCTGCTCCACTGCCATGTTACTGATCACCTCAAAGGTGGCATGGAGGCAGTGTACACTGTTACTGAGAAAGGTAAGACAACTTACTGTGCAGGGAGACAAATTCAAACTAAGAGAAATAATTATGCAGAATGATAAGGATGCTCTTTTGTGAATAACATGTTTATTTCTCCTTGACAGCAAAGAAGAAGGGAATATTTGGCTGAATAGTTGAGGAAGAAGGATCCAGAGAGAAGACAGCAGAGACAAGCTCATATTTTATTTCATTACCCAATTCACTAAACACTCTTTGTAAAATCTGCCTGATATGAACAGTTACTGAGCTCAGAATAAAACATCACAACCCAAGGGTCATTTTAAATTAAAATATGCATTTTTTAAAAATAATTTTCTGACTTCACTGATGTTTTCCAAACAATAGTAAAGACACCATAAAAAATAAATAAATAAAAATCTGAGTGAGTCTGAGTTAAATTCAACATGTTCATAACTCACATGTGTGGCCTGTAATGACAGCAGTCAGGCAGCAGGGGGCACTATAGCCTGACAGTATATTGTCATTGTGTTTTGGAGACAAACTTCTATCCGGATATGCCTGTACAGGAAATGTGTATCCTGTGTACTCATCACAGTCAGGTAGGGATGTCCCAATTGAGTTATTAAGCCTTTAAACATGAGTAAATCCAGCCATGATTTCGGTAGCAAAGGCTGTACGGAAGAATGAGCGGCTGCCAAATGTTTCAGTCAGATCTGGTTCTTTAAAAGTAGCAGTTTCTTCGTCCTTTGTAACTTAAAAAAGGCATTGCAGACTGATCAACATGTTACTGAAACAGCTGTAATTGTTCTGTTGAGGTCTCATGCCTGGATTAAAGAGAGAAAACTTTGGAAGTAAATGTGTAATGGCAGTAGTCAGGCATGTCGGCCTACAAGTGAAAGCCACCAGAGTAATCAGAGTATTAATTTAGAACTACACCAATGTTATTCCTATGGTCTAAAACAAATATATTTGGAAACATTAACAACTATCTTCCAAATCCAAAACTCTTGAGTTCCAAAACTCAAATTCGTGATGTCATCTGGTTTGAAGTCTGGAGCTGCTTCATAAACAATGGATAGTGAAAGATGTTCTAGATGACACTGAGAGCACCCAGGGGTTTGTTCTGAGTATATGGGAACTTTTTATGTTTCAGAACTGAAAACACACCGATAGGATAAAGCTCACTTGGGTGAGCAAACACTGACTTGATCCACAAAACTTGGTGACATCACATGTTTGAGACTTACTTCTCTGGTCTCTGGCTTTGAGAGATTAGGCTATCTCATGTTCACAAATATTGACTGGACTTTCCTAAGCTATGGAAACAACATATTGGAATTCATAATTTAGGTCATGTTTCCCTCAAAGATGATCATCCTTTGACAGAAGCATGGGTTCAGTCTGGGCCACCAGTGGATGGCAGCATCATCACTTTAATGGACTCAGGAATTTAGCTGTGGTAGCAGCCTGTGACCAGCAAGGCTTCATCACTTCACTCACAGACCAGTGTGAAGCAGCTCAGATGTCGCTGACACTTGTCTGTCTGTAGCTGTTTTATGCAGTGTGTTGGTCTGACCTCCTACAGACATTCACAATAACACTGTCATGTGACATGTTTTGATAAAAATCCAGGCAACAATTTAGAGAAAGGAAATTTAGTTTAAAAGCTGCGATAGAGCAGGGGACTCATACTGCCACAGAGCTGACAATCGTCTCTTCTTCCAGCTGATGTCATTACAAACAAGACAGTCTGGATCCACTGTCATCTCAGATGCACTGGCTTATGACTTATGTTATATATTACTTCAAGGTGATGCAGCTACGAACCTTAGAGTCTGTCAGTGTGCCACAGTGGAACCTTTTTGGGAGTTTAACCACCATACCATTTGCCTAAAGGTTGCCACCTAAGTCATGAACGCTCTGTCTGTGATTCCTGGAGTCTTATGTCAAGATGAAAGTGCTCGACAATGCAGTTTAGTATTCTGGAAATAATTCCATAAATAGAAGTTGCGATGAATCATTTTTTTTGTCCTAGACTCCGATAGAAGCCTCAAATACATTTTAAAAATAAATATGCAGTTTGACAGGCTTGTGAGGAGCCACTTTATTCTGATTTTGCCCTTTTTCATTGTTCAAAGGGATCTGAGATTGTGAGGATTAGCTATCATCACCAAACACTCACACACACACACATACCCAAAACTTAGAGGCACACACACACAAACTCTTTTCCATGCACACACACTGCACTGATTGCAGATCAGTGTCTAAGCAGCCACCTGCAGTCCTCCATTAGCTGGCAAGGAAATGGAATTTAAAAGATTCAGACCATGAAATGTGGCCAATAATGCCAGCTCTGATCTAAACCTGTACTGAATCTCAATGACACGCTAACAGCTCTGTCACATTCAACTAATGAAACTTTGCCTGACACTCGCTCTCACTCTCAGAGATTGTGGCTTTACCCTAGCCAAAATATTATGTATCTGTTCTATGCAATTTTTCCCCCCAGGAGTGTTTCCCCTAGCCCTGCCCTACTGGGCTGTGATTGGGCAGTTAGAGTTAGGGCAAAGATGTCATGGTTGGGGTTAGTACAAGCCAAAACTCTTGGGGAAAAAACACATTGGTTTGTTTGCTGTTGAAGCCCTCTGAACGAAACACAGCGTCTAATTGATGGAGCCAATTCAAAGCTGCATGTCATATTTGTACAGATACATAATAAAAAGTATGAAAGTCATGCTAACAGCATGTGAGGCTGTGAAACAAAGCTGTTACATAGGTGTAAAATGGACAGCTTTGATATTCTTAGATCACTATAGGGGTTAAAGTTCAGGCTTTTTGGTATCATTTGGGAAAAAATCAGTAACAACCTGTCAGATTATTGTAATTTCGGAGGTCTGCAAGAAGACTTCTGTCTGTCTTCTTGCCTCTGTTTTCGGGCTTTAGAAAATGTAGCCTGTGACACAAGAAGGTTCTCCCATTGGCTGTCCTATAAACACAAGTTCAAGGCTCTGAGCTGCAGCTAAGTTCATGTTTATTAAGCTAATGTAAGCTAAAGGCCATGAATCACAGTATGTTATTTTAAAGGGGTTCACAGGCCCACAAGTGTGCAAAGAAAACAGGATGGTAATATTCATAGCATTGCAGCAACATAATGGCATTGTGATCATAATCATGCTTTGAATGAAAATTACATACTACTGCCATCTGCTGGTGTGGAGAGTTATTTCAGGTCACACAGGCCAGAATCAACATTATTGTCGGCAGTAGTCTTTGTGGTGTGTTCATGTGCAACTTTTTGGCTGAGACACAGTGACACGAGGCGCAGCAGCACAGGGCTTTTGTTGCTGCTAGTTTGGTGTGTCTAGGCCTTTAGGAAAGAGAGGGAGAGCTTCTCTTTTTTCCTGAAAACTGCCTATCCCAGCTTTAAGACATCTCAGACTCAGCTTGTTTTCAGACTCGGGTCAACTTTCAGTCTCAACTGGGTTAGCCTCAGTGTTGAGGAAGGATCGAAAAAGCCAATCAGGATGTGAGCCAATAGTTTTAGGAACCTTATATCACAACCAACTGTTGTCTTGTTTTACTTGGCAGTGACAAACCATCAATACTGGCACAAAACTTAAAGAATACCAGGGTCTAACGGGTCTAACCTACAGAAAAAACAGGTACATGAACCAAAAAGCAGTTTTAAGTAACTCCGGGGCAAAACCACCTTCACATTAGAAAGTTGTGAAAAGACAAACAATTAAAGCAGCCATGTTACATCAAATTGTTTGACACTGCAATATTCATTTCACCATTCATTTAATTGTACAGTAACACAAGAACAAAATATTCAGGATAGAGTTAGTCTTGCTTTGGCTGACACAGAAAAAAACACAAAACACATAGAAATAAGAACTCAAGGCTTCCCCCTCACTCCAATCCTACTCAGTCCAGTCCACAATGCCAACACCTGGTAGAGTAACAAGTGTTCGCAAAGAGAATTGGACCTTGAAAAAGAACATTTTGGAAGCAAAACACACTAGAGATCACAGACATACCATAATGAAATCATCCTAAATGTATTAATCCACTATAGGATCCAAACTTTTATTGTCATTTAGCTGTACATAGCTAAAAGACAATGTCAAATTAAGGCTTGATCCAGAGGAATTTTTTATGTAACAAAGCGAAGCTCCATTGTGTGCATCTTATCTGCTTCTGTCCAGTCCTGATGTGTGTTTATGCAAATAAGATACCATTTTGTGGGGAAGTACTGCACAGGTTAGCAGCTCTGAAAATGTTTATCACAGGACAAAGTTCAGTGTATCTTTTGCTACAGGTACATTTCATTGCTCATGCGCTAAGAGGTTTTACTACGACAGTGTACCATCATACTGTACAGTTTTGGATTGCACCTTTAACACACGAACTTTCCTTCCATTCAAACTCCACCACACCGACCTATTAAGAAGAAAACAGTTATCTAAACATGTTTCTGTAGTTTGTTGTTCCCTCTGTATATGTATAGTATGTCATTGTGTTGCATTTGTTTTCTTAGGCTGCAGTGCATTGACTTCTATGGGCCACCGACTATACTCATAATATATTCATCTGTTTAATCAATCAGTGATCCGTTTGATTGGTCAAATACACACTTTCTGCTTCTCTCTTCACACATGACCCTCCTGAGTTTGTTTGTTTCACGCATATTAGAGCAGCCGATTCCACCTCTGCCGCTGGTTTATGGGAAGAGCAGCCTCAGGTAGCCATTAAATGAGACACATTAGCTCCTCCTGGCCAATAGGAAAGCAGGATATGGGCACTCTAATATGCTCAACTAATGCATGCAACCTTTGTGACTTTATCTCAGGCTGAATTGGTATAAATTACAGCCTAAACTATGAGAAAGTAGTTTGACCTTTAATGTGTATTTAAAGGTATGCAGTCAGCTCCCCCGAGGGCTCATTATGTGCATGTTATGGTACATCTGTATGAGTCCACGTCATCTGTGCATCTATTTTCGAGTGTGTAATTATATTACATTGAGGTGTCTGTGTGGGTTTTTACAGTGGAATGCTTTCTGATGCAGACCGCCCAGCATGAGGCCCCGAAAAAGCCCTGTTAGCGTGCTGCTGCCTGGTCAGAGGGCCTATTAGGACTGATCGCCTGCGACATCAGCATGTTGGAAGCAGATGGCTGGTGGTGCCTGCAGTCGTATCTCTCTCCCACACCAGGCTCTCTGGGCAGATTCGACATAAGCTTAATTAATGATTTGATAACTGCAGAGGCGTTAAAAGGAGCATGGAGACAGGCGTGAATTCCAAATGTAAGAGCTAAACCGGCTGGTAATACGATGTGAAGGGATTTCTCACTTTATGCTTTCCCACATGCTCTTTCTGCCTCTCACACTTACTCAAATCGACCCAGTGTGAGCTCTACAGCATGCTGCGTGGAAGAAATAAGTTGCAGATCTAAGAACTAAACAAAGCAGATGTTTTCTGAAGGCGGTGCTTCCTGTGAGCTTTTACACTGTAGGGAGCAGCTGGTTGTTCTGAAATCTAGATGTAGTCACCCATGTGTAAGATATGCAAGTCAATTTGGAAGATTTCAGCAGTTTGAAGTTTGTTAGTCGAGAGATTCTCGTTTCTGTGTTTCTGTCCTTGCTTTTCAAACCGGTTTGAAGTGGGCAGGGCTCAGTGGGGAAGAGGTGACGTCAGGTATTCCTGTGCTCCAATCAGGGTTTTGTGACATGAATCAAAATGTGATGACAATCATGGGGTTGCTTTCATATGCTGGCCGCACTATAAGTCAAACCACACCACCACTGTCTTGAAGTGACATGTCTCTTGATTTTTACTCCTCAGGCTGGAAAAATATGTTCAAAAAGATCAAAATCTTGACTGTTAAAAACCTTGTAATGGCCAACCTCCCAGTGATTTATTTTTTTCTTCAATAGCATATGGAGGTCAGAGGTATGATCTGACGGGGCTGACATCTTGTGGAATTTACAAAATGTATATTTATTTCACAGCAGTTGTAGTGACTTAAAAGACTCATTTTTAAACCACAAGTCTTATTTAATTCTGATTTAGAAGGGCCACAGAGTGGACCTGTTATGGTTGAAACACACCTGATAGCAATAGCTAATAGCAAAAGCTCAACTTTACTTAAATTCTCACCATTTTGGAAACCAGGAAGTTAGACAGGAGTCCTTAGGTTATATAGTTTACCCCCCTTTTTATACATGATTAAATGATGCTTTTTAGAAATCTTACATATCCTGACAGGACTGACTGTCTGAATGCACTGCATGACTGTTTGTCTGCAATTAATGATTGGATGGTCGACAATTTCCTCCAGCTTAACACTGCTAAGACCGAGGTCCTTATTGTCGCTCCAGACTGTATTGCTTCTAGGGTGGCGAGCTGTATTGGGTCCCTAAATCTAAATATCCGCTCTAACCTGAGAAATCTCTTATTTTTGACCAGGCCATGCACTTTGATAAACACATCCATGCGTTGACCCGTACATGCTTTTTCCACCTTAAAAACATTGCAAAACTGAGATCTGTTGTATCACATGTTGAACTAGAAATGATCATTCACGCGTTTGTGTCATCACGTCTGGACTACTGCAATTCTCTCTTCATGTGTCTCAGTAAAACTCTTGCAGATCGCCTCCAATTGGTGCAGAATTCTGCTGCCAGGCTGTTCATCAAATCACCCAAAAACTGCCACATTACTCCTGTCCTGGCCTCCCTACGCTGGCTTCCTGTCAGCTTCAGGATCCAGTTTAAAATCCTTATTTAAATTTTCAGAGCCCTTCATGATCAGGCACCTGAGTATCTGTCTGACCTGCTGCATGTATATGTTCCTAGTAGGACACTTAGGTCGGCCGATCACAGCCTGTTGGCAGTTCCTCGCACTAGGCTTAGAACTAGAGGTGACCGGGCCTTTGAGTCCATGGCGCCCAGATTGTGGAACGCCCTCCCACAGAATTTGAGAGCTGCAGCATCGGTTGATATTTTTAAGAAGCATCTTAAAACCTATCTGTATAGGCAGGCATTCTTTAACTTGTCTTAAGTGATTTAGTTTTGCAACAACTGTTTCATTTTTTGTGTCTCTGTATGTGACCTGTATTTTTGTATGTATGTATTCTTGTTGGTATTTTAATCCTGTGAAGCACTTTGTGAGTCCTCTCTGTGAGAAGTGCTATACAAATAAATTTTACTTACTTACTTACATAATGTCAATTGACAAAAATCTGGGACACATCTTTAAAGGGCCAACATTGATACAGAAAATATATTTTGAAACAAATATCATCACAGCAGTACATTTTTATGGGTCCATGTAATTGGTCCGACATCCCATTGGTCCGACATTGTTCAGATATGTGATTATACTAGCCTATACTGTATTTGTGTACCATTGAGGATCAGCAAAGATACAAGTGCCATAGAGAGGAGAGAATGAAACACCATAACCTCCTGTTATTAACTCTGGTGTCCGGGTTGTGTCAGCTGGGACAGGCTTGAGGTGGAGCAGGCTCACGGCCTATGTGTTTGTCACTTTCTTTTTCATTTTAACCCACTCCATGATCTTTTCCTGACCCTAACCAAGTGTTTTTTGTGCCTAAACCAAATCACCAAAGCACCAAAGCAAATTCCTTGTTTATAAAAAAGCAGAAAGTGCAGAACTACAATCAAACTACAAACAAAACACCTGCAAAGTTTACTGTTTCAGGATTAGAGATCAAGTGAAACAACCATAATGATGATGACGGTGATAATGATGAAAAAAACAGCTTGCCTTTTTGCACCACAGAAGAAGAAACGGTCCTGTAACCACCGGCCAGGCTGGCAGAAAACACACTTATGCACTCGTTTCTATGGAAACAGAGCAGGGTCGGCGTCAGGGGACAGCATGTGTGATCTGTGTGGCTCTCCCGCTGAATATATATAAACTCTATGAAACAAACCACATTAATTCATTGCTCTCCCAAACAGCCACCTGTCAGCAAAATAAAAGAAAAAAAATCCCCTCAGGCCAGGTATGAACCTGGGAAGTCCACATGAGTAAAACCACACACCATAGCAGCAGCAGATTAACGTCAGTGCTTTTGGAGTGAACTGTTCATCAATTACCAACCCTGTCTCCTAAATGTTACGTTTATATGCTAAATGGTTTTGCCAGATATTTTGTTTTGTTATTATGTTCACAGGCGGCAGTTTTTCAGTCCTGGGAGTGTTACACTGTACTATGCACAGCTGTTGTAGAGAGGTCGTCAAGGTAGAAGGTTAGAGTAAAAAAAGGGGTTAGCATCCTGTATTATTATTATTTTTGTTTTTACCTTGGAAACAGGCGGTGTTAGTTCAATATTAAAAAAGAGTGTATCATTTTAAGTGTAGATTATTTATAATATTCATCCAGGACCAAAATCTTTCCCAACCTTATCCAACTCCATGACTTGATATTGTCGGGAAACAAATTAAAGGTCCAGTATGTACGATTGAGGGGAATATATTGGCAAAAGTGGAATATAATATTCACAGTCATGTTTTCATTAGTGTATAATCAGCTGAAACTATAAATCATTTTGTCCCATGGATGTATTAAGAGACGTGGATACAGCTTTGAAGACGGACCCTGTTCATTCCTATTAAAGTTGTGCAGTGACGCATGAAACCAAAAAAGCTCTGTTTCCGTTGTATTAAATTACCCGGATGATTGGCGCTGCTTCTGCATGATTGGACCCACAGAGCAAGTGCACTAGAGACTCCCGCTGGCTGAGCCGACTACTTCCAGTGTAGCGCTCCACTAACTTGAATGGGGATAGAATGATTTAATTGTGTGGCTTTTCTAGACTGTAAAACTGTTATCGTACAGAACAGATCAAATCCTGACAGTCAACATGGGTTTCACAGGGTTGTGATGCTCAGAAAAATATATCCACTGATTTACAGACATCTCTTTCCCAATGTAAGCCATTGGGAAAAAGTATTTTTGGGCCCAATGGCATCACATGACAGACCCCAGAAATTGAGTTTGAGCCTTTGTCTGCCGGCAAAGCCATGTGTCCAAGGCTTTGTTTGTTTAAAAAGGCCTATGCTATCTAACTGCCCTATATAATACATTGTTGGTAATATAAGCAGCTGATGTTTTATGTTGATAAAAATTGAATTCAGGAGGTGTTACATTTCTTTTACAAAGTATTTTATAGTTGTTTTATTGTTATTTTTAGGAGGCAGGGTTGAAATCGCCTATTGCTGTGGTGTTTTGGTTTCCAAGCTGATCAAGTATCCACATGCTTTGTAGTGAGTCATTGGGTGTACATGTAAATGCATGATGGATGTGGTGTGTCACCTTATTCACACGGAGCGCTCTGATAATTGGAAGATGATTACAGATCATAAGAGAGGAATTTCTCTCTCCAGAAGAAATGTTGGCCAGACACTCTGGCTGTGAAGCAGATTGGTGCAGACGTGCTTAAACCAGTCTAATTAGCAGATTTAATTTTAGATAAAGACAAGAGCAGTACTTGTAGCAACAAACATTTCCACATACAGCAGAGAGATGAGTTATTTCTTACAGTAGTTGCTGCCAAATCATTACCTCGAGACTGCATCTTAAAAGTGCTCGTATATTGATTAAAATGGTCTTCCCGTTAGGACTGAATTCTTGTTATCCAGAGTTTTAGTAACACAGAACAAAAAGAAAAGGCAAAGTGACAGTCAGGGGAATTTGAAGTCCAGCTGGAATTTCCAAGCCTTTCTTTCTTTCTCTTTTAGTGCCAGCTGGTCATCTTGTCTAAAATAAGATGGTTCGAGTGGAGTTTAGCCAAGGACATCTATGCGCTCTGACGTTTTTATTCTCTGTAGTCGATTCTCCCGGTGACAAAAAAGCTGAAAAACACCTCTTGTGTGTTGTTGTGATTGAATGACCTTGGGTTTGTTTGTTGCTGTCAAACTCTGAAACAATGAGCTGGTGAATCAGGGGACTTTGATTCTTAAGACTCAAGTTTTTCAGCAAACATTCAACAACAACAGCAGATTAAGACTCCCGGAGGACTTGAACATCCACTGCTCTCAGATGTCCCGTTTGTCTTTCGTCTTTCCACTAAAAGGCTACACATGCTGTATATTGTTCAGCCAATTTGATACGCATAGGCTTCATTAGCCGCTATCAATTTTCACTAACTACATGCTTAATAGGCTGTTATTATTGTAGGCTCTGCTTGGCATAAGCACCACCATATATCCACACAACTCCCCATCAGCTTCGGCCGGTTTCTCCAGAAATGGTCACTCTGTTTCGGGTCACTGACAACCTTTCAGCCCACCTCAAAAGTAATTATGAATTCATTGTTGTGAGCAGCTTAAAGTCACAAAGTCATAAATCATTTCTGTCCTCTGCACTAAGCCTGATCAAACTGAATGGAAACTATTTAGTGCAGAGGATTTCCCTCTTTAAATCCAGTGATTAAAAAGGATTGAATGAACAATGAGCCGGGGAAATGACTATACAGCAGCTGTGGTCAGACTGAAGGTACAGACTGTGTGGGTGACAGAGCAGCCTGTTCAATAGACTGTCTCATAACTGATTTCACCCATAGATTGCATGTCCAACACGTCTGTGTCTCTGAATAACGTGCTGACCCTTAACAACCTCATTTTAAGTATTTGAAGACATTATATGAGCCTTAACTAGACAGAATTTCCCCAAAGTCTTAGTCCTTAAGATAAAACACTCATGATACTGTTTCATGTTGGAAATTTGATGTGAGCACATTAGCTTTGGTGAAAATTCTCTCATGTTATGCTTTCATTCCTCCATTTCTGCTATTTCTTCCCGTTCAAATGATCTCAGTCACTTCGGCTTTCCTATGCTGTAATTTGCAATTCTCAAGTCACCATATCTGACCAATGATCTTTTTGCTTCAGGCCTCCCTCATCAAGTTTTTCTCCCAGATGCCATCCTTTGAATATAATTGAAATTCAGAAATTCTCAGTCCAGACCTCCTATTATACTTCTCCAAACACCACCAAGATCTCCAGGATATCCAGGGAGATTCAGGTTTCCATCGACCTCATGTCAACTTTCCTTGCAACTCGTCAAATGCCAACACTTGGTCAGTGGCCCTACAAGTCAAAATATGACATGCTCCCCTCCAGGGTCAGTTTTGGGTGTTTAGAGTTTAGAGTTTTGGCGTGTCAGTTTATATTAGTTACATGTATTGCGTCCTTTCAAAATAAACCACTGCTTCCATAGAATACGTACAGTTTTTGTTGTTTTAATGCACACAGTGTCTTTTCAAAATAAACTTATGTACAAATGTAGCTAAAACGTATGTACATAATGTACAGTAAAAGGACAGACAGATGTGCAGTAAGTGTCGTGTGTACAGTACAGATCAACATAATAAATGCACAGTGACATACATTACAGGATATATCTTACTAGCATACCATGCTACACATACTAGTACACTACCTCGTTACTAAAATATCACTCAATTTACTTTTGGTTTCACACAGGACACAAGCAGCAGGATCCTGGATGAAAGTACAGAGTTTGTTTGACCCATCCACCAAATTATTATTATTATTTGTTATTATTGTTCTCTGGAGTGTCAAAAAATGATGCCACCCAGTGTGTGTCATACTGCTACAAAAGGGTCCTTCGGTACTTTGGCGTCTGATACCAAGGGGCACTGACCAAGAGTGGGTATTTGACAAGTTGGGAGTGAGACCAGGTTGTTACTTCGCCACCAGCGGCCTGTAGATTCTGACTGGCATCCTGGCATCCCAAAAGTCTGTCCTCCCAAGAAAAACAACAGCATCAGTAATGACATAATTTTATCTTCAAATAACAAAAGTCTCTACTGGCCTTAGTAATTATGACTCCTATTCTATGGGGGCAACAGTAAAAATAAAGTTATGCATTTTTAAGAGCCATGAAGTAAACAGAGAAGGGAAGTCATGGTGGTTGAACAGGCTGACAACAGGAGACCACTTTTTATGTACTTTTTCATGTTAAAAGTCAACTTTGGTTTTTATCAACCATGACCATGATCTTTCCCTAACCTTAACCAAACCAGCTTCATTTTTGGTGGTTAGGCTGATTTGTAAAGATTCTCGTAAATACTATAGACTGTATAAAATAACGGACGTAGCAACTGTGACATTGCATCGTTTTTGGACTCCCATTGTGAAGCCTTGATTTTGGCATTTTGAAGGCATCCATCTTGGAATTTTGGAGCAGAAGTTACCATATTTGGACGAGAGCTAGCTGCTAGTGTTGTCAGCATGGTGCATTTACAGCTATTGTTAACTGTGATAATGCTAATGCTAATTTTTGTTAGTGAGAAACAGGCATAATTCCGACAAAACAAAATATAATTACCAGAAAAACTGGACATCTGACTCCTTGTACTTTTTCAAGACATTTATGCAACCAAAACATTAGAATTCATGAATGGATAACACAATTAAATAGTTACACCTGTGGCTACACCTATATGCTATGAATCTCATGTTATGCCATGGTCACATTACCTTACCAATATTGTAGCTGTAACAGTGACTCATCAATGGATGGCACGCACCTGTCAGTTAAAATGACTACACCCTTAATTATGCATAACTTTAAGCATTAAAAACATTTAAAAGGGTGAGTTTTGTAAAAATGTACCCCCTGTACGGCTGAATGTTGAAATTAGTTATAGAAACCAAAATTGTTTTGTACCAGGCTGTAAACATGTTCATTCCAAGTGTAAAGTCAGGCATTTTAACACAGAGGTCCTTGAAGGTTTTTGGAGCCAGCCTCAAGTGGCCATTAAAGGAACTGCAGTTTTTCTTATGTGTTGGCTGCACTTTTTAGCCCCAGAGGTTGCCTCTTCGAAGACAGTGACAAACAGTTTTGTCCTGCTGATAGGAGCATCAGATCCAAAAATGCTTACATGTTTTGATCTAGAATGCAAGTAAAATATATTTTATCTTTTAATGTAGATGATTTGTTGATGATGTCCATACTATATGTTCAGGTAACATCAGTTCCACATGCATCATCTTACAGCTACTCCATTAGGAGCTATATAGCACCAGTCATTTTACATATTTCAGCCTATTGACTTGAAAGCTCATGTAATTTACACTGCTGTCAAAGGTTTCTTGCTGTGCATTCATTTTTTGACTGCGTTCCCCCCTTTTCATCTAGCTATTGTTTGGTATGGAAATCAACTGTCAGAGCCTTGAAATGTATATTATGTTATCATTACATTACAATGCAGGCGCACATGCAGAATGATTTGACAAGTGCAATATACAACAGCGATGGATGGGAAAAAATAAATGCAGAATGATTACCGTTTTAAAGTCCCTGCAGGTAAAATTGAAAACCATATGACGGTGAATCAGTGGCTTCCTGGAGTGAACGAAAATCTCTAAAAAATGCTAAGTATACAGTAGTCTGGCCCTTAAAGAACAAAGTCTGTAAATGGGCTTTTAGCACAGCAAGATAAGCCAAGCTGAGATATTGTTCCGTCTCTCCTCAGTGATTGTTTTCATATATCATGCTGTCTTTCATTCCTTTATTTCTCTCACTCAAAACATTCTATTTTTTTGCAGCCAAGATAATGGTGAGAAATACTTAGCATAAAACACAAGCTTTCTGGTTGAGTGTGTCATCCAAAGGTTTATCACAAGCAAACAGCAGCTAAATCTTTAGAGTACGATGTACAATTGACCCACTTTCATTTAGGTTTAAACATGTCTGACCTAACAACAGATCCAACGAAGACACAAACCACTTTATTTTGTGCTGAAACCATTACTTTCTATTTCCATCTTCAGAGATAAACTCTTAAACTGTTAACACTGCAGGTGACAAACAGCTTGTGTTTTCTCAAACTTCCTAAAACTCTGTGACTTTCACAATGACTAGTGGTTAAGAGGCCATTCTGACAGAATCACAGCCTTCTCCTGTCGTCCTTGGTTCATCCCTCAAGGCTCCTATTTCATTAAAGCTCTCATCCTTTTTTGCTAAAGTTGTCCTTGACTGAAGAAAATCTATACAAGAGGATTGTAGGCAATAATAGAGAGGTCGATTTGATCTACAAATCTCTGTATTTGCTTATCCCCCTTTTTATTGTCTAGGCGAGCAAAAATGTGACCTGATGAAATTACTTTTGATTTAGTTTTTATCTGAAACACAACACTTAAACAAACACAATTGAAAGTTAAGTTGTTTTGATGCCGACATTAAAGCTGAGTTTATTTCTTACCTTTATCGTGGCTTTGGAAAACACTTAACTCTGATTGGTCAGGGATGATGTTTTAATATATATAAGGGGTACAAATGGTTTGTCTTTGTATGTCATCAACTGAGGCACCGTGCAGAAGCAAGCGTGTATGTCTCTTGGATAAGAGGCTTAAGCTTGTTACAGCCTGAGATGTAAACATCAATGGTGTGCTGCTCCTTAGCTAAGCTGTAACATTAGCTTGCTAAGTGATGCTAGGTGAGTAAGCAGTAGATGCATGCTTTTTATGCTGTGCTGTGATACAGTTGGCGGGGACAGTTCTCTAGAGAGAAAAATAGTTCCTACATGCACTACAAGGTTTGTGGATTATCTTGAATTAGTGGGTCATGATTTCTGGAAAAGATATTGCTGTTGACTTTTGTATTTTTGGCACTTTGAGCACCACGAGCCGAGTGACATCTAGTTCCATTATAGACTAAAAAAGGGCAGACATCTCTACAGCCTATATCCAACACTCTGTGTCAGATTGATAAACAGCACTACGGGTAAGAGGAAAAATATGTATATTTGATTTTTGAGTGAACTGTCCCTTTAACAATGAATTACATGGCTACTTGTATGTGAAAGAGGCTGCTTGTTGTGTCGACCCCACAGAGAATCATCGCCCATGTCAGCAATTTCAGGAGATTTATAGCGTCTTTCAGCTCATTGTTTTGGTTTTACAGCCCCCAACTTTACTGTTTTGGTTCACTCTCGCTGCTCTCATCAGTGTCGTTTATGGCGGCAGCAGGCAGCTGTTTACAGCAAAAGAGCTCTGATAGACTGATTGTCTGCTCCCTGCTCAGCACCATTCAACAGACCAACAAAGCTATGGGAGTAGCTGCTGAACACAGAGGAGCATTTAGCAGCTAATGAGCCAGATATTTCCCTTAGGAGTTACTGGAGACCAAAACAGAGCTATTTAGAGGGTGAATATTGAACTTACATTCATCAAGTGGGCAGAAACACAGCTGGATGGACTGCTAACATATTTCCCATATTAACTTTATCAGGTGATAATAGAGTGTGTCTGTGTTGTGTTTACAGCTTGTTTTTGCTGCCCCCAAGTGGCCAAAACTACCCAAAACAAACAAACAAAGTGGCAATAACACACGAGATGAAATCATGGTTATGTGTTTACCTTGTGGAGTTTTAATGTTTAGCCAGTGTCTCGCTGTTCCAGCCGTGTATTGATTGGGCTAAATGTGGAGAAACGTCAGTGGTTTCATTGTCGATCAGCAGAATGGCCTTTCTGAATCGCTCTCATTAACTCAGTGAGACACCCATCCCCTGTCACTCACGGCGCCAGAATATCAGAGAAAATTGGCACCTTTGGCCCCGATGCAGAGAGAATTGAAATGAGGTGATCAAACATTTAGAGACGAGACACTTTTTGTTCATTGTAATGTGGAGAGGGAGTTTACTATTCGCTCCTTGTTCGTCTTAACCTCGCTCAATCCCCAAAGCTGTGAATCATTTCCGTTTGAAAAACATGGAGGTGGCGATTGTTTTTTTAAGCAGATCATGCTCTTCAAGTTACTAACTGTAGCATTTTCAGCATCAAAAGATCTCTGTCAAATTAAAGGTGATATCTTGGCATGACTGTGTGCCTGAAAAACTGAACATCTCACACAAACTGTGTTGCTGTGTGTCAAAACCTTATGAACTGCAAAGGAGTAACATGTTGAAAAATATCTGTATTAATTTTTTTTTTACATACTTCTGTGCCCGCAGTGATTTAAATAAATTTAAATGAATTAATGAATCTTATTCATTAAGACATACTTATTTTATTAAGATGTACTTGTATGATAATTTAAAGACTACTCATGACATGCACTCAAATAGGAGACTGATGTTCAGGACCATGTGAACTTGAGACTCATTTTAAGGTACGTCATCACTATGTTTCTTTTCCTTAACCTGACCTCCAACGTTAAATACGTAACTTTACATTAAGTATGTAACATTATTCGTGGGGTGCTAATTTGTAGGGTATCCAATGCATTCTCACTCCGAACTCATCACGTATTAATGTTTTGGTCATGGACTTTCCACATGTGCAAGGTACCCTGGGTACGTTGGTTGTTGATGCTCTGGGACACTGTGTGAAGTTCTGCCCGTTACATGTATTGTGTTCCTTCACGATACACTTCTGTTTTCACAGGAAATTTATGTCGGTACAACACCGCAAATTGATGTTTTCTCTCTAGGTTTCTCCCTAGGTTTAGGCAACAAAAACGTGGTTAGGATTAGGCAACAAATGGGTTTGGCTTTAGAATCGTACGGGAAGCAAATACCGCTCTCTCGGGTGAAAGTCGGTGTTTGTTGGACCCACTTAGACTTTCGCTGCCCTAACTTTCATCCTTGTCCCGTCGCGTTTCCCCCTAATGCCGCCAGGCGTCATTAAATTAGAACAGCAACAGGCCACATATCATGCCGACATCAAAGGACACGTTTTTTTGCTGGTTTCTAATGCTGCAAGTCACTGCCCAAGCACACGATTTTGACAACTTCGGAGTGATACCGGGTATCATACAAACTTTGTATGGGGATATGTTGCTTAGCTTTAGGCAAAATGTACTTTGGTTAGGGCTAAGGACGGTGGTGATTTTGTTTACATTTTAATGAAGAAGATAATAGAAATATAACACTGTAGCCACTTTTACATTTTCTATTATGTCAATAGAAAACGTAAAATGCTCAGTATTACATTTGAAAACACATTTGCTGTTTCATATTAGCTGTAGCCTATATAAACATAATTTCTAGGAGACTGGGCTGGGTATGTACAAAGTGAAGAAGCACATTTATATCAATCAATTCAATCAATTTTATTTATAAAGCCCAATATCACAAATACAATTTGCCTCACAGGGCTGCTTTATATACCACTTTATTCATGAGGCAGTTACAAAATGCATTACAAACCTTAAAACAAATTGAGAACAGATGTTAAAAGATTGAAAAGACTGATCCATTTGCACCTCACCTTCCTGTTTTTAATTCTATTACACCTGTTAGGGTTGGATGATTTACTTACAGTAGTTGTCATTATTATCCATCCATAGAGTTTCTGATCTTGCAAACACAGGCATCGCTCCACCCAGCGTTAACTTAAAAAGAGCAGAGCGATTGAAAACACCTGTTGGGGTGCGAGAGGCTTTTTTTTTTCCTGAAGGCAGCCATAAGCAGATTATTTGTTTAGGTTAGGAGAAAAGTTAGAAAGTTTAAAGTTTCTCCTCTTGATCCATCTTTATTATGTTCAGCAGACAGTTTGTTTAAGTAGTGGTTACATTCAGACACTGTTTTTCACACAACAGCAGTCCAGCAAGTTGAAAACATACAGATCTTTTGTAGCCACTCGACAGTGACAATTTTATAGATCTTGTTCCATTTGGTAAACAGAGAGCAGAGTTTATGTTTTAAAACCCAACAACCTTCGAGTCTGTTCATTTAACACTAATTCAGTTTCAGGTTATTTGATTCACATTCACAAAGTGTGTCTATGTGGAAAAAAAAGATGGCAAGACAAACAGATCCTGACATATATACTGGCAAATGCAGTTTCTACCTATTCGATTTAACAGTGTTTTCAACATTAATGTTTAAAATGCCCTGTGCAGTGACATACATATGCAGCACAGTAATAATCAACAGATATTTAGAACTGTATATGGGGTAATGATCACAAGATCACAGCTGGAAGCAGAGTACATGAACAAATTATGCTTCCTCTTTCTCTGGTTGTTTGATTCTCACAGACACTATATTCCTCAGGTCATAGAACAGCACGCTGAAAAAACATGTCTTCTTTTTCATATGCTGTCCTCACCGTGATTGTTTCAGGCTGTTCTACATGGCTCCCATCATCATCATCATCATAAGGGAGTGTTAGCTCAGTACTTGGGGCTTCAGTCATTCCACACTCCTAACCCAGATCTCTGTTAGTGGTTGAATATGCTGTTAATTATGCCTCCAGTGATGAAAAATTTAATGCAAGGCAAATATCAACGTTCTTAAAGGCTAAGTTCGGTTTTTTGACACCTGGGCCTTATTTTTAGGAATAAATACGCTCGTAGACTCACCCAGATGATTTTGGTGGAGCTCGGAGCCGTTTTCGAGCAATTTAGATCCATCCGACGGCGTCTTCTCTCATGCCATAGAAGCGGACGGGGCCAAACATCGAAGCCCCTAAATTAGACATTATCTGCTGCGAAACTCGCTCATTTCACCTACATTTTAGAAATGAATGGCCAGTGTTATCACCATGTCAGCTCAACTTCCTTGTTATGGTCATCCGGGGCTTTACAAGGATGGGTCACTTTTGGTGACGTCATAGACGTGCGCCGCAGGAGCGCAGTCCAGCCGGCGCTAGGCTAAGAGCTACACGGGTACAAACATGGTTTGTCATTGCGTTTTTCCACTTTGTCCAAACAAAATGACTAGTTGGACAAAGTTCACATTCCACAGGCTTCCTTTGAAAAACCCGGAGTTACTAAAGCTCTGCTTGTTGTCCTGAAAATGGACCCGAATATTCCTATGGAAGAACTGAGGAGGGTCAGTCACCGGGTCTGCAGCGCTCACTTCGCTCCAGAAGACTTCATTACGAAGACGACAAAGATAAAAGACCAGGAAGCTCAGCGTCAGTACCTCAGGAGGAATGCCATCCCGATTGTTTTCAGAGGGCAAAACAGACGCAGCGGAGGTAATGCATTTCTTTTGAAGATGTAATAATATTGGTCGATAACCAGTGCACGTCGGCCAGCGTATAAAGCTCCTTGTATAAAATGAATAGCTATCTTCACGACCTATGTCTGAGCAGGAGTAGCCTTCTAAAAATACATTCCTGCAAAAGAATACTGCACTGTAACGCAATATAATTTACTCTAGTCCATGCTAGTTTTTGAAAAACTAACTCGCAATGCATATGATATGGTTATTCTCTGCAGGCAATAAATTGTGACTCGAGCTGCAATCATCACGGGTCTGCATTGTTAGCGCACACTTACAAGTAGTCATATGCTTTCTCCAAAACTAATTGTCAGTAGTTTCGACCGTTATTTATTTATAAAGCAAACACTCATAGAAAATATACCCTTTTTGCATTTGTATGGGCTACTTATTCTATCGAAAGTTGTCCGTTCGGTCCTGCTGGCTTTGGCTGCGTCTGCCAGTTGACTCTCGGGACATAAAAAAAGTCTCTACCACAGCCCGGTTTGTCATGGCAGAAAAATCTTCCAGTGTAGTGAGACACGTATTTTGGGGGGCATCAATATGTGTTTCCTCTGGTCTCAAGTCCCACTCTGAGCAGCAAAGGCTCTCTTCTGTTGTCTGTGGCGTGCAGTGTTCACAACAACACCACCAGTTAGCCCCCGTTCGTGGACGTGCAGTGGTCGCTTCTTCTCTGGCTAGCTGTTCGGCTCTTTCCCTCTGCATCCTCCTTTCAAATAGCTCCTTGTCGGTGTATTCTGGCTCAAAACGATACGGGCATCCATCATACTCAGAGTCGTCATCAGACACTTCTACATCGGATAAATATTCCGTCATGTTGCACAAGAATAGCTGTGTAGCTGTATAGCCTAGCCTAGCGCCGGCTGGACTGCGCTCCTGCGGCGCACGTCTATGACGTCACCAAAAGTGACCCATCGTTGTAAAGCCCCGGATGACCATAACAAGGAAGTTGAGCGGACATGGTGATAACACTGGCCATTCATTTATAAAATATAGGTGAAATGAGCGAGTTTCGCAGCAGATAATGTCTAATTTAGGGGCTTCGATGTCTGGCCCCGTCCGCTTCTATGGCATGAGAGAAGACGCCGTCGGATGGATCTAAATTGCTCGAAAACGGCTCCGAGCTCCACCAAAATCATCTGGGTGAGTCTACGAGGGTATTTATTCCTAAAAATAAGGCCCAGGTGTCAAAAAACCGAACTTAGCCTTTAATGCCCACCTAAAGGAACCAGATGTAAGGTTTAGGGGGGTTTAGTGGCTGAAACTTCTTCCCATTAAGCAGGATTTGGGCTATACTTGTGCGTCAGCTCTATGCAGAGCCTATGCCATAGCCTGAGCACATGGCATACGCCATTGTGAGCATTTACACCTCCAGAACACTAGTCTGTGGCATGGTTTCTGTAAAGTGCCTTAAAGTTTAGTTGATACAAAACACACCTGAAACACACTTTCAACATGGCTTAATAGCAACAATATCAAACACAAGTACACAAATTTGCTTCACTATAACTTGAAGTATTCACAAACAAAGCACTTGTCTTTTGCTGGACACATTTTCCCCACAAATACAACATGCTAATGTCTCTAGCACAAGCCCATGGCATTTTACATTGTATAAATTAGCCTAGCAGCAAGCAGACTTTTCCACTACTCATATGAAGCCATGGACACCAGCAACATTTGATTAAGGTAACGTTACAAAATTCAGTTCTATTACAAACCAAAAGGTTCACCAACAAAACAACTGTCTTTTACTAAACATGTTTAACACAAGCTTATGTCATTTTACGCTGTAATAATTAGCCTAGCGACTCTGAGATTTCCTCTGCTCATTTGAGGCCGGGATAAACCACTCCCAAGTGTTAAAATGCTATTTTTGAGGAGGTTTTATTGTCTTTGCAATTTATTGTTTCTTATCTATGAAATAAAAGTAATAAAAAGCTTCCTTTTCACTGGGGGAAATGGTTTCAGTTTACAGAAATAGACAGTAGGTCTGTGTCACATATAGTTAAATTTTTGGATGCAAAGGTGTTATGGTATTAATTAACTTTATTAGGAATGATTTGATCTACAGGTAGTATGATCCATCTGTCAGCTTATTAGGCTTATGAGAAAAATATCAAAATAGCCCTATCAAATTTAAAAAGAGAGGAAGCAGCATCTTGAATATTAATAACTCACAGAAACATTGCGTCTGCCCTCCAAATTCTCTGCTCCTCTGTCTCTCTCTCTCTCTCTCTCTCTCTCTCTCAAACACACACACACACACACACACACACACACACACTGTGTCTCTGTCCACGTCTTAATCCTTTGTCCTGACGTTTGTATTATGACAATGCATAAAGTTTGTGGGTTGGGGTCGGGTCAGGTTTCATCTACATTTTACAACTTGGGTGTTTTTTCTTTTTTCTTTCTGTTTTTTTTCTCTCTCTAAAAAATCTGGTCCCCACAGTGTTGGCTTGGAAAAATTCTGGCCCCACAACAAATGCAGTTGATGACCCCAGCTCTCGATGTTTAATAAAAAAAAAGTCAGTTTCCAACAATTAACCTCTGACTTTTTGTAAAATTCAGATGCACCAAAAGTACAAACCTACCAACTTGTTGCATACAACAGTGCTACGGTGAATTTAAATGTGTTGTCCATTTAGTGGTTCACTTCGGGTTAGAACCAGTACTGTTTCAATTTGTTCAGGCTTCACTATGTAGGCTACACCTTCACTTCCTGTCTTACCAAGACTTGGCTTGTTAGCTATAGCTACAATATGTGGCTGGTGATTTACAGCAGTAGATCAACATAACAAAGGTGGAAAGGTCATCATGAGGTAGTTTTTTTTGCCTCCTTCAGGTAAGGCAAAAATATCTTCCATTCATTACCTGTAACTGCTTATCCTTTACAGGGTTGCAGGGCTGCTGGAGCAATCTCAGCTGACACTGGGCGTGAGGAGGGTCATCAGACTGTCACAGAGGTGACACGTAGAGACAAACAACCATGCTCACAATCACACCTAATGGCAATTTAGAGTCAACAATAATGGTAGGTGGAAGCTGGACAAAGACAGAAGGGCCCAAGCTGGCCAGTATGTTGGAATCTGAAACTGCACTGATGGTGCAACAGTGCACCATCACCACTATACCACCATGCCACACCTTGTTTTTTAGAACAAGAGAAGTAGCAAGAGAGGCCCGATCAAACACTGACGCTGCACTGTCCATCTAAATGCAGCCCTTGACATAAGGCAGAGGCACTGTGATATATGAAGGTAACCCATGGCTGACATGAACTAAAGGCCTGTCTGTTCTGTGCTTGTCTCCTCAATGTGATGAACCCCCTCTGGTGGACTTAAATGCATGTCAACACATTCAACCCATCTGGCTACACTATTTCCCAGTGGGTTAAGAGCAGCGAGGTGTGTGCAGGTGAGCACCACATAAATCACTGTAGAGGATGTAATCATCATGCAAAGCTGATAGCAAGAGTCAGAGGGGAGGCCTTGTTTGACTGTGGAGACAGTGTGTGAGAGTGTGTCAGGTTCTCCTGAGGCGGCTACAGACCACACACACACACACACACACACACACACACACACACACACACACACACACACACAAACACAAACACATTCGTCTGACTATCAGTGTCTGCTCATTTATTATTGATGCTCTTCATATCCCCCCTATCCATCGTTGGCCTGCACGGTATATTATAAAGCTGTTTAATGAAACATAAATGGATGTAGTGGAATTACAATAACATGCCTCTCTGACTTTGTCTCTGACAGTGAATCCTGATGGCTTGAGGGCCGAGCTGCTGCAGCTGAATGGGCGGTAATAACTTATTACTAATATAACACAATATCTGTCAGAGATCTCCAAAAGCCTCCTTAGCGCTTAAGATATTAAGATGTGAATCATTCACCCCCCCCCCCCAATATAAAAACCTAATTGAGACTCCTTCAGGACTTCCATTATTCATGTTTCGGCGAGCTGTGGTCAGATGGGCTGGGAATCCAAAGATCTGTGTAATTACAGTATGAGGAATGGCCAAGCGATGCATCAGACAGAAGTGATTTTCCTCCCAAGGTTCTGAGTATTATTTTGCTCTTTCATTCCTCAGCCTCCCCTCCATACCAGGTACCTCGTAGATCACACAGCTACAGTATTACTCCTCTATTACAGAGCCTTACCTTCAATGGGTTTCATTTTCAGAATAACAATGGAATCGTGGCACAATTCCAGTTTCCAATGCCCCGATAGAGTAGAGGTAAGAAAAAAAGTGTGTTTATTATCTCCCATGCAGGCAGTGGGTTTAGCAGATATTAGTCTACTCTTATCAGTGGGAGGCACAAAGAGCTCTGGGGTGAGGAGGGGAGCAGACCTTAGGGGAGCAAACTGTGATCCTTTCCATCCTGTCAGTGGACGCAGGCCTCTGTGTGGACGGCTGACAGAGATACAGACTGTGTGATCTTTTGCCATGACTGTGCAGTAAATTAAACAGCGTTAAAGGTCATTTGTCAGCTTCCAAACTTCCCCATATGACAGTTCTAAAATCAGTGTGAACTGCTGTCTCCAGTGTCTGCATCCTTGTCTGGTCCCCTCACAGCTGCTGGAGATGATCCACTGCCATTCCAGCTGGTTTGCCATGGGATCTCTCTCATGGTGAACATGTGGCTCTTTTCTCTGCTCTATTACCTTTACATGCTGGGTTTATTTTTGCAGCAGCAGCTTGCGTCTCTGAAGCATGAAATTCACTTTCATGACTATACATATACACAGGTGGGTGACAAATTAAAGGCAACACCAATATAAAGTGCCTTGGTAAAGTGTTGGACCGCCACGTGCCACCAGAGCAGCTTCAATGTGCCTTGGCATTGATTCCAAAACATCTCTGGAACTCTGTTGGAACTATTCTTCAAGATGATATTCCCTCATTTGGTGTTTTGATGATGGTGGCAGTGAGCACTGTTTAACTTCTAGGTTCAAAATCTCCTGCAGGTGTTTAACTGGGTTGAGATCTTCCCATTATTTCGTGCTCATCAAACCATTCAGCAACCCCTCAAGCCCCATTGATGGGGGCATTATCATCCTAGAAGCGACTACTGCCATTAAGGTCAAAACGTTTCATCACAGGATATGGTGACCACTCAGAACAATCTAGTATTAATGCGCAGTACCCTTTCACTCTAACACCAAGTACACATTTTGAGAATTAAGCTGATTTTGGGCCTGATTTCTCAGCTCTAAAATAGCCCTGATGGATCCAAAGATCCTCTTGCCAGATTTTGCTGTGATGTGAGGTATGATCAGAGTGTTTTTTACGCCCCCTGATCTGCTCAGAAGTCTATCTTGGATGCACTGATTTCAATCAAAAATATTAAACCTGTTCAATATTAATGCTCTCATATCCTGTCGTGAAGGGAAACCGAGAGGATCAGTGGCTGTCTGGCAGGTCCCAAAGGGTTTTAATTCAGTATCAAATAGGAATTGATCCTGGTGTAATGTTTGCAGTCCATGTTCCTGCCAACTCTGTGACTTCATCCATATTTTCAAGAAACAGTTTTTTTCTTTAGGGATTTTCTGGAAATATTTTTGCAAAAACGAATGTCTCATTCTTCCTGCCATGATATACCATGTTTATTCAAAACTCACATTTGATCTGATGTGTGAGATTTCCAGTTTTGAGAGTCAGGACTCTGGTTGTCTGTTGGTGAACCCCACACATGTGCTTGTCAAGAAGACAGTGAGGGATGACTCTTGTGACCATTGTCCACATCACTGTCAATCACTGCCTGCATTGATATTATCAGTCACGTACGGGAGAGATGATCTTCTGCTTTTCATTATAAATCACACTAATGCACAAAGGTGGTCATCAAATGTGCGCTGTCGACCACAATTTCAGAAACTATTTGCTGATGTTGTTTCAGTAGATCTCAATGCAGATGTTTATATTGAAACACCAGCTAGTTTAACACTTTGTAACTGAAGCCTCTGCCATTGGTGCCCCGACAATGAAAACTTTTTAACAGCCAGATCTCTTCTTCTTGCCATCTTGATCGAAAATCAGTACCTACTGGGCCTGCTCAGTATTTTTATTCATACCACAGAGCATGGTTGGATGTTAACTGCCTAATTAAACCATGTTGTGCATCTGTATGAAAGCTTATGTAAACATTAGTTTCCAAACTGATTTATACAGGTTTTTCTTAAATTTTGTCACGGGTCAATCAGGCTGCTCTCATGCGCTGTTAGTCATTTTTGTACAAAATGTTATGCACCAAAATTCGTACATATCCAACGTAATGATGAGCCAGTAATTTGTGCAAAGCAACATAATTTTGAAGGCTGTGATCATGTGACCAATGCACTGAGGGGAGTAAAGATAAAAAAGCAAGGCTTGGTGGATGGACTTTCACCAAGGAGACAGGTGTTTGGAACCGTGTGAACTTTGAGTGAACTTTGAATCATTTTAAGGTACGTTGCCACCATGTTGCTTTTCCTAAACCTAACCTCCATAACTTTACACTAAGTATGAAACTTAACTTAAACAAAACTTCACGTCATGTATGGCATGCAAATTTGTAGGATACTGCAAGAACTGCTGTGTGCGCATTTTCCATAGACTGTATAAATAAGGGAAGCTTGCGTAACATCACCCATTGGTTGGTGGACTGCGTTTTGAAGCCCAAGACTCGTATTTCGGCCATTGCCAACTTGTTTTTTTTGAGCCAAAGGTGATCATATTTGGACGCGAGGTTGGACCTGTGGAGGAGTGAGGGATTGGTCTGATTTAAAGACTGCAGACGGCCTGTCACTCAAGTGGCCCCACCTTTAAATATGTGTAACTTTAAGTCTTAATCAAATTTAAACAGATGAGTTAGTAGTATATAGGGACCGGCTTTGCGCGTGCGTGTGAGCGCGCGCGTGCACGTGAGGGGGGGCGCGCGTGCGTGTGGGCGCGTGCGTGCGTGCACGTTTATGAATTATGAATTATGAATTATGAATTATGAAATATGAATTATGAATTATGAAATATGAAATATAATAATAATAATAATAATAATAATAATGATAAATAAATTTAATTAATAAAGAAATAAAGAAATAAATCCTCCTCCCCCCTCCCCTCCCCCATGACAACCACGTCATATGAGATCCTGCTCTCATGGTTAACCATAGCACCTCCTTCTGGGGGGTTGGGTTTGAATGAAACCGTAGCTATTGGCTAATCAAAAGCCCTCCTCCTGCAACCACGTCATTTGAAATCCTGCTCTTAGTTAACCATAGCGCCTCCTTGCGGGGAATGGATATGAATGAAACCGTAGTAAGCCAGTGATGTAGACAGGAAGGCTACACTAACACCTTTACATATCTTTGATGTAATCAACATACAGACACACGTCCGGGTAACACATGTACGCGAAGGAAGTATCCTGCAGAAGATCAGAGGCGAGGCTAGACCATCAATTTGCATATGTTGGTGTAATCAACATTCAGACAGTCTGGGCAACACACGCGAAAAAGCAGTGTCGCCGATGAGACGCCGAGGCTAGATCATAAACTTGGTCAACCATTTGGTGTTCAGACATGTCCGGGCAAAGCACTGGGAATAAAGTACAGTAGCCAATCATATGGCTAGGCTAAACCAACAACCAATCATGTTTACCCGAGTGTATAAAACCTCTATGAAACAAGCAGAGGAAACCTTTTTAAAACAAAAAGGCTAGGTTGTGTGACACACTGCGGACCCTTTTCTACTGTTCTACTGTGGACGATGGCTTCATTTAACGGTAAGCGTGCCTAAACTATATTGGATAACACTGTTTTCTAGATACTTATTTTTTCTCAGAAAAAACATTCTAAAAACAAAAAAACAAAAAAAAAAGTGTTTCTTATTAGGTGCAGTTGCTGACGATTCCGGAGTTGAAAACCGTGCTCCTGCATCCACCACATCAGCCGTAAGTTAAAATAACATTTCGTTGTGTGTGTGTGTGTGCGTGTGTGCGTTATTTATTTTCATTATTACTATTATTAAATTCTAAAACTTCATGAATGTATTTTCGTTTGAAATCTTGACCTAATGACTGTATTTTGTTATTATTATTTTAGTGTGTTACCAGGCTAAATAATGGTATTACTTTCCAGCTGCAGTAAAAAGACGCTCACTTTCGTTGAAAAGGCTCAGAACAAACCCTCCAACCTCTGCTGCTAGAGATTTTATACCGTAAGACTGTTTTTTTATATATATATATTTATATTTATCATTAATGGGGGAATGCTTGCGGTATCACGGTAAACAGCTATTTTTACCTCCTCTTTCTCCACAGTGCACAGCGCAGGCCACTGAGACCCCTTCAACAGTTTACTAGCGGGTTTAACACGTAAGACACAATGTTTTAACGCTGTTTTATATGAATATTAAGCTAATATGTGTCGGATACAGAATACTGCTAACATATCGTTTTTTCTCTTTCTCCACAGTGCACAGCGCAGGCCACTGAGACCCTTCAACAGTTTACTAGCGGGTTTAACACGTAAGACACAATGTTTTAACGTTACTTTAGATGAATATTAAGCTGATATGTGTCGGATACAGAATACTGCTAACATATCGGTTTTTTTTTTTCTTTCTCCACAGTGCACAGCAGTTTACTAGCGGGTTTAACACGTAAGACACAATGTTTTAACGTTACTTTAGATGAATATTAAGCTGATATGTGTCGGATACAGAATACTGCTAACATATCGGTTTTTTTTTCTTTCTCCACAGTGCACAGCAGTTTACTAGCGGGTTTAACACGTAAGACACAATGTTTTAACGCTACTTTAGATGAATATTAAGCTAATATGTGTCGGATACAGAATACTGCTAACATATCGTTTTTTTCTTTCTCCACAGTGCACAGCAGTTTACTAGCGGGTTTAACACGTAAGACACAATGTTTTAACGCTACTTTATATGAATATTAAGCTGATATGTGTCGGATACAGAATACTGCTAACATATGTTTTTTTCTGTTTCCATAACAGTGCCTGTGCGACTCATCAGAGGCTTACACCGTCAGGACAAGAATTTCTCAGGTAAGACGCGCCGTTATATAATAATGATTATAATAATAATAATAATAATAGCAGCCTAATAATGATAATGTTATTAATAATGATAACGTTAATGTTGTGATTTTTTTTAAATAAACAGTGGTCAATCGCCTGAGCTGACGGTCACTCAAGAGACCAACGCCGCGGTAACAGCGTTACTGGTTGCCCAAGGATTATCTGGTGGTCAAGCGGGGAGCGCACAAGGATCAGGCGGTGTAGAACCGGCTCCAGCGAGTGTTGAGGAGTGCTTCAGCGACACATTCGAGGAGGTCGCGGAGTCTGTGAACGCGTTCCCTAACGGCCAAGAGGAAGTCAGCGGAATAGCGCTCGCCCGGCAGCGGGAGAAGGCCGATCAGTGAGGAACACGTCCCATCTCCTCCACCGCGCCGGCCGCTATTTCACGAGGGAATATTTACAGAGGCGTTGTGCAGTCAGCAGGAGTCGCTCTTCTCACCACAGGACACCAGCCTACAGCTTCAGTACAACGTAAGCAAAGATCTTTTTTCTGCAAGTACACCTGTGAAAGCTGGCGTTGATGATTCTGGTGCTGCTTCTGCTCCAGCAGCGGGGAGAGGTGTGTGTGTGGGGAATCTCCCCACAATCCCCACATTATTAAGAGGCGAAGATTATATTCCAGATTTTGATGACCTGTTAGACAGTACTGGTGAATACAGACACAGTAACTTAGCCAATTTACTAACATTATCCCCTATACCCGCATCATCTCCTCCCCCTCCCGCTGTTTTTGCTGATGTTGTTGTGACCAATAGTGAGGAGGAGAGCATAGTATTTGTTGATTCCTATCCAGGCCCAGCCTCCACCCCGCATCCGTCTACCCCTCCACCCCCTAACCCTCTTCCCAGGCCTCCTCCAGCAGGTGTCGCTGTTGTTGTTGATGCTGTTGATGAGAGCGTAGTAATTGTTGACTCCTATCCGTGTCATCCCTCCACCTCGCCTCCCCCCACCCCTCCCCAGCCTGTCCCTCTCTCCCTGCTTCCTCCACTAAGTGGCGGTGTTGTTGTTGATGCTGTTGATGAGAGTGGTGTAAACCATACGTCCCCGCCCTCTTCCCCGCTTCCTGCTACCCCTCCTCAGCCTATTACCGACCCTGTCTCACCCTCTGATTCTCCCACCCCAGCGGCTGCTCTCATAAAAGAGAACATTTTGCTCAAAAACAGGTGCAGGCAGCAAGCTAAGCTAATCAAGCGCGAACGGCGTCAGAAAAGACTTGCCGAGAAGCGATACCTCCGTCTGGCAAGCGAGCGGCGTAACTTGATTGGCAACGCTAAAACTAACGAGCGACGCTACACAGCTCTTAACACACAGGTGCAGCTGCTTAAACAGAGTGTCGGCACCTTAATTGAACTACAACACTCAACCACAACATCATTAAATAACTTAGTAGACACATTGTGTAGAAAAAAAACACATTGTAAGTAGCTGTTGATCATGGCACCACCAAGGAAAATGTTAAAAACGAATGAGCACCCTGGTCGGGACGGTCGTTGTGACACCGATGACGAAACCACACATTTGAATGATAATGTCGATTCGTCCCAGTGTGCTACAGAGGGGCGGCGTGCTTTGATGGGTACAGTTAGGCAATGTTTTGACACACCCTCTGGACCAGATGTATTGGATAGCCACAACAATGTTATGCGCTGGTCCCGATACAGTTTAAAAAGAATGCGGGGGATAGAGAATAGAACCGCACTGTTTTTAAGAGACAGAATTTTATGCCCATCATCATCATCACCGCCACACGCTTGCGGTTCAGGTTCTGATGTTGCTGCTACATCTAATGCTGTTGTTATTGCAGAAATCGGTGTTAATAATAACACCACTCACATTGATAATAACCATGATGATAATATAGCTTCACCATGCCGCTGCTGCCAGTTCTGGGATTGTGAGTGTCTCTGGTGTGAATGTGTGCGTGATAGTGGGTCCTCTGCTGAGCCAGCGGCTGTTGTCAGTTCTGCAACCGTGAGTGTCTCGGGCGTGAATGTGTGTGATCGTGGGTCCTCTGCTGTCGGTTCCGGGGCCGTGAGTGTCTCTGGTGTGAATGTGTGTGATCGTGGGTCCTCTGATGTTGCCGGTTCCGGGGCCGTGAGTGTCTCTGGTGTGAATGTGTGTGATCGGGTCCTCTGCTGAACATGCTGCTGCTGCTATGGACAGTTCTGTGAGTAACTCTATGGTCTGTCAACACGGCGCAGGAAATCCTGTAGAAGGAACACCTGCTGTGCCGTCTACCAGTACAGGCGGTGCACAGTTGCGTGTCCGTGACATACACAGATTCAACGCGGCCGAATTTCGCCAGAGGGTCGATTTCAGAGCCGTTAGTCTTGATAATATCACCCAGGCAATTGACACTGTTAGAGAGAGGTTGTCAGGCGTGATTGGCGCCGCCTTAGAGGCCTCTCCTGCAGGCAGCGTATTAAATGTGGTTTTGAGAGGACCATCTCTAGCCAGCGATGTGCAAGCTGTTTTAAGCTCTGACAACGCATATAACGCTGACGAGTTTTTGGAGGTGATCTCTCAAGTTGTGCAGAGTAATGACACGTCGCTGACAGATGATGATCTGGAGTTTGTTGTGACCGTGGCACGCGGTAGTAGTGGTGGTGGTGGTTCTAGACTGAGACTAGGAAGCGTCCCTTATGATGAAATTTTATCCAAGAAGGGAAGGCACCTGTACAACCCAGAAAACAATGGGTCTCAGAACAGTCTTTGTTTCTCTCTTTGTCTCGCCCATTTTGTTAACGAAAGCTCGCCTAATAAATTGCAGTATGCTAAACAACTGCATAACTCTGTAGGATTTGATGAAAACCACAAGGTGTCGCTCTCTGATATCACAAAATTTGAAAATCACTTAAACCTAAAAATCTTAGTATTCCACCACAGTTCGGGGCGTAAACACCTACAGTGTTACAAAACCCATGACGCAGTACACGTCAGCACTGTGTGGATGTACCTGCACAATGACCATTATTACCTGATTGAAAATAAAACTGGTTTTCTTTGGGGTACCTATGTGTGTGACTACTGTTACGGTTCATACACAGAACCGTTTAAGCACGTTTGTAAATACCTC
Organism: Epinephelus cyanopodus; assembly: GCA_026686955.1. Taxonomy (NCBI): domain Eukaryota; kingdom Metazoa; phylum Chordata; class Actinopteri; order Perciformes; family Serranidae; genus Epinephelus; species Epinephelus cyanopodus. The sequence continues at coordinate 31,292,516 of CM048920.1, read as the reverse complement.
TGCAATGTTTGTTATACACAGTGTCACCTGCACCCGGGGGCCACTGTAAAATGTACAGAGTGTAAACGAATCTGCAAGTCCGGGCACTGCTATAATCAGCATAAACACCCCACTCTAAACACGACGCAGCGCCGTGTGACAAAGTGAAATATTGTGAAGAGTGTGGTAAAACTTACAAGGTGGCAAGAACGCAGCATAAATGCACACCACCAAAGTGTACACACTGCGGTGAGGCCCTAAATGAGAGCGATGCGGTACACCAATGTTTTATACAACCGTTGAAAAACCAAAACCTCCACACAAAATACATATTTTTTGATTTTGAGACACGTTATCACGAGGGTAAGCACGAAGCAAACTTTGTGTGCGCTATGGACACAGAGGGAAACAAATTTTGTTTCAACACCCTGAAATGCGTTGACACGTTTGTTAAACGGTACCGGCAGCCAAAATATAAGGGGTACACATTTATTGCACACAACGCCTCTGGGTTTGATAATTACATACTGCTGGAATATTTTGTGCAACAGGGGATCCCTCCCACAGTAACCATGCGTGGCAGCAGGGTCATCCTGATGTATGACAAGGTGTTCCAGCAACGCTGGATCGATTCTTTCAGCTTTCTACCCATGCGTTTATCCAGGACACCGGCTGCCATGGGTTTTGAGGACATGGGAAGGGGTATTTTCCGCACAAGTTCAACACCCAGGCAAACGAGTACTATGTGGGCAAATACCCCGACCCCTCTTATTACGGGTACAACACCATGTCTGACAGCGACAAGCATAAGTTCATGATGTGGTATGACACAGTCCGGGAGAAAACCTTTGATTTCCAGACAGAAATTCGCCACTACTGTGTTAATGATGTAGAAGTGCTTCGCAAGGCCTGTCTAATTTATCGTGAGACCTTTATCAGGTGCACAGACCTCGACCCGTTTGCGTTCACGACGCTGGCGTCGAGCTGCATGGGCGTTTTCAAAACACGTTTTCTACCCAGAGACACCCTCGCCCTCACGTACGAAGGCGCATACACACAGCAGAATAAAACCTATTCTGAGGTGTCTATGCAGTGGCTGGAATACGTGGCCCAGGTAGAAGGCTCCGAGATTAGACACGCTTTGAAGCACGGCGAGCAGCGATTTGGGCAGTTTTTTGTGGACGGGTATAACAGGGCCACAAACACCTGCTACGAGTTTGCGGGATGCTTTTTTCACGGCTGTGTCAAGTGCTGCGTCCAGACCGATGTGAATCCTGTCACTAAAAAAACCTACGGCAGTCTGTACCACTCATTCTGTGAAAAAATATCATTATTGAAAAGTGTGCATGGTCTGCGTGTGGTGGTGATGTGGGAATGTGAGTGGGAGGCGCTAAAACGTTCAGACCCATCTGTTCGGGCGCACCTCAACACTTACAGGCCCAAAGAACGCCTCGACCCACGACAAGCCCTTTTTGGCGGGCGTACAAACGCCATCAAGATGTATCACAAGGCTGATAACACAGATGAGAAAATCAGATATTACGATTTCACAAGCCTGTATCCTACTGTACAGGCGAAAAAACAATACCCGGTTGGACACCCTCAAATTATCCACCAAGATTTTGGCCCGGTAGAAAATTATTTTGGGTTTGTTAAGTGTACCGTGCTTCCTCCAGAGGTCTGTACCACCCCGTACTACCCTACAGGTGTCACAAAAGGCTCATGTTTCCGCTGTGTGGCAGGTGTGCTGAGGAGTTAAACCAGACCAGTGTCTGTGCGCACACTGACGCCGAGCGACAGCTGTCAGGTGTGTGGGTCTCGTTTGAACTTCAGAAAGCTGTCGAGAAGGGGTACCTGATTGTCTGCATTGATGAAGTGTGGCATTTCCCAAACAAGACAGACACCTTGTTCAAGGAATATGTCAAGACGTTTTTGAAGTGTAAGCAGGAGGCGTCAGGCTACCCCGGACATGTCATTACTCCTGCAGAAAAAGACCAGTACATACGTGACTACCATGAAAAGGAGGGGATTTTACTCGATGCTGACAAAATCTGTGTCAACAAGGCGGTCAGGAATTGTAACAAGCTTCTCCTGAACTCATTGTGGGGCAGATTCAGCATGCGGAGTAACATGCCCTCCTGCGAGTTAATTACAGAACCGGAGAGATTCACGCAGCTCATGTTCAGCGACCATTATGACGTGCGTCAGTTTGGGTTTAATCCGACGACGTGGCCATTGTTCAGTGGTGTCACGCAGATGGTAAGGCGTCCAGAGTGAATGATGTGATGGTTCATAGGGGCTATGACCACCGCATATGCTAGACTGATGCTGTACGACTTGTTGGACAGACTACAGGAGCGTGTGCTGTACTGTGACACTGACAGCGTCATTTTCACGTCCGGCCCAGGTGATTGGGTTCCCCCTCTAGGCTCATACTTGGGTGACTTAACCGACGAGATCAATGACGGTGATGTGTGCGGGCTCCCAGAGGAAGATTATATCACAGAGTTTGTGTCTGGGGGTCCAAAGTGTTACGCCTACATCACAAAACTTGGTAAAACGCAGGTCAAGTGCAAGGGTGTCACACTTAACGCCAAAAATGCGTCAGTGCTCACCCACGAGTCGCTTAAGGGGTTGGTCCAGTCCTTTGTGACCAATCAGAACACTCAGATGCACGTGATCACAGAGGCGGAAACCATCAGACGTGATAAAAAGAAGTTTCACCTTAAAAATGACGTAGTGCACAAAAAGTCAAGGTGGTATATAACAAGCGCAGAGTCCTGTCAGACTACAGCACGCTCCCTTATGGCTACTAACATCTCTTTTGACTCAAGACTGCAGCATCCGTTTAGTTTGGTGGTGAGTGGTCCCTCAAATTGTGGGAAGACGTATTTTGTCAAGGGTCTTATTGAAAATGCATCTACAGTTATTTCACATAACATTGATAATTTGGTTTACGTCTACTCGTGCTGGCAGCCTTTATATGACCAACTCCTTAAATTAAGAGACATCAACTTTGTTAAAGGGTTACCCGATTCCCTGTGTGACGACGAGTTATTACCCCCGGACAAGACTAATCTACTCGTCATAGACGATTTGATGAATGACGCCAGTAACAATATAGAAGTTCAGAATGTATTCACCAAATATGTCCACCATAGAAATCTCAGCTGTATATATCTGGTTCAAAATTTGTTTATACAAGGCAAGGCCAGCAGAACCATTAGTTTAAACACAAACTACTTGTCTTGTTCAAAAACCCTAGGGATAAATATCAGGTTACACTTCTGGGCAAACAGATGTTTCCTGGAAACACTAAATATTTTTTAGAGGCGTTTAATGACGCCACTGGTTCTGCATACGGGTATCTCCTCATAGATTATAAAGCGGCCACTCCAGACCACTTGAGGCTCAGAACGCTTTGTTATCAGATCAGCAGGTTGTTTATATGCCTAAAAACAAAAGGGCTAAATAATGTCGTCACGTGTGCAGAGGAATCTAGCCCTGTTGGAGTTGTTATATAAAGCAAATCCGGGTATGAGAAGGGTCATTGTGTGTGGCGCTAGCGCAGACTTTATCGATGCACTCTGTGAAATAGCTTTAAATGTGTTGAGAGGTAACATCCCTTTGACAGAAAAACAGTACGCTCAGTTAAAAAAGAAGAGAGGCATCATCAGACTGGTAGCGGACAAAAATGTTAAACATTTAAAAAGAAAAAGACGATTAACCAGAGCGGTGGGTTTTTACTACCACTACTTGGAGCAGCTATACCATTTATTACAAGCCTGATAAGCAGAGGTTAAGAAGGAGAATATGGAGCATGCGCAGAAGATGTTTTTGCTTCCTCAGCATCAGCTTGACAAGTTAAAACAGCAACAACAGCAGCAGCAGCAGTATCAGGACCAAAACACTGCAAGCATAAGACAAGTAGTACAAAACGACCTTGACCGAGCCATGTCTGACATATTGAAACTACCGGACACAGACGTATATGAAAAGGCCAAAAAATACTCTCAAGTACTGCAGCGTTATCTGGCATTGGTGAGACAGGTGAGCGTGAAAAAACCGTACTGACCCTGTCAATGCCTGAGACCGAAATTAGTCCAGAGGACCGCAGACCTGACGATGGTGATGATGATGGGCATAAAAAGGACACTGTTTTAGAGAGTGTGTTAAAACACATTCCCAAAAGAAGTCAGAGAAATGCTGAATACATTCTAGATGCAATTACCCGCTCAAAGCATGTTTTATCCTGGACAGACAACGCTGAAATTGTTGTTAACGGTCGTCCCCTCCACGGTACTCATTTGTATGACCTGGTGAAAAGTGTCACTGCATCACACAATATTTCAGACATTTCTAGACCACTGGGGTGGGACGTGTTCCTAAAAACCCTAGCCCATTTAAACATACCTTTAATGGCCATCCCTAACAAACAGGTGCGTGGGATATAGCAGAGTATAAAAGAATCGGAGACGCCCCTAGTTTTTCATCCCATAAAAGCAAGGGGAAAAAAACGGTCGGTAATAGGCTCACCGGGGTACTTTAGCACTCCACTAAGGACACCTGCTTCCACACGTTCACAACCTCACAGACTAACACTTCACAGTGGGAGGATTTTTAATAATAAAAGGGTGTGTGTAATTTTGTTACAAATGTTCTGATTTCTTTTTAATATTGAATGTATTTTTATTTTTTGTACTCTTGACCACTTGAATGTATTTTCATTTTTTCATTATTACTATTATTTAATTCTTGTCCACTTGAGTGTATTTTTGTTTTTTATTTCTTGACCATTTGAATGTATTTTCATTTTTATTTCTTGACCACTTGAATGTATTTTCATTTTTCATTATTACTATTATTAAATTCTTGACCAGTTGAATGTATTTTTGTATTTATTTCTTGACCACTTGAATGTATTAGTACAAATGTGTTAAATAAATGGAATGTCTGAACTGCGGATCATGCTTTCTCTCTCTTTATTTATTAGATTTATTCACATTTACACATCATGTTGCTGCACTGTACACATGTGAAATTATATCCTCGGCACACAGAGGGCTGTATTTTGTTTACAAACTTGCACACCATAGCATCATTGCGTGCCAGATTAGCACTATACATGTTTAACATTCTTGTAAAAGGAATTCCTCTTTGTATATGACACAGAAAAAAGACACAATGCTGTCCACAGGTTGTAGAGTAGTTGTTCTGAACCTGCCTCTGGGAATAATACACGTCTGCACAGTTTTCAACGAGGTATCGGTATATCTCAGATGGAAATTTGTCGCTGTCGGGAGGGTTTCCAAAACTGTCGAAAAAATATCCGTGCTTCTGTCTCGTAATATAAATAGCGAGCCAGTGTTCACCGGGCATGTTAGAGGGATGTGTATTCACAACCAGCATGGCAGGGAACGCTGTGCCTTTATGGTTTGACAGTTGGTCGCATGCCAGGACTCCTAAAAAATTTGTCCCGTTAATGATTCTTTTATTGAGGATGCCGGTCAGCTCTATAGTGTTCATGGCTGATACCGATTCTTCTTTTTAGTAATAATCCAAAAGTACTTGTCTCTTGTTTGATATTTCGATAACAGAATCGTAAACAGCATAACACACGAGGTTAACGGTGCGCTGTAGAGGTACTCTGAAACGGACTTCCAACCTCACATTACCGCTTTTAATCAGTGATACATTCCCCGCACGACCGTCGTCCGGTTCCAGATTGAAGCAGAATAACGTGTAACCGTTCCCGAAATCATTACGTGATATGGCCAGAGACCTGTCTTTTAAATGACGTCCTGTAGCTTGTACCAGCTGGAAATACTCTCTCACATACTGGCCTCTCTGAAATAGCGGCTGAAAGGGCTTTGCAGGGTGAGACTGTCCGTCTGCGTACAGGCTCATAAACTCTGTATCGTAATGCTGAAAATTGAAGGGGTTCCTGTTATAGCTCCCCGAATATGCCTCGTGGTCTACAAAGCCTATGATGACGAATTTGGGGATTTGTCCCATGTAAAGATTTTCCTGGTTGCACACTCTTGTTCCTGCTGGTATGGAGAATGTTTTCAGAGCCACTCTGTCAATAGCGTATTTAGCGTTAGTGTGCTGCAGTGCCCTGCTATGCGCCAATCTAACGGCAGGTGTCACGGTCACCTTTTTCACAAATAAGCTTGCCGATACGATCTTCACGGCGTATTGATTATTTGCGCAGTCATTAAGGCAAACTCGTCCTTTGATCGAATAAATTTTAGGGAAATGTCTATACCGTTTAGCAATAACTTTTCCTGAAAAAACAAATCAGAGTGTATCGGTGCTATTAATTCCACAGTGCGACTGTTGACTGTGTAGCGCCCTCTTTCGGCTAGGCCTTCGTTATCTCCGGTTATGGAGCCTGCATTCATGTGGCCTGCTGTGTCTTTACAAAACAGGCCGCTGCTAAACTGTGTATCCAAGGTGTCCTTTCCGTAGTTGATTAAACACTCGATTATCCCCCGGTACGGGTATGTGTTGGAAGATTGGGTTATAAGCCTGTCTCCTAACATGATATCCACCTGCGAGAATAATGTACACCCGGGGTAGTTTACAAAACCCACATCTGAGGCTTGGGCCAAATCGGTACCGTCGGGGTTCGTGATTCTCGCGCGCATGTACAGGTAGGTATCGTTTAGATCAATGTAATCCTCACCGCAGGCCGATATAAAAAATTCCAGAGGCCCGGCATCCCGTAATGCCGAAACCGGGGGTATTTCGACAAATGTAGATTTTTCAATGGATGTCTGTGTGTACGGCACTGTGAACAGATCCAGCTCCGTCTTCACACATTCTTCCGACTGGTTGTGTATGAGAGCCATGGCCGTTGCTGCTGTTTTCTCTTCTCAGACTAGAATATGTCTTTACGCAGAATCAGCGAGCGTCTTTTGGAAGTTGTGCTTCTCTTGGCGGCCGACTTCTTTCTGATGTGTCGTGTCACTTTGAAGGTCGTTTTACGCTTTTTGGACCTGCCGGAGCTGCGGCTCCTCGATGAGGGGGGTCTTTTGGACGGTCTTTTTCTGATCACCATCAAGCCGTTTCCTTCTTGTCGTCTCGATACAGCGCTTCTGGCAATGTTGGATGCCATATCCCCTACAATGTTTACAGCTGCGTTTTTTAAATGTGGCTTGGCGATGCTGAATCCTTTTTTAAATAACGGTACAGCCATTCTAAGCAGGCTTCGAAATATGCCGCCTAAACCGTTACCGTATTGTGTACTTGAACCTATAAATCCCGGTAATTCGCCACCCGCTTGGTTCATGTAATATGTCATATATCGGGCATCGTCACGCACATATGGTGTGTAGGCCATTTTCTCAGGTCTAGAAATACTGCTTCACAGGTCTAAAGTGTAGTTTAACAATCACTTTTCCGTACGTGAATGGTATATACTGGTTTTGATCGTTTTTTAGCGATATCTCGATATCGTCAATGACAGATTTGGAGAGCGATGTATAGTGTGGCTTGTCATATGTCAGAGTGGGCATACGACCTACCTCAGGCGTTATATTTATACAACGGAGGAGCGGCACGTGGCTGTCTCCCACTAGCTGATAATCAACGATATCGCTGTACACGTATATGTTATAAACTCCCCCAAAAATATCTGCGGGGTGAGGAGAGGCGTAGATTTTCTTAAACACAGGGGTCATCGGTATCTCAAACGGCTCGCCGGGGTTAAAACCCAATATTTCGGCCAGTTTCCCGCGGAACGTCACCTTATATCCTTCTCCTCCCGAAAAATAAATATGATTTGTAATGTTGTTATATTGAAGACTTAAGCGCGATGTTATCGGGTTACCGATGCATTTAGCATTAAATTCTTTTAGTATTCTGGGAATGGAGTCGTAAAACCCTGCAAAAAGTGTTATAGTGGCTGTCTGGTTGGTTTTACTATCGTATATTAACACGTCCGCGTCAGAAGCAGGGAACGTTGACCACACCCTAGGGTACTGAAGTTCAATAACCCCCACCTCGTACGGTTCGCTCAGCACGATCGGTTTTGCTAATTTTGTTCGATAGCGCCATATCTTGTTATTAGGATACACGTGTAGCGATGCATTACTCGGTAACGTGACATAAAATCCGTTCTTGTTCTCCATCTTCTTCTTGATGTTGTTGGGACGTGCGACAATTCCAAAGTGGTTGCGTAAACAGATAACACCCCGTGATATATATGTATATATATATATATATATATTACACGTCAACAATGTCCTTTTCAGAGACCCACGAGTTAAATTTCTCAGGCCACCCCAACCATTTCACAAACGCCATCTTTTTCTGGCCTATAGTTTTTCTGGATATTATTTTTCTATTTTAAACACCTTGTTTTTGTCAATGATTACCGGCTGTAGCTCAGGCTCGTAAAATGTGCCTTTTACCTCTTCACCCGAGCAATCTGATATTCTATACACAGGCTGGTCGCGGGCTATGCGCCTAGTTATTGTAAAAAACTCGTCTGTATATGTTTGTTCATAACCTTTTCTAAACACCCGCGGAGTTTTGATATTCTCACAGTGTCCCCTACATTATATTTGAACGATACAATCCTCGGCGGATTCTTCTCCTTGTACAGCGTGTTAAAGACGAGCTTCTCGTTGTCTTTGTTTACATCGGATGGGGCCATCTTTATCGATCTGTGGTGAGACTTGTTGTAAGCGTTGACGAGGTCGTGGACGACGTCGACATATCTACGCGAATTAACAGACGTTAGATATCTCCACATGCGGGTCTTAAATGTTCTGTTGAAGCGTTCAACCGTGCTAGCCTTAGTCTCGTTTGAGGTAGAGAAATGTTTAATTTTATACACCTTTATTAGATGTTGAAACTGTTTGTTATAAAACTCTGTCCCCTGGTCAGTTTGGAGTTTTACAGGTATGCGGCCTTCGTTCAAAATGTCTTCAAACGCCTTTGCAACAGATGTACCGGTCTTGTTTTTAAGACACCTAACCCATGCATATTTAGAAAATACATCGATACATGTCAGCAGGTAGCGCACATTGTCATTTTCTGCCGAATATTCACTCATGTCCACCAGATCGGCCTGGAACTGTTTGTCAATACCGCTAACCAACACCCTATTTCTAGGGAAGTGTACAGCTGCTTTAGCGTGGAGGGTATAATCTTGCCCCTGTAAGTAACGCTTTACTTCAGGCGTCCCCGGAGCCTCCCCAGTGCACGCTCTAACAGCGTCACAAAGTTTTTGTACACCTCCAAGACCCCCTGGGTGTGTGGGGTCGTGGTAAATCTTGTCTAGCGTGCGCTCCATATTCAGTCAACAACACAAGTGGCCAAGATGAGGTCGACACACCGTCTTTTATTTATTTATGATTTTCAACATGTTTAGGTATTTTACACACACCGTCACATCTCTGTCTATCTTGTGTTGCAGTAGGTGCTGAACTGCATCACAAACATCTTATGGTACATCATTTTTAATCATCAAAACACACACACATCACAAAGAAATGCACAAAGACAAATAACAAGGCCTGTTGCAAAACGGCACATCATTTTCTGCGGTAAATATTACACAACTGTCGATATGCAGCACTTGGTCCACATGGTGAAGGCGTTGCGCAAAGCGGTCTCGTGCTTGTGGCACTCCTCCTCCTCTGTCTCCATTTCATCTTCGGGTCTGAGATACTGTCTCAGAGTCTCGGCCGCTCCTAAAAGCTTGTCTTGTGAGAAAGCCCCCGGCGATATCTGCGCAAACAGGTAATGTAGAGCTTTTCCTAGAGGTGGCTTGAATACAGTGTCCAGAATCTGGTCAAAATACATACATCTGATCTGATCAAAATCAAACAAGCAAGAGTGTTGAAGTTGACTCGGGTGGTTGGTTTCACACCCGTAGCAGAGAGCTATTGTTTTTTCCCGCCCTGCGTGATAGTAGCAGCGTGATAGAAAGTCTTTGATCGTGTCCACGTCGTCTTTTGTCAGGGACCGTGTCGAGACATGTCCCTCCTCCTCCTCCTCCTTCTTCTCCTTCTTCTCCTTCTTCTTCTTCTTCACAGGCAGCGCCTCAAGCGGCTTCATATGAGGTGAATCGTTTTCCCAACACCCTCTAGTATCATCGTCATAGGTGCTGATAAAGGCACTGCCTGTAAAAACAACAGAAAAAGACATTAAAATTGTATACACCGTTTATCACAATTTAAAAAAAAAAAGACATAAATACAAAAGTTATGCTAACCTAGGCTTTATCAGTAGTCGAAGTGGCTGATGATTTTCGGCCGGCACAGGGAAGGAAGGTGACTACCCCGCGCATTAGCCTGCGCATCATCGAAAGAAGACGTTTTCTAACACTCTGATAAGAAGAGAGGATCCTGTCTCTTCTGATGCCCTTGTCAGCTTCGTGAAACAATTTCTGCAGAGATCTCCAGTCGCACCACTGAATAAAGAAAACAGTTTTAAACCACTCGTCACGCTCTTGAAGCGTAAGAGGGTAGGGTTGTTGTCCCCATGCTACGCGGCCTCTGCTCGCGATCACAGATTCTCGGTCTTTGCACACACTGAGAAAAATAAAGTCCTCCCGCCGTTTGTTAAAGCGATCCGCCTCGACGCGGTACATCTCGGGGCCCGTTTTGCTGACCCACTGCGAGACATAAATACTCTCTGGGAAACCGGGTTGGTCTAGGTCAGGGCAGACCTCAGACCAAAACAATTTCCAGTCTCTATGCATCAAACTGACCGTCCATGTTTCAACACCTGGAACCCCACTGCGACCGGTGGCCGAGCTGAGTGTAACGACAGAGTCCTGATATTTAACATTGTAAACATACCCATTAACCCCCTCCAACTCTAGCTCAAATTCACGATTCTCCGACGTAACGAGCCCGCTTCCTACACGTCTCCTTTTCTTGTAAGGGGCCCGAGCATCCACATCCGTCGTCGGGTCATCAGACATACCTGGAGGAGGATCGCATGACCCGATGCCGATGCTGCTGGTGCAGGAAGACATGGTTGCAGAAACGTCTTGCAGAATACAGATGATCGTTGAAGAAAAAAAAAAAATCAGAGTTCGTCCCGCCGTAGCTTCGCCGTCCGAGAAGCTGAGGATGCCCTGCTAAGAAAATCCAATGTATTTATACACACACCTACATCCGCATGCAGGGAGGGTTTTGATTAGCCAATAGCTATGGTTTAATTCAAAAAAACCACACCCGGAAGGAAGCGCTATGGTTAACCAATGAGAGCAGGATTTCAAATGACGTGGTTGCAGGAGGAGGGCGGGGAGGAGGGGCTTTTGATAAGCCAATAGCTACGGTTTCATTCAAACCCAACCCCCCAGAAGGAGGTGCTATAGTTAACCAATGAGAGCAGGATCTCATATGACGTGGTTGTCATGGGGGAGGGGAGGGGGGGAGGAGGAGGATTTATTTCTTTATTTCTTTATTAATTAAATTTATTTATCATTATTATTATTATTATTATTATTATTATTATTATATTTCATAATTCATAATTCATATTTCATAATTCATAATTCATAATTCATAATTCATAAACGTGCACGCACGCACGCGCCCACACGCACGCGCGCCCCCCTCACGTGCACGCGCGCGCTCACACGCACGCGCAAAGCCGGTCCCTATATACTACTTGAGTTCTAGAAAAAAATAATAAAAAGCTGCGCGGCGCAGCTGGTGTGGATGACACAATTGGTTAACATGGGCGCTGAAAGGAAACTGGCTTCGCTTCGAGGCTATTTGCAGTGATTCCGCGGTGTGGCCCTGGCGTTAAACTATTTTGGAGCCAGCCTCCAGAGGCCATTCGATGAACTGCAGTTTTTGGCACTTGCACCTAGGGTTAATTTTTCGGCCTTTTGAGGATACCACTCAGCATTTTCGTAGGATATCAGCTGTTGTATGTGGATACGTTGAATCAATAGGGATTTACTATTTGGTGACACTTTGAGTGGTTATTGAGTTCGTCTTTCTGTACACACAGAAAAACAAGTTTTTGTTGTTTGTTTGTTACTTTTCTGAAAGCTGTGATCAGGGACAGAATGACATGGGTTTCCCCTCCGCTGATATTCAGCATGGTGTGTACAGTGATTAAAAAAGTAAAGGTTGGCAGATTGTTTTTTCAAAACTTGTTTTACCTGTCAAAGCTAAACAAATTTGACAAAATACTTGTCATAATGTGGCTGCTGAAGAACAGACGCCCACTTCTAAAACACTTTTAGTTGGAGTTGTGCTGGATCGGATACCAAACTGGGATGTGACGCAGCTAATTCAGCCCTTTGTGCAAAGAAACACTCAAGGCGGTTGTTTGTCTGGGGAGGACAAACATTTAACATACTTTAGGTAATTGTAAACCATCTGAATAGACAGCCAGGACCGTCTCATCATTTCTTCTCAGTTTAGACCTCTTGGAATTGATCAGGCACCACATCAAAACAATAAAAAGTACCTATCTATGTTTCTGTGTTCTTTTTCCTGAGACTTCTTTTTCCTCAAACTGATGGTCCATTCATCATAATCTGTTACAAAGTCACAGATAGAAGGAAATACTGTCAACGTCATCCAAAAAACTGTCCTGAGCTTCTCTGTCTTTTTGATGAATGAGCCAATTTGATGATCTGCTTGCGTATTGGTTTCTCTTTGGCTGCTGTCTGTCTGTGTGTTTACATGTATGTCTCTATTTCTTTTTCACAGACATAGCTGTCTTCCTGTCACCCTGCCTCACTGTCTTTGTGGCTTCCTGCCTGTCTTGCACTCTGGTTTTTGATCTGCTCCTGTGCATGTCTGCCCCTAAGTCTATCTTGGTCTCCCAAAAGAGTAAGATCCCATGTCAAAGGAAATCACTTTGACAGGCAGTCGGCACTGAAATTCTCCTAATGACCCTCCTCTGCTCTTCCGTACTGCTGACCTTTCACATCTACAGTATCAGCACTTATTCTGTCGGAACAGCATTTTTACCCTGCATCCTGTTTGGTCCTGTGTCGGAAAGAGGAGGCAGAGTGAAAGAGACAAAGACCACAACGACACTGCCTCAGCCCTCACACAGGATTTGTGACTGCTGTTGGTTGATTAAAGAAAAACACACCTTAGAGACATGAGCTTCACAATCGAGGACATGGGATAAAGTTGACCTCAGGGGGGGCTTCAGCTTAATGTTTGTGCTTTGTCCTGCTAATCCGTGTCTGAGAATACACATCTCTCATAGAATGTCAAACTAAACAAGGCAGGATGTCTACATGCCCTCCAGCAGGACGTCATAATGCTACCATCACAGCTTCCTGCTCAGCAGCTATTTTTTCTGCACAAATTAATTTATTCTGAGGGTCTTCTTTCATTTATGTTCCGTACCCTGAGAACTCTAATAGGAGGTGTCAGGCCTGTCGTACACCTGAATGGGTCAAACCCTCTGGTCTGATAACCTCCTCAGAACTATTGTCATTCAGCAGTTTAAGACCTCAAAATGGATCTCCTGAGATGATAAGAGGGTCACACAGTCTCAGGAATGTGTCCGCTGAAAAAGAACTAGAGACACTGAATAGACTTTGAAAGGCAGACATTAGTGAGCCACAAAGCTTTCACACAAGAGAAGTCAAGTCATGGAAGCTGAATAAAAAATCAGAGGAGAGAGGAAAAAATATCTGAGAAAAATCTAAAATTAGACACTGTCTACAGTCTTTCTCCTGAAAAATGTATTTGTCCTGAGCCTATTTCTTAACAGGAAGCATTTTATGACACTCCAGGGTTTACTGATCTAACGTCCATTAACAAGAGTCAGCCGTCTATGTTCATTAACGGCCACCCACCTGTTTTTTTCCCCACATTTATGAGAAAGTGAAAAACTTTATAAGAACTGAAAAATATTAAAACTTTTCAGCATCTCCAAAAGGTGGTCAGATCTCTGCTGAAGCAAATGGAAGTGGACTGCTTTTCAGCTATAAGAAGAATCTTAACTAACGGATTAAAGAGTCTAAAAAATATTATCCCCTTTAGAGTTCCTAAGGTAAGATGATGATGATGTTTAATAATGGAGCAAAGCCTGCAATTTCAGGTGGACACCTCAAGTGTGCTACTACAATATGCTCTCTACTCACCGCGGGTTATCTGGAGCATAACTTTAGAGAATATGATTGGTTTTATTCTTTTTTTTTCTTTCTTTCTTTTTTTAAAATACTTATTCTTAACCAGTTGGATCATTAAGAAAACAGAACTTGACTGAATTCCAGATTTTCAACCACGTGCAGAATCTTTACAAATGGATGTATGATTTTGAAAACATTTCACTCAATCAAAGTCGTAGCACAAAGTAGGACGTTTATTTTTATTTACAGACAAAGCCTGCAGGTCTGGGTAGACACCTCAAGTTAACTGCTACAGTATGCTCACACTTGACAATCTCTAGGCTTCGTAGCACTACTTAGAACATACCTTTAGAAAATAAGGTTGGTTCTATTCTTTTCTTCTGTTTCTTTTTTCTTTTTTAAACCTATTTTCCTATTAAGAAAACAGAAAACAGTTTTTATTATTGTCAATATATTTTAATGAAACTGAACCGAGTTCCAGATTTCCAAGTGGGAATCTTTACCCAGCCCTTAATGGTCTGCCCACATCCTACATGACAGACGCTCTAGCTCCCTATTCTACACCAAGGTCCTTCAGGTCAGCTGACCTGGGGCTCCTGGCTGTCTCACGCTCCAGACTTAAAGGGGAACTTCGGTATTTTTCAACCTGGGCCCTGTTTCACCATGTGTATGTGTGTGTACGATTCATAGGTACAACTCGTTTTAAAATTGGTTCAGTATTGAGGGAGGCGGATGCGGCCGGCAGCCGCGAAACGAGTTATAACGGCAGATGTGGGGGCAAATGCGTTCCGTATAAATTTGCGCATTAAAAGTGTTTTTTTTCGCCACAGTCCGGCTCATATGTCCAGCGTAATCTCTGTCAACAGCATGCAAATCGTCTGTCTTGCCTTCACTTCCTCTGGGCTGTGTAGCGACATGTCACGTGACCTGTTGCCGGAGGTAAACAGACGAGCCATGCTCAGAGCCGGTCAGAGCGCAGTTGGTTGTCCCGGAGTACAGTTGAGAGTTTTGCTGCATCAGCTGAAAACAATGTTTCGTGTTTGTGCTTATCCGACTTGCAAGAACAGATGTCGCGCAACACCCCGCACAGCTTTCAAAGGGCTGCCTTTGTCGGACGGCGAGATGCTGAAGCTGTGGCTAATTGTGCTACAAATGGATGCTAACACTCCTGTCCAGACGCTGCGCCTTGCAGACCATCGCGTCTGCAGTGCACACTTTTCCCGAGATGACTTGGATGTCTTCTCCTCTTGGGCTGGCAGTAGTCATCTCGGGAAAAGTGTGCACTGCAGACGCGATGGTCTGCACTCTCAACTCTCAACTGTACTCCGGGACAACCAACTGCACTCTGACCGGCTCTGAGCATGGCTCGTCTGTTTACCTCCGGCAACAGGTCACGTGACATGTCGCTACACAGCCCAGAGGAAGTGAAGGCAAGACAGACGATTTGCATGCTGTTGACAGAGATTACGCTGGACATATGAGCCGGACTGTGGCGAAAAAAAACACTTTTAATGCGCAAATTTATACGGAACGCATTTGCCCCCACATCTGCCGTTATAACTCGTTTCGCGGCTGCCGGCCGCATCCGCCTCCCTCAATACTGAACCAATTTTAAAACGAGTTGTACCTATGAATCGTACACACACATACACATGGTGAAACAGGGCCCAGGTTGAAAAATACCGAAGTTCCCCTTTAAGCTCAGGGGTGATCGTGCTTTTGCTGTGTCTGCCCACAAATGTGGAACAGCATCCCCCTTCCAATCAGATCTGCCCCCACCGTTGACTCATTTAAGTCCAGGCTCAAAACCTACTTTTATTCATTAGCATTTGAGTCCCTCTGATGTGGTCTTCCCTGACGTGTGCCTGTGTGTGTGTGTGCGTGTGTGTGTGTGTGTGTGTGTGTGTCTAAATGTGTGAGCTGTGACAGTTATGTTGTCTCTTATGTATGCAGTTTTAGCATTTTATTCCTTTTGTACAGCACTTTGGTCAGTGTGAGTTGTTTTTAAATGTGCTTCATAAATGAATTTGAGTTGAGATGTCAGGGTGGGTGGGCATGCGGGGCAATGGCCCCCTCCTACCCCACTACCTCTGGTGCCCTTGCCAGCACCACACTCTTATTCAAATTAGACCTTCATAAAGTTTCATGACTACTACTCTTGTGCAGTTGTGACTCTATCATGTTGAATCTGTCCGCAAACAGACAGACATAGACTGTATAGAGACTTGACAGCTATTTACTATATTTTATTGACTTTTACATTATATAACGATTAAAATACAATGAACAAAAATGATACATTGGATTATTACAACATGTTAAGTGCTCCTTTCAGATAACAGTGATAGTAACTGTCTGGCTCCTCTAACGTTATGCACATGTATACATACATAAAATATTGGAGCCTATACGTTAAAATTGTTTTTAATGAATTACTGGTTGCACTCTTCTTTACCAGTATGGTAATGAAATGAATATAACATAAAAATCAGATATCATTTCAAAATAAAAAAGTAAGCCTTTTAATCGTCAGCATTTCTCATTACTTTCCAGAACAATCAGTACAAGCATTTTCTGATCCCTCACCTCTTTGACTAAAGTTTGGTTTGGGATTTATCAGGGTTACGGTCAAAGAAACCAATGCTGACATTGGTAGGAAATAGGATACGAACAACAGCCTCTGATCTCAGACTCACTTGCTTCTACAGCACTAATCACAGTGTCACGCTACATCTGCCTCCCCTACTGAGAGATAACAGCCATCATTCACAGAGAGATCCTCGTCAGGAAGAGGGAAACATATTGTGGGTTGTTTTAGGTGCTTGAACGAATGAACATTTCTGCTGTTTTTCTGGTGAGAACAGTCTGGATCATACAACAAAGCAGGTGTCAAAGTGGCTAAGAAGCGGCTACTTCCAGCTGTCTTCTGTGGCTCCATGTCTCTCAATGTGTTCCTCATGAGATTATCACATTAACATGTGAACACCGTGCTTTCGTGCCTTAAAAGCTGGGGAAACTTTGAATTTGAAAATGTATTTTTAAAGCAGCAAATATTTAATCACAAGCACAACCTCATTCTGAGAATATGCACAGTAACTCTCTGTGGAGGGACAGGCTCTCCGACAGCATAATGTATGTTGTATCTGCATTCAGTCTGTATACTTCTTCATTTTTCCATCGGTCAAGAGCATATTCAGCAGAGGTCTCAGAAGAATTAATTATAACCCCGGTAACAAAACAATCTAATGAAAACCTGTCAATCTGTCTGCTCATCTTTCTGATTCGCTGCTTGTCTCTCCTCCTCATTAGAACAGCACACGATTCATGCTAAATCCATATTTCAGTCATGTTCATGTTGAGAGGGATTTACTGTATCGTTGACCACAGTCAAGGGCTTGAGCTCAGGGGAAAGCCAGACAGAGAGAGAGAGTTCACAGAATTATCATGCTGTATTGGTGATGCTGTAATGTTTGATGATATTCTACATTGGGAAAACAAACACAGTCTGCTGTCCCGCCGCCACCCTCTGCAGCCTTGAGCAACCACTTCATAACACTTTCTCATTGACATTCATTGGAAAGGTTCGAGGTGGCAAACTTTTGCTCGATGGTTTCACAACAAGCCTCTGAATTCAACATTGGTATTACAGAACGACTCAAACTCTGTTATTTTGTCTCTGTGATATTCTGCAGACTCTTCAGTGTGCTGTTTGGAGGAACCAGATATAAAGTTATAAGAATATTGAAGTGTCAAAACAGTGTCTGGTACATCTCCATTTGCTCTAAACTGTGGTGCATGTGTTGAGTGGTGATCTTCATCCAGCCTGCAACACTCCTCTAAAACTTACTCTGATGAAATTAAACTTCGATGCCGTAAAGTACCCCAAGGCATCTTAATCGCTCAAGGTGCCTGCATCTCTGTGCTTTTTCTTGGCTCCTGGCTAAAAATATGATGAAATAGACCGTGAGTGCAATTACAAGGAAGGAAAAAGGCTGGTGCTGGAAAATGCAACATGAATTATGTGGAGTAGAAGAAGTTTAGAGAATGTGAGAGGCCACAGGTTTGACTGCCAGGCAAGGTTTGCAATTTTCTATCAGGATAGATTCCCAGGAACTTTACTACGATTTATGAATATTTTACTATTCGTTTTCCTCTGTACTGTCAGTCATGGTTCTGTTGCATGAAGTTTCCTTTGGAAGATGTCTACCATTGGTCATGCTCCCTAGTTCCGAGTAGGCCAAGTGCATTTTACAGGACCACTTAAAAATCAAATCCGGATTTGAGCCTGTATTTACTGGAGATATTTTAACAGCCCTTCCACAATACACGGGAGCCCTTTGATTCAGTGTAAAACATATCAATAATTGTTTGAAGAATAATAACTTTATGTAGGTTACCCTCACATCAGAATCTGCCCACTCCATCGAGTAGACTCACTCATCTGGTATCGGGACATGAAATTGCAGTTTTTCGGTTGTAGTGATAAAAAAATCCAGTGATCGCTGAGGTGGGACCAACAATTAAACAAAGTGGAGCCAAGGGCAGGGCTAACTGTAACTGATGAAGAGCAAAAACAACAATGGTGAGCACTGTACGAAATAGGCGCTGCTATCAAGGCTGTCCTACATCGATATGTCTTCTAAATATCACCAGTCATCATAGGTTTCTTTTCCCCCCACCTTGCTCTGCTCCACCCTAAAATGCTGAACATAACACGTATGTTACGATGGCTACGCATCAGCTTGGACTTAGAAATGACTTCAGATTCAGGCGGGTATGTTTGAGTGGACGCAATGATTGACGATGGAAACAAAGTGTAATGAGTTGACAGTTGTGTCTGACATCAGGCAGAGGTTACTCAATAATCTTGTGGTTCTCAATGTTATAAGTGTTCTTCACTGTCACTAGGTAGATTATTTCATACATTTTCTGTTACAGGTACATGCAAAAAATCTCATTGTACAGGCTGCTGTTTCAATAGAGTTGAATAGAGTTGGAGTTAGTATATAGGGAGGGATTCCCTTTTAATTGTTACACTGCTGGACAACATGCTGGTTTAGCTGCCTTTCACTCGCACATTTAAGAACAGATGAAGCAACCTCAAACATTTCAAGAATCAGCGATGTAACTTTTAGAGAGAAAGCCTTTGCTCCCAAG
The DNA here is from genome assembly GCA_026686955.1 of Epinephelus cyanopodus. Classification (NCBI taxonomy): domain Eukaryota; kingdom Metazoa; phylum Chordata; class Actinopteri; order Perciformes; family Serranidae; genus Epinephelus; species Epinephelus cyanopodus. The sequence goes on along the minus strand of CM048920.1, from coordinate 31,273,300 downwards.
ATAGACCTGATCCCTGTGTTGGCACGCCAACAACAATAATCACGTGGGTAGACAACTGGCAATTGATTTGAATTGCACGATTTGTGAAATTTGTTTATTTCTGTAACTGTAATGTATAAAGATATATAGTTAAACACAATGGTTTGACCCATTTGAGATGCTTATTTTATGCACTGTGTTGCTTTGCTAGCATTTGATAAACCAAATTCACCAGCACTGAAGCTAAGCAACATACTGCTGTGGACGAGGGCCACAGCAAAACCTTTTTTTTGCCATGTAGCTGTGCTGTAATTGGAATATTTTCACCACATTACCTGATGCACTATACCATTATCCAATGACAGGACAGCAACTTGCATGTTCCCAAAGTAAAATTATTGCTTTAGTCAATGGAGTCTGGTGACTTTGAGAGGCCGGCCTCAGTTCTTTGTTGGCAGTGATAGGAATATTATGAAAATGACCTAAACTTAAACTTATATTGATCTTTCTTGGTGGGTAAACTTAAACAACTGCGGGACCATTTTCTCAGTGCCATTTCATTTTACATACATGACAAGGGGTTTTCTACCAATAAGTTCATGCAAACAATTGAGGTGTGGTCTATAGCGTGGTTCCAAAAAGTAAGCTGTTAGCAAATGATGGGTATACTCTTGCTAGCAGACACAACTACCCAAAGAAGCACAGTTTGAAGTGTGAATCCGTTTGGATGAGCAGTTCTTGAGAAAGATGCAAGCAGCAACTGCAGAGGCCGGTTCTGAACAGGCACTGTACTAGTCTACTGAAATACCAATTGCTGTATATCTTATACACTTGAATATACTTGTTTTAGGTAAGTAGACAGTGTACATGTGTCAGATTAAGACTTAAGGCTATTTTTCAGATGCAGTCCCTGTATTTGTATTTGTGAAAGAAGGTTCCTCTGCTTGTAGCTGTGCTTATATTGTCTTCATGTTTTTCTAACAAACCCTATTTTTACCCTCTCACGCTGAAACCCGTTTCCGTAGAACATGGTAAAGAAGGCTGCTGTCAGAGGCAAGACACCGGCATTGTGTTCAAAAGTAACGGCTGCAGGCGAGATCTGGGGGCTCTGACAGGAGCTGTGAGGAAAAGCTGACAGAGAGGAACAGAAAAGCTTGTATTTCCTCCCTCCTCTGTCCCAGCTGCTCCATGCAACATTAGGACAAAGGAAACAAACAGGACCCTACAGAAGCAGGTCAATAAAGGGAGGACATTTAATTTCAGTCTCTTCCACACCAGTGAGCGTGGTCGGAGAAGTTATCTGAAGGATGGGAAGTAATTATAGGATGATAGTGAAGCTGTGGTAGACTGTTGAGTCTAAGACTGTTACAGGTGTGCTGTTTTTTCTGCAAATGCAAATGATGTAAAGTCACTATGAATATGAGCTATAAATGGATGCTCATGACACAGTAGTTGTGTTATGTTGAATTTTTGTCAGCATAAACCTTAAGGATAACGAAACATGAGTATGCAAATGTCTAATGTTTCACTGCTGACTTCTTTTTTTGTTAAGCAAGAAAAATGTTAAGCAAGAAGTTAGTGCCAAATTCTAATCCTTCCAGCTTTAGCTGCCAAATAGACTGTAGTAATGCACTGTAGTAGTACTTCCTTCAAGCCCTGATTGTCATTGACAGTGTATGTTGTCTCATTGTAATTGCTAATGAAGTTAGACCAGTTCTTTCTCCCACTGGACAAAAAAACCCAAAAGGATTTATCAGCATTAGGAATAAGGTGAATGAAGATAGATGTGTCCCTGTAGAGAACATTTAATAACCGCATTTCTCCAGGGAGGTTTTTAGTTTTAAGTTTTTGGACCTTCTCCTGTATGTTAGAATAATGAATCAGAACTCTTAACCAGTCCAAGGGTTTTTCTTTCTCCTTGCCCACCATCCTTTGTTTCCCTCCCTGAGCTCTGTGCTGCTGAGGAGACCAGGAGAGAGATTGGCCTTTTTTGAGGACTGAGAAAAATTGAGCTGTCTTGGAGGATGAGCTGACCTTTTATCCTGAGATCTCCTGTTTGGATCTTGTGCCGCTGAGTTCCCTTTAAAATATTTTGGTGACTCATTCAGCAACAATCGGGTGCTATGCTGCGCTGTCTGTTGCTGCTGAGTGGGTGTGTGTAATGGGGTTTGGTGAGGGGGCTCCCAGATGGAGTAGACCAACCTCTAATTACTCCCTAGGAGGGCTAAAACCAAACTCTGTTTGTGTGTGTGTGCGTGTGAGTGTGTGTGTGTGTGTGTGTGTGTGTGTGTGTGTGTGTGTGTGTGTCTGTGTGTGTGTGTGTGTGGTGTGTGTGTGTGTGTTACATTAAATGAGAGCAGGGAGTCCGATGTTCTCTTTCTCACTGAAGACGATAAAGGTTTTCTGTCTTTCTGAAATGTCCCTCAGTAAAACCAGTGGACAGTGTTCTCTCTCGCACATAGATGAAGACAGGGTGAAATGTAACTAAGCACATTTAAACAAACATAACTAGTATAACTGCCTCATGGACGTTTTTTGCCTTCAACAACTAACATCTGTGGTTGTGTTTAAAAAAAACAACAGGGTTTTGCTTTGTAATCTAGCTGGACGTGAACACCACTCTCCCTGGTTAAGGTCGATGCTTTGTTGGACCCATCCACCGCTCCTCCCACCTGCCCCGCTCGAACTTTCATCTTTACTTTTGTTTGTGTCCCGCCGTGTTTCCCCTCTAATGCCGCCGACCACCTTTAAAGTATAACGGCAACTGGCCACATATCATGCTGACATTAAAGGACACCTTTTTCGTCAGTGTCTGACGTCGCAAAGCATTTTCCAAATGATTTGGATGACTTCGGAAAGAGACTGGGCAGAAGAAGATCTAAACAATCAGCACAGTTTCAAGATCAGTGTCACCAATTCAGTGTCTGACCAAATGTCTCCCCTTCTCTTCCTGAGATATGACGTTGACTAATGGCCATAAAAGTGTTTTGTGGAACCTTATGATGTCACATTGAAGTGGACCTTCAACCTTTTAAATAGAAAATGTCATCACTTTATCATTTTATTCAATACTTTATGTGTAAATTTTGTCATAATTAACATGGCCACAGTGGTCACAGTGACCATGACCCTTGACCTTTGGCCGCCAAATTCTGATCAGTTCATCCTTCTTGAGTCCAAGTGAAGGTTTGAGCCAAATTTCAAGAAATTCACTCATGGCCCTCTTGAGATATTGGGTTCACCAGAATGAGACAAATGTGAGGTCACAGTGACCTTTGACCACCAAAATTAGTTCGTTGTTGAATCCAAGAGTGCGTTTGAGACAAATTAAAAGAAATGTGTTCAATGTGTTCTTAAAATATCACAGTTACCAGAATTAGAAGGATAAGGTCACAAGTGTCAGACACTTATTTTCATGTATTCTGGTGATTTTTTTCTGCCTTAGTTTGTAGATATATACAGTACAGTAATTTTCCTTGACAAAAATATACCCTACTAAAATGCCCTCAAGCCAGACACTTACTTCCCTCAGGCCCTGGGATGCTGATGTGTCTCTGACCCTGACTTATCCTGCTTTAGGTAAAAAACAAATACTCCGGATATGAAGGACAATGTTGGGATGAAGAAGCATTAAAGATCAAGATTGTAATCACACTTAGGCACACTTAATTCTGCTGCTGCTGCTGCTGACTTAGACAGGTTTTCTGAAGTTGATTTATTTTTTTTAATCTCAGTGGAACTAAGTTAAATTAAATTAAGGCCTGAACAGCTATGAAAAGCTATTAAAACAGCAAAAGAGTCAGACAAATCCATGCTGAGAAGTCAAAGGATTTGTTGTCCAATTATGATAATATGTGAGCTCCTAATTGTTCACTGTCCGCGCATTCAGGCAACTGTTGCTAAACTCGGCTGTTTTCACGCTTATCAGAGTCTCTGGGGGAAGGAAACTGATTAATCTGCCTGCCCACACTGAAAGTTTATCAGTTTTCTTCAAGGGTCATTTGTTATCTTGTATGATGGTGCTCTGAATCACAAGGGCATACTGAGGACAAGTGGACACACACCAAAACATTTTTTTTTAAACTTATTTATTGTTTTATTCTTTCTACTCCATCTATATATTCATTTTTTCACATTTATTCATACATAAAAAATAACATTGAGCAAATGCTATAAAATCAACCCAATATCATGGATGATCTGATATAATGCATGTTTAATTTTCAAGGAATTGTGTGTACATCAACATAGCTCCTGGAGATTGAAAATGCAATTAAATTTTAGCTTCAATCTCTAACAGGTGCAATCAACCAATAATTCTTCTCCCTGAGGAGAGTAAGAGATTAAATGTATGAATCTCATCGGTACCGAAGACCAATTTCGCTGTATGTAATTACAGGAAGTATCTATTGACATACAGTATAACAAACTGAGGTTTGAACAAAGATGAACCAGCGGAGATGAGAATACCTCAATAAAAAACGTGGAGGAAGAAACATAATTCTCATAAATTCATAAAGGCTAACTAACTGGAAGTATTCTCTAAGGGAAGTAGAAGATGAAAAAGGGGACGCTAGATGGTATTAATATTCTCTAGAAAAACCTGAATTCATATATTGATATAAATATATATTAATACATTTATATGTATAGTTTCAGTGGGAATGGGAGTGATATTTATTTTTGCATGTGAAGCAGGTCAATGCTTTCATTCATAATGAACACAAAGGTCATGGAAATGTCATGTTGTTTGCCTTGACAGGCACTCACCATACAGTGTAACTCAAACTAAGTAAGACACACACACACACACACACACACACACACCCACCCACACACACACACACACACACACACACACACACACACACACACACACACACACACACACGTATACAGGGCATAAACACCTTATTGACACTGTTGCAGTAATGTTTCCAGTAATGTTTCCCATCTTATTTTCAGGCCTATTCACAGTGTACATATCCTATAAAACAGCCCTCCTTAGGAATAATGTCCATATTAGATTATTCTGCATCTCACGATTTACGATCAGTGCCAGTGCAGGAGGTAATGTGCCCTTTATGTGGCAGGGTGGTGGATTGGTGTGCAGCATGTGTGAGTTTCATGTTGGAGTCCAGAGTTTGTTGGGGTCCTTGATGCAGACCTGCAGTTAGTTTCCCTTTATATTAACCCAAACCACTATCCTAATCTTTATTTTGGGGTTTTCATTGCCTTACCCTAACCATTTTTTTTTTTTTTTTTGCTGTCCTTTACTATTGTTCTTTTGCTGTTTTATTGTATTTTATTGCAAAGCACTTTGGTCACCCTCTGGGTTGTTTTAAAGGGCTATACAAATAAACTTTATTATTATTATTATTATACAGTAACCATGAAGGATTTTACACAGCCAGGACCTTTTCCTAATGTTACGTTGACGTAACTTTTACTCAGTTGTTGAAGTTGAACTTTGGCTCTTAACTGCATCTAAAGCCTACTTTACACTACATGGTTCAAGTGACCCAATTCCGATTTTTTCCTCTGAAGTGGCACAGATGGGATCTGTAACATGTAAACAGGAAAAAAACGCAAGATATCGGATATTGTCAGATCAGATTCAGGCCTCCTTCATATGTGGAAATATATCAGAGATGAGTCAGATATCTGCCAATAGGTCTGTAATCTAAACTGACAGATCGAATATTTCCTGGCAATCCACGTCGTACGTCAAGAATAATGCGACGACAGCGGATTTTGATGACATGCTCATGAGCGAGGGAAAGGAAGGAAAGCTGAATAAATCACATGTTCATCAAAAACTATGAACCAAAAAAAGCACAATCTATCCCGAGTGAGACAAACAGCTTGAACCCTGTCTCCAGTGTACCAGCAGAGAACCTGCAGAACCAAATCATTAAAAAAACAAACCGGGCTACACAGCCTCTCTACCTGAGCAGCTGGAGCTGCGGCTCGCACCCTCAGCACACAGACACACAGACGGTGCTTCTGCACCAAACGTGTGCTCAACTGTGAGAAATAAATATGTGAGGTGTACGCTGCTTTTCTATCTTTTTTCCTTTTCTTTCTTTTTCTTTCTTTCTTTCTTTCTTTCTTTCTTTCTTTCTTTCTTTCTATCTGTCAGCGACATACACTCCTAACCTAGCACCGGTTGTTTTTATTGACTGAGTTGATTATTAAGCCATAGTGATGTGCGGATCAGCTGTGATAGCACCTGAATCAGCATGTACCTATCAATCATCCACCTGCACCGGTCTGCGGCTGCACGGACATTTCCACCGCTCTGTGTAGGCTAAGTTACCTCTTAAATTATGTGGAGCAGCGCCAGCTTTCCAGGTGATTTATTCTTTAACGATTAACTTCAAATATTTAAAGTTAGTCCTTAAAATTGCTTTCAGTAAAGTAAACATTTCCATGCGTGCAGTAATGTCACTGTAGCAAATACCGCGGGACATTTACACGGTGGTCAAGAGCGCTGGTCCGGAAGTGTCGCACAAAAAAACGGAAGCTGGCTGCATTCTGTTTTGCCTCAGTGTCTCCGAGAAAAATAAGGTGAATAGAACATGTAAACAGCAGTCAGGAAAAATCGGATACAGGCAACAAATCAGAATTGGGCATCAAGACATGGTCGTGTAAAGGCAGCCTAACGGTCTTCTACAGCAAAGAAATTGAGGTTTATCTGCTGCAACAGTGGAGGTGGTATTATTTTCACCTTGTGAGTTTGATATGTGTGTCATCATGGCAAAATGTGGTCCTGGAGACACCTACTGCTGCAGGAACCACCAGAGAGGTGTTCTTTTTGGCACTTTGCCAGGTATCTCTGTCTGTGGTAAGATGTTCTTAACACAAATGCATCACAACTGTACAGGTGTGAGGGTGTGAGTGAGTTTGAAGATGGGTTTTGGAAGTCTGGGACTAGAGGTTAGGGTAGATGTCTCTACTTTAAGGCTAAATTTGGCTAAAATTAACAAAAAGAACTAGGTGTAAGCTAAATTAGTTTTCAGTCTAGTATGTGGTTTTCTTGCTTTAATGTTACCAAAAAATGCCTTTCTAGAAAAGACTGCATTTCCCATCAATATCCACATATTCACAGTCAGAACGTGCTGATGAATCTTAAACAAGATCAGGAAGTCCTCACTGACATGCAGTTCATACATAATGTAAAATTCAAACAGACAAAGGCAAAGTATGGAAAGCACAGTCTCCAAACTGTAGTTCATAGAAGCACAGGAGTCTATTTGAATAAGCTCATGGCCCAGATGGCAGACACTAACTTCACCTGATGTAGCACAACAATAACCCTTTAAGGGAAGGCCTTCAACTTCAGTAACTGTCCATAAATCCCCAGATTAACTTCACAAATGGTCCACACCGTTGCCTTGAAGCATTTATTCCAAAACATTAACCGGGAGAGCGTTCTTCATCACCGTAAATTACTTTTGTTACTGCCGCTCCTTTTCATGGGCCTCAGCTTCAAGCACATCAAGCACAATAGTAAACAATGCTCACACCTCCCCACAATGCACCTCTCCTCTCGTAAAGTGGTGCACCATAACATCCTGAAATATGTTTATATAAACTCAAGCAGTGGAGAACATAAATTCTGGAGCCTGAAATGTATCACGGTGTAAAAGTTGGGCGTATGCACAGCTATGCAAAACCCGTGTGGGAAATAATAAATAGGACGTGATAAACAGTGACCACAGTCAGCGTTATAGTCAGATGTATTGGATGGAAAAGAAACCCCATTTTGTCTCAGCCATCGACATGCATCTTGGACATTTGAAGTGGATTTATCTACAGCTTGTCCACTTCATTTAAATTCACATGTACATGCATAAACAGCATCATTAATGCGCAAACAATAATCACAGGGTTTTAGTTTTCTACTCAGCTGCATTGCCTTATTTTTGGATCATTGCAACATAAAAACCACATTGCTGGTTGTTTAAAAGCATCAACACGTATACAGCTCTGTTAGTCGACATGGCTAAATGTCCTGCATTTTGCAGTGGACTAGAATTACCTAGGGACTGGATATAACTGAAACTAAATGGGTCTCCATGCTGAGTAGCTATTGAGCCTCTTGACATTGCTTGCAAAATGCAAATCTAAGCTGTCTTTAATGATTTCTATTGCAGCCTCAAGGAAGAAAACAAAACAAAAGAAAAAAAAACAAAGAGACAAAGACTCTGATGGACATATTCATTAAAGCTCTACACGATATTCAGAACATTAATAAAGCTGCAAAGAACTATTTGCTATAAGTGAAGTAATGGGCGAGTGTTGTGATCCACGTTTCTCTGTTCTTTGCTGTGGTACGCAGTCCTGCTGGGCGTGCATGTGAGTGCATGTAAGTCTTTGTTTGTGTAATTGACTGGCTAGCAAATTGCTGCGACCCTGCACCGTGGCTTTTTCCCACTGATATGGGGATGGCATTATGGTGGAAGTTTAGTGCTCATCCTCTGGTTCCCACCAAGGTGAACACTTGTTGTCGTTGTCAGCACTGTCAACACAGCCACTAGCTGCCGGCTCAGCCACTTCCATGTTTAGAGTTGTGTGCTTGTCTGAATCATGGATATTCTCTGATATAATATCTTAATAATATCTTAAAGAGCTCCTCTAAGAAAATGGCATTCTGTAAAAAATAAGCCTATTTTTAATGGACATTTCTGTCCCCATGACCTAAATCCAGCAAATTATATGACAGTCCTCCCTTAACATGGGGGTCTGTGGATTTTGACTGGCTTCTAGGGGCTGCCTCAAGTGGCCATTAGAGGAACTGCAGTTTTTGGCATTTCAGCGTTGGCTTTATTTTTCAGCCCCGGAGGTTGCTGCTCGGCCAGAATGAGTCACGTCTACTTTTGAAAAGCACAAAAGCCTTTGTAAGTCTTGACCTGCTTAACCTGTTTCAGGAAAATACATTAAGAAATTTACCATTCTCTTTACGTTGCTGAACCGTCATTATGGATGGAGGTTTAGGACACTAGAATACAGTCATCAGCCACTGACACTAATCAGCGTTGCCAAGTTGCTGAGAGCACCTAAAAGAAAAGTAGCAGTGTGTGTGTGTGTGTGTGTGTGTGTGTGTATGAAAGAGAGGGCAGGTATTTGAAAAGTTGCCCAGTGTATTTTGATAAAGCTGGCTGAATATGAGAGGCGCTCATGAATATTACATAGGATCCAATGACTCCATTAAGTGTGATATATGCAACTTTGAGCCAGCCAGCATGAAATGATGCACTTTAATGCAGCTTTAGGAGTATTTATCATGTTCACATCAGGGCTGCCATCTATAAGGCAGGACTGTTTAGTAGGTAAATAACCACCAAGATGAGCCAGTTAAAGGCACATTTCTAGCAACACCATATAGGCATGTGAACCTCTAGGTAAAAGAAACAGTGGTGAGACTTTGTGAGCTTACATAAAATTATAAAGATATGCACACAAGTGAAGCTCTGTATCTGTGTTTTGCAACACTTTGAAGAGAAGATGACTGAGGTTACATCAAATATTTAAAGATCCCTTCCAACCTCGATGAAAGTCATATAATACTATTCTGCTTAGAACAATAATTTGTGACAGGATTTACAGATATCTTTTATTTCATTGCATTCAGAATTTATGAAAAAGCTTTTTTCATTTCAAAAATTCAACTGCAGGACACAAGATGTCCCAGTGTCACAAAATCCTGCTTATACATACAGGTTTCAAACGCAGACTTCAGGTGAGCACAGAGAAACTTTCCCTGTTTTAGCAGGCGAATGTGAAAACGACTTGTGTCAAACTTTGCATACATTAATTTGCACAGTTGAGGTCAAACATGGAAGTAAAGTAGCAATATGCAAAACGTATTTTAAAGTTGAGGTGGACTTTAATGTTGATGAATATGTAAAATATGCATTTTAAATATGCCTGTCTTTAGTTGTTATGACTAATGATAATCACATTATCAACCATGGACCCACATAGTACATTGAAATGCACACCCTCAGCCACTTTGCAACGGTTGATGTATTTAGCTCATCCACACAGTAGCTCAGTCAGTGGTCTATCAGAGCAAAACAAAACAAAAACAACTGAACTGTACAAACTCAGTAATTAAAGTTAATTTCACGCATCTGCAGTTTGTGATCCAGCAGACACCGAGGCATTAATCATAATTAGTTGAGATGCTCAGATGCCCTCCAGACCTATCAATCAGCAGGCCACCTCTGGCCCCAATGCTGAGCTGCAGAGTGTCGTCTGCTGCACCGCTGAGCAGGCCATAAGCTGTCAGCAGCCCTTCACTGACGAGTCCAATGCCATCGGCGGAAAGAAAAGGGCAGAAAGGACTGTCACCAACCTTTTCCACCCATGCAACCACCTGTTCGAGAAACCTTCCTCTGGGAGACAGGACCCGTCCATAAAGACCGAGAACACCTGTTGTCTATGAAGCTTCTTGCCAGGAGCTGCCACCTAACTGACACCCAGTCCTCCAAGGATTCAGCCAGTGCATGCCCACACAGTCCTGACTGTTAGCCTCGTTACAGTCACAACTTACAACATGCCATAAATTATTACATCTTTTGTGCACAGCCTTGTATCATTTCCTGTGCACAATCTTTACTAAACTAGCCATCTCCAGGTGAAATAGCTGCTGATGTAACAGCCCCGCTCGTACGGGTTGTAGTAAAAATAAACTTTTGTGCTGTACAGATCACAAAAATAATGAGATGGGTTGATGTCTTCTCATTTCTGCCTGTCACTGTTTGCTATGCTTATCTGAATTTCGACTGCCATGTAGGTGTTGTCATTCCCCACACTCTGACACATGATACAATATGTACGTTCCCTTTGTCTGCTGCTCACAACTTTAAAGTGCAAATAACAAAATGCACTAATTGCAAATTAGCTACCCAGCAGTATATAACAACATACAATAACCTGGAAAAAAACATTGAAAAAGTGGGACAGCTAGCATGTGTTAGCAAGAAATTTAAAATAAAAACTGGATGTGCAAATAGAACGGCATTGCAGAGCACATACTGAACTGGTTTCCTTCATTACAATGAGAACAGGAGCCTTAACCAACCGTGCAACGCCACCAGCAGTTCTGTGACACCCTGGATTATTGCAGGCCTACTCTCTTTAAAGTAAATTATTTGCCGTATTAAGCCTGATTTGAATGTGATAGTACTATCTTTGGACCCCATAGAAACTACGCCCCCACATCTGTGTTTTGTGCGGCACACAGTCATTTGTAACTCCACTCAACACAACAGAAATGCTAGACAGTTCAAATAGGATACAGTATTACAAGTATTAACCTGTTGGTTTGTTTTTTAAATGTGGGTTAAACAAACTGACAAACGACGAACTGATTCTGCCTCACATTGATTGTCACAACATCCTCATCATCTTTCAAGATCTGTCTTATCTGATTGATTTGAGCTTTCTCTTTCTGTGATTGGGTTTCCTTGTTGTGTTGTGAGATGAGCCTCCTGGTCCAAATGACGTCATATCTTTCATTTATAATTGCAAACGCAACCACTGTAAATCTCGACCAGGAAAGATGCCGAAACGAGGCTTGGAGAAAAAAAGAAAAGCTAAATATGACCCTAAATGGTATGCCGATCGACACTGGACTAATATTATCACATGGCCTCTGTATTTAGCGTAATATGGTAGATAATCTGAGCTGGATTTTTTTTTTTTTTTGATAAATTACAGACATAGCAGATTCTCACAGGATTAAGATGACAGGCAACAGCCACATTTATTATTAATTACCAGAGGTCCCTAGGTAATACTAGGCCAACAGGGCTTTAGACACCTCTAGTCACCAAACAATTCTGCAGCTTTAGCACTTTCTATTAAATTCTCCAACACCTGCTCTTGAGGTAAAAAAAAAAATATTTCTAGAGGGGCTGCATTTAATCTGTACAACAAAAACTTCCCCCCATCATTCATTTTTGCAGATACTTTCTGAACTTCTCCTAATCTGAAACTTGCATTCCCTGTGAGAGCAGCTCTTGTCACCACTAAGTACTGTTGGCCAGGGGAGATGCAGCCAATCATGTGCTACCTCCGTGACAGTGGCAGCTGCTTCTGTCTGCCTGCAACTGATGAGCTTCACCAGTAAGGGATGTCACATGGAGGGTTGGTGTTACACTATAATGCTAGATCAAGCCTCCACTGTGCAGGTACTTCAGTCAACCGGTAGAAGTCATTGGTGCAGTGACAAGGACTAGAAACCTGGAACCATTACCAGAATTGGAGCCCCAGGTCCAGTCCTGGATGGAAATTCCCAACTGCCATCAAATGCAATTACTTTTAGAGGACAAAATGCATCGGGCTCAGTGTGCATGGTTTCTGTGCATAACTTATTGCCTGCAAAGAACAGGTGTTTGTGTAATCTGCTAACATTATGGATGATGACAAATAGAAAATGGGTGGTAAATTGACTTCCACTTGTGGCACCTATTTGGAACAAAGTGTCTGGGAAGTATTGTTGTGCTGTTAAATGAAGGATCTGTTGTTTAAGTATAGGCATAATTGCAACAAAAGATGTGCTCCTTTTTCATCCTCCAAAATGAAATTGATTGAATTTTCTCTGTTCCTCTCTTTTCTCTAAACTGCATCCTCCTCCGCTCACACCCAGCCTCCGTAATGCGCCTTTGAATTCATGGATTAAAAATTAATCACATATAAAAGCTATATTGTTCATTGTTTTTCATGGCTCATATAAAAATCTATTCCTATTCCAACAATAGTTTATATTCTTGGTAAATTCTTTTTTCTTTTTTTTTCTCTTTATTGCAACAAAATTTCAAAGAAAGCACACAGGAATACTGTGCTGTGCTGCACACCAGGAATACTGTTTTGATCTCGCTTCACCTGTGGACTTAAGCACATTTCACAATGAAAGAGATGAGTTATACCTCGATGGGGACTGCTGCTCGTAGATTCGATGGCTGATACCTGCTGAGGCCCATCCCAATGTTTTATTTCGGGCCCAGATTGCGTTTCTTGCTGACATTCTGGTGTGTGCCGTGTGTCATTTGCCCTAAAGCTGCAGTGTTAGGTTTAGTTTCCACTCTTAGTTCATTTTGTCTCTCATTGCTGCCATGCATCAATCTTGCAACATTCACACTTGCATTGTGTATCACACTGCAGACGTGATCTGGACCAAAGTCTTTTTAAAAATCTCAGCACGCAGGAACATTTGGTAATAAATCCTCCAAGATGTAAAATTTACTATCATGTAGTAATGTTTGCCCATAAACTGTAATGAAGCCTTTGTGTGTTGCTTTTATGTGTGTGTGATAGTTCTGAAGAGGCTATGCTGTGATTGTAGTTGACCAAAGATGGTTAATAATGTGCTTTTTTCTTTGTAAACCTAAGTCTTTTTTTCTCAACATCAAGAACGAGGTAAAGAAACAGGCTGCTGAGTTAGTTCAGCAATTTCTCCCAATGTTTTTCTGTTTCTTACAAAAAACACCACCTGGGGCACTTTCAGCCTGAAAACAGTGTGACCTGTTTACCTATGCTTACCAAGTTTCCTCAAAATCATGTGAAACTGGCTTTGAGGTACGTTTTCTCTCATTTGGTGGGTGTGCCAGGGGTGCTACTCAGTCAGCAGTGACATATAAATAAAGCCCATTGTATTAACGAGGCATTGCACATAATGGATCCAGCTAAAATCCATTACAAATGCATCCACTGCAGGCTGGTGTTTGTAACAACTGAAGACATTAGAAGACATATTTCTCTGAACTGTTTTATATTTTCCTAGAATAAGCTACTAATTATTCAAATCTAACTTACTGAATGGGAATTGTCAGTGTGTTAATTCCATAAAAATGTTTATATAATGTTTTTAAAAGCATTTAAACACTATAATGTAAGCCTAGCTTATGTAAAAAGTTGTACTAATAGAAGGTATACTCTTGTCTCGAGAATCCCTTTGGAACAGGCTAGCTCATCAAATCCTCAGGCTCCACTTGGTCTACACATTCCTCCTGCACCACTGATGTACCTCCGGCACTCTGGATTGGAGTGGGAAAAAAAATTCCGCCTTGGCAGTTTCATCTTGACTGGATGTTACAGTGCACATACAATAACTAGAAATAAACTGTTCTTATCATATTTGATGCGTATGAGGCAGTTTGCTTCCCACACACAGCTTACTTTTCATGACTATTATCATGTAATTATCATAACCTCCTGAGACCTTGTGTCATCATATGAGGACATCACATTTTGAGTTTGCTTGACGTTATACTTTACTTAACTTAGACCTGTTGCACTCTTTCGTGGACACTTTTTTGTGCCATCTAATGGTAGTAAGAGCACAATACACTAATCCATGTAAAAACAAGATGGCAGCCATTGCTGCCAAGTCAGTCTGTTTCCAACTCAAGGTTGACAAGGCCCAAAACCTGATCTCATTTTATGGTTGAAACTTGTTTATTTATGATTAATAATGTTTATAGTTTGGTATGGCAACAAATTTGACCAACTTTAGTGACAGTTACAAGCTAAGACACTGTTTATTTGGAGGTACTTGTTTGAAGATATTGGGTCTTTACTATCGTCTTGATTGAGAACACGTGGACATTTTTGTCATCTCATTTGAGCACATTAAAACTTAATTGTTGTCTCATTTTAGGATATTGTGACTTTATTATCGTTGGCAATATTTTGTTTTGTTTTATAATTAGTTAATTAATTAGTTTATAATCAGGTCCTACTGATCCCAAATACCAAATAAAAGTTCGGGGCTCAGGGGGATATGATGATCAGGTCATGAAAATATTATTCTGAAGCATTTTGTAAAACCCAGATACAGATTGTTGTTTTATGCATATCTAACAAGACAGCTGAAGGACATAGTGATTATACTTTCTATTCTGTCAATGAAAGCTCTATGAGATATGTTATTTAAAAGAACTGCATGAAAACAAGACAATATTAGTGGAAAATTAATTATATTGAGAAGAAAATGCAGGCATGTATAGCATCCAAGCAGCTGACTTTAACTGCAGTAATACTGTCACAACCCGGGACAATCTGACAATGTTTTTTTGCACAAAGAAAGGAATAAGTTAGTGTTCACTGACTACAGCAAGACTCCATTGATGACAGAGTTCCACAAACTTTATAGGTGTTTCCTCTGACTTAATTCACAAAACAGTGTGATTTTTAAGGTAGTCTGAGGACATCACGTTAAATTTAATGTGTTTACTATCAGTATAAGATGCATTTTTCGTAGATGTAGTGTAATGATGAAATCAGCTGAAACAGAGAGTGAAAACATATTTTGAGCTTGCAAAAGCTGCAAAGCACAGCAGTGGTATCACCTGCTGGACGGTTGTCATGACGCTCATCCTCAGCAGCGGCCTCCTCTTGTTCCTGTTCGTACTGGAGTCGGCCTGCTGCTGCTTATCCCACACGGAGTAACGTTAGGGCTGAAATACATGGGGCACGGACACAATGTATCACGTAGGCTGGACAGAGCAGGG
Organism: Epinephelus cyanopodus; assembly: GCA_026686955.1. Classification (NCBI taxonomy): domain Eukaryota; kingdom Metazoa; phylum Chordata; class Actinopteri; order Perciformes; family Serranidae; genus Epinephelus; species Epinephelus cyanopodus. The sequence continues at coordinate 31,257,797 of CM048920.1, read as the reverse complement.
GGTTTTCTCTGCAACACAAACTCCGTCTCTGTAGCCTGTGATCTCTGCCAGCGTCACTGTGTGCATACTGAGTTTTGCCGAGTGATAATGCAGTTAATTATGGAGGGTTTGGAAGCATGGACTATATCAACTGGTAGTAAATTAACTAACTGGATGATTTTAACAACAGGATGCATTGATTTCATTGATTTATCTTAACATGAAATGTAAAAACAACCACAAGGTTTCTATGCTGCCTTATGTTTTCTCTGGGACAATGAGGTATTTATTTTATTCATTCAAACAGACTGTACTCATTTTTTATACAGTTCTATGTAGTTTTTACCCACACACACAGAAGCGGCGGCAGACATTTCACTTTTTCCTCCTCCTCTTCATTAGATTCCAGCGGACTGTTCATGTTATCACTGCTGCAGCCAGCAGGATTTTGTTTGGCACTGGGAGCATTGTGGGAAAATTTTATTTTTGAATACATGTGTTATGTTTAAATGTTTCGCAGCATTTGCCTTGAGAGATGTTTGTTCTTTTCCTCTCTGACCTTTGGCTCCAACTTTTAGCTCTTTTGGCCATTCAGCAGTTTCATTTGTATTTTCATTCAACTGTGCTCTCTATTTTGATTTCATTTGATTATTTCAAGCTTGACCTCTGTCATTACCTGGACTGATCCACCTGAAGAGGTGGGGGAGAGGTGACAGTAGGTGCCACTGTACTTGCCTTAAAGTATTCAACCTGGGCCCTATTTTCCGATCTACTTTTGTCTAAATGAGTGATAGGATGTTCAATATTTGACATTTCTCCAGTACAAAGCCCGGGCTGACCTGCCTGCAGCCTGTGAGCGCGTGCTATATTAGATAATAGGGCACTCAGACAGCATCAAACAATGTCAAAATACGTCCACTAATAGTGAATTTTTTTCACACAGATAGGCTTGGATTGTTAGTATAATTATCCGACAACATAACGCAAAGGAGAAATTAACGTCTGTGTTTACCTTTAGCAGGATTCGGACATGTTCCTTTGCCTGTTGCAATTTTAGCATATGTGCTACGGAAGTAACACTGCTCCTTCTCTCTCCTCATACGTCTGTGTCAAATAAATACGGACGGTCATCAAATTCAAATGGCTCAGATCCAGTTGGTCAAATTGGCTAAGAATTCAGCCATGACTACTCCAAACAGAGTAACTCCTCACGTTTGTAAGGTCACTTCAGCGATAACTTCCCCTCAACAACTCAAATCTCACGAGATGTGAGATTTCAGAGCCAAACTTTCACTCTCTGAGTGAGTGTCTTGACTTGCCACAACAAACATGTCCGAATTTTTATCCGATTTTTCACCAACTGGATCTGGATGGAACATTTGAACACGTAGTACACGCACGTACATGGACGCAGAGGACATTGGAATTGAAGAGCGGACGAGGAGAGAGAGGGAGCAGTGTTACTTCAGTAGTACATATACTAAAATTGCAACAGGCAGAGGAACATGTCCGAATCAACGTAGGAAGAGATCGATTTTAAAAATTCAAAATGGCGGAAAATCTATATAACCGGAAGTGATGGGTTCTTGAGGCAAATTTGTTCCTCATGAGGAGAGGCATCTCTGTGCAAAATTTCATGTCTCTGCGACATACGGGGCATGAGATATGCCCATTCAAAGTCTGCAATTTTAATCGGTTGCTATAGCGCTCCCCATTGGCCAATTGATGTAATATTGCTTCATTCCCATCCTTCCCATCCTCTACCACTGTGCCAAATTTCACATGGATTGGCCGAGTCAGTGAGGAGAAAAACGTGGAACAGAGACACACAAACACACACAGACAGAGTTTTAGATAACCAGATGTTAATACTCTCCAATCTTTCCTAATGATTGAGTAATCTGATTCAGTGCTCTCCAATACATCTGTGTGTTGCATGGCCATCACTCTGGTGAAGATTTCCATTGCTTGGTGGAAGAATGATTTTTTGTTATCAATAAATTATGGAATTTATGTGTTTATTTTATGAAACATTTCCAGGTAAATATAGTATATATAGTTATAAAAGCAATAAGCTAAAGGGGGTTGTTTGGAACAACGCTGTTCTATGATCACTGTAATCCACGTCCTCTCATGGCTTACTGCTTCATTAAACAGTTGCCATCCACAACTTCACAATCCTCATTTGGTGCGCTTCCTCCCTCCAGGGGACATTGTGTAGAATATCTGCAGCTGTGATTACCACTGGGACTTTTTAGAAGCCTTCCATGGGCAGGTACTTCAGTCGTCTCCATTTCCACTTTAGACACCCAAATGCCCTTTCAATCACAACTCTGGTTGCGCAGTGGAGTGTGTTGAATTTCTTTTGCCTCTGGTAAACGTGCCCATTATCTCTGTATGGTGTGATGAGATAGGCTGAGTGGGTATGCAGAGTCTCGTGGTATTCACTTTCCATTACATCCTGGAACCGGCCATATAATGGGATGTTCTGAAAGACCCCTGCATTGTGCACAAAGCCCGGCCAACCATGTACACACCCAGGAACATCATCTCTGATATTGGTTGGTCTTTTCCTGTTTATGTAACTGTGTTTGTAGAGTGTTGGTGCTGGGTGATGGTAATGTGTGTGCCATCTTTGGATCCAGTGACTCCGGGGAAGAAGAACTTTTTCTTGAAAGCCATTTGCCAGGCTGGAAAACTCAACCTCTGCAGGCCATTATGTGTATTCATTCCTCAGTCCACAGAGGAACTTGCAAATATCCAAGAAAACTTAATGCAGGGTTCCTTTTGACATGTCAAACCAGTCTCCAACATGCCACAAGCTCTCTTGGTTTGCCAGCAACCAAATGGAGCACAGCGATTTATTCGGGGTATCCAAGGTTAAGTTTACCAAGAAAGGACCAACTTTTTCATGGAGGGCCTGTGGGAAAGTGTGTGCAGCATGAGTTTATAGTGGATGTTTCTACACTTCCATGACACCATAGAAGAAGCTGACATGAATCTTGCCATAATGGCTTTTGTATACACTCTGATGCATGTACTGCTACATACATTGTGAGAATGTTCAGTGGGTAAATATCTAACATCAAAATAAATCCACAAGAGTAAGTGTGTTTGTAGGCTACTTGTACTTGTTTGCATTGTTAATTTTACGTCAAAGGTAGAAACAACTTAAATAATATGAGCACATGCATAAAGATCTGGAACTTATTAAAGTCAGCCTAAATATTGTTTCCTAATTGCAGTGTCTTCTGGTGTTTGTCCTTTCCTTGGGAAGGTGTGCTAAATGACCTAGATGACTATTAAGAGTTGTCCACATTGTGATTTTAAGTCATAGCTTTCACTATGGTATGCACCTTTGTGAAGCAAGGCTTCTGCTCCACTCTACCTGTGCATATATAATATTAATATTGCAATATCATTTCACAGCAACAGTGATTAGTAATAATGATAGGCCTAATGCTCATAAAATAATTAGCTCGCATAGATTGTAACACAGTCTCGAAGGTAAGAAGTGGATTATCCTTCACCTGAAATGTTTGCCTTGTCATCCTGAAATGCGAGGCAAATGTTGGATGACTTAAATTAGGGCCCACTGTTTCCACAAACCAGCTTACTTGATTGGGATGTTCTAAGCTATTCTAGGCAGCAGAGGGAGTGACTGTAACATTGAGTGGTATTAAATACGTATTTAAACTGATTTTATCAGGTTCAGAAAATTCTTTAAGAAGAATGCAAGGAATAGCCTTTTTAGGTACCACCATTTCTATTTAAATATATATATTTTGCTACATTTTATCGGGGCTGAACGTGCTCTTGCTTTGTGCTTTGTGCTGAATAACAATTACGAATGGCTGCCTGCAGATTTACCCCAGGCTGTGATACACACTACCATCAAGCTGAAAAGTTTCCTAAGGATGCGTTTGTTGACTTTCTTACTCTTCACCTCGTCACTGTTTATCATTTGTTAGACCACCTCTGGCTTTGTAAGTTATAATCATGGTTGCGCCAGTAATTACAAGTTTAATGGTCCAAATGACAAATGGCATCTTAGATTAAAAATCAATTATTTTAAACTCACTTGATGAAATATTCTGTTGCATACCATCCATCAAAAGCATATGGCAACATTTATAAACTGGCAACTGACTGGGGAATAAGGGCTGGTGTATGTCTTCTCACTCACTCCTGCACCCGTGATCACATTATCCCCGCCCTTCATAACCTCCACTGGCTCCCCATCCCCCATCGTATCCACTTCAACTCCTCATCATCACTTACAAAGCTCTCCACAACCTGGCTCCCCCCTACCTGTCTGAGCTCCTTCACTGGCACGCTCTTGAGTATCCTGAAAAGCACTATATAAATCCAATAAATTATCATCATTATTATTATTATATGTACTGCAGGGCTGATGATAGAAAGCAGATACAGTTGAGCAGTGACTGATACCACTTTTCCACCAACATGGAAGCAGTTTTCCTCTGGTTCCTGCACCTAATTTTGAACCGTTCAGAGCATTTTGACGAAAAAATAAATTGATTCAGAGCCCAAAAAGCTGGTTCTCAGGTGCAACCCCAAAAAAGCAGGTTTTCCTTGATTTCATGTGCAAACCATGATGACATCAGTGGGAGTGTCATATTCTACAGGTAGGAGGTCAAGTGAGAAATTGTCAGAAAAAAATGACATGCAGTGGTCTTATTAATAGTTGTTAGAAGTTGAGTTTGCAGGTTATCATTGTGGTCTGTGATTTTGCTTCTGCTATTTACTCTGTTGTGCATTGAGTAATGCCCTCCCTTAAATACATGAGACTTCCACTGATTAAACAGCAGTGCTTGGAATTGGGCCAGTTTTCAAACGATCGGCCATGACCTGCTAAAATATGCTGATTTAAAACGCCGGTCAAATTGCCACAGTGATTTGAAAAAAAAAAAAAATCGGCTGTCCAAACTCTGCAAAAATTGTAATCACTGCATGTCTAGTTACGATGGTACAAATCTGGTAGAAACACAGGCTGGTTCATTAGATAGCACCAAGGTTCCAAGAATGTTGAATGGAACCAGTTCAAGAAGGAGAGCTAATGAGGTGGAAAAGGGAGAGTGGGCTGACTGAGACTGGTAGAAAGTTCTGAAAGGTCAAACAGGTAAAGAATGATGGGACAGACAATCATATGTTTTGGACAGAGAATGATAAGTTTTGGGAAAAGTTTTTCTGATGGAAACGGCAACTCATGTCTGCCGCAACATGTCTGCATCAAAGTGCATCCATGAAAACAACTGAAGCTGCTACACTGTCAATGGAAGCCACACTTGCCAGCATGGGCTTTGTGCTGCCCTTCTTTTTGTTTTATGCAACTGGTCTATTTTTTCTTTCTGTGCTTGGCTCTGTAGCCCTGCAAAATGGAAAAACTGCACAGAAAGAAAGGATGGAGAGGACAACAGGTAAAAACCACACAGAACTGTGTAAAAAACAAGTTCAATTTGTTTAAAAACAATAAAATGAATGCATCATTGTACCAGAAGCAATGCAGAGCAGCAGAGCAACCTTGTGCTGTTTTTACATTTCACATTAAAGTAAATCAATCAAATCAATTCATCCTGTTGTTAAAACTATGCAGTTAATTAATTCAGTTAATATAGCCTTTGCTTCCAAACCCTGCATTGCCAACTGCTTTCTCATTTAGCAAAACTCAATACACAAACAGTGAAGCTGGCAGCAACCTCACACTACAAAGACAGAGTCTGTGTAGCAGGTAAAAAAAAATTGTCTCTTTTCAATCTATGTGTTGTCTCGTGTCTGTGCCCCATGTATTTCAACTGTTATGGCTTTCTGATACTTGAATGGTTTGGGATAATTCAAGCTTTTTAGTTGCATTTGTCTCGTTTGATTGCAGTGAAGGAGGTACAGGTTTACTTGCCTCCCAAAAACTATGACCCAGCTCAAAATCATTTCAGTCCTATCAGGTCTGGAATGATTCCGCTGTATTGCTGCAGGTCTGTGTGTCAGTATTTTCACTATCTGAGTGGATCAGAGCTTGCTTTGAGCTCTAATCATTTGGTGCATTGCAGGAGAAAACATTTCAGGTGAGACAAACAGTGAACTGTTACTGATTGAGTCTCATTGATGCAAATCCGGCCTCAGGTACGTTTTCCATGGGTCTTCTTTTAGATCAGGTCTTTCATTGTCTGTGAAGACATCTTGATGGAGGATAAACAAAAGATGTTTGAGTTAGATGCAGTTTGCAAACAATGAACACACACACATACAACAATGAACACACACACATACAACAATAAAATAGTAATTAGTAAAACAAAGCTCAGTGTTGCTAACATGCCATATTATGTTGATCAGCACGATCACTGCAGAGTTACGTGTTGGAGACACCACATGTGCAGCTTCTGTGCTGCAAGGGCAGATAAACCAGTCAGAGCAAAATAGACACCCCTTCCCAAATTGGTGATTCAGTATGTATATTAAAGCAAAAGAAACCCATTTCACAGATTTCATTTATTGTCACAGATCCACCAGGGATTGTCAGGCCTTCACTGAAGCTGTATTGTTTTCTTCAGTCCACCTACAGCTGAAAAAAGACCCAAATCATACACAAACAGAAGAGCCAACCTGCCTCTCTTCTCCAGGCAGCCATGATTGCACTCTCTTAGAAATCATCCTGAAATCTTCAGCAGGGAAGATGGATGGACTGTGTGTGAAGGCAAGGAGGTGCACAGGTATCTATGGATCCCAGGAAAACTGTCTCAGCCCAGCCATTATTCTTATAGGCAGTCTGTAGAAGTGCCATATCAACACCAGTGACAGGGGTGTTTTTCTTTTGAGAATATGTGTGTGCGTGCGTGTGTGTGTGTGTGTGTGTGTGTATACAGTATGTATGAGTCTCCTGTGTGTGCATTTTTTCTAACCTATCCACATGCCTGCTTTTGTCTTAGTATGTTTGCTATCAATCATCCCAGTTTGCCACCTCTCCAGGAATTTCATTTATACGTGTGGCTCAGTGTTTGACAGCACAATCTGTGATAAATCTGTTCCAACTGGCTTTTGTATTTTCATCTGTCTCTGTTTCATCTGTGCATTCACTGGATGCAGCCATATTCTCCAATTTGTTGACAAGCGGCTCAGACGCCTGTTATGTCGTGTGCTGTGTTCCATAGATTTACAATACTCTTAATTTTCCTAATGCAGAGGATGAACACCAGGTACATGTCTGCTCTCTACAAAGTACAGCAACTTGCTCCAAATTACATTTGTCAAAGTTGACAGTGCTCAAATTCTGCACATACTGTAGTGGCTTTAAACTTTTGGACAAAGTGACAAAATTTGTTGAAACTTAAGTCAGTAACATGATCATATGGTACATTGAAATGTGTAATGAAAAATATATTAAATGTCTTTATTACTTTTTCAATTATCTTTAGACAATTCTGCAGCTTCAGCATCACACATATACAGTATGATGTGTGGGTTTTCTTCAGGTTCCCCAGGTACCTCCCACAGTCCAAAAACATGCAGGTCAGATTAACTCTACACTGCTCGTAGATGTGAATGTGTGCGTCTTCACCTGCAAAATCATCTGAGACCAGCCACGTGAACAGCTGATGGAACAACTGGTTTGTGCAACCAAAAGATTTTTGCACAAATTGTGACAAACTGTGTCAGTGAAGTTAAACTCTGTGTCATCCTTCCCCACTGACCCCACTTACAGCCGAGCGGGGTCATCACCTGACAGCAGTTTATCTTCATATTTCAAGACCTTCAGTTTCCCTGCGGTGGCTTGTGTTAAGAGAGCATAGGGGTTCTGCGTTACTCCAGCTCTTAACTCTCAGCAATGTCCCTGAGGGGTTTCTGCATCTATGCCAAGGTGGTGGGATAGGGTTCAGAGTCGCCATGCACACAAGACATAAGCACAGTCCCTGTGGTGAGCTCTCCAACGTACTCTGGTCCATGTGCCAGACATGATGTGACCCAGGAGTGGAGTGAACTGTAACCCAAGGCAGCTGTAAGCATGATGACGTCTTTCTCAGGGCATCAATGGCCTTTATAGCAGGGCTGGTGAGGGTGGGGCTCTGTCTCTGGGGCTCTGTCTCTGTGGCTCCAACTGGACCTCATCCCCAGGGGGATCCAGCGTGGGTGGGTTGCATCATCTGCTGGGTGACCTGATGCTTCTCCAGCAAATTTAGTGTTTCAACATTACAGAGCGCAGTCTGAGCATTGTATCTTACAGCATCAGCAGTCAGCACTCACACACAATGGTCCAATACCACTCATTCTAGTTGGAGCAGTCTGGTTTCTTTGGCCAACCAGTTCTTGGTGAGGCACATCAGTTCAGCCACCTGGGGCCGAGCCAGAACCATATCAGGTCGTGATATGCCTGCTCTGCAGTGAACTCCCAGCAGGTCTTCTGGGCTTCTCTGGTAAGGAAGGGAGCCAGGATTCCTTTATGGCCATCATCCTCTCAAAAAGGAAGATCCTAACGTCATCCTCTGGTGTTATTTTGGTCAGCACATATTGTGTTTGTGTGTTGGTTGCTGTGCTAATTGGGCCAGAGCTCCCTGTGGCTCTACGTTGGATAACAAAAAACACTTTGATTTCTTTAACCACCAGCAAACAAGGGCAGGTGGGTTTCTTCCAGGTTTTCTTGAATGACAGCTCTGACCAGTTGGTGCTGGCTCCGCCTTGATTCTGGCCACCTCAGCTGGAGGTTACGTAACGGTGGGGCGAGACACCACAAACAGTAGGTCACCTGCTGGCTTGTTGGCCAGTGGCAAAACCTAATTCATCACAGGTGTACAGCAGATCCCACCCAAGTTCAATATGTAAGTATGTCAGTTTTGTTCTGTCAGCAATGTTAAAGAAGTCACTGGTGGTGGTGAACCTACAGAGCCACGGTAACGAATGATAAAACCTCAAAATACAGTAAAATGTGCAGCATTCATCAATTACTAATTTGATAAGCAGAAATGTGCTGTGTTAACTGCTTATTCTGAAAATAGTGTGTTTCCATTGTGAGTAAATGACAGCACTTCACTGTCTTTTTGCACTTTTTTTGTACTGAGAACTTAGACTCAAAACTTGGACTTTCAAGGAAACGACTCCAAAATGAATTACTCCTGGCCTGAATCCAATATGAGCTCTCTGTCCTGGCCCAGACTCTCACAGTGAGCTCTTGCTCTCTTACCTCCACTCCGTAGTCTGAGATTTCTGATCAGCCTTTTCTTTTTTTTCTCCCCACAAACCCTCTTTCCTCTCACAGGTTTCTCCCCAAGTCCTAATTTCATCTTGAGCCTCAGTCCTCACCCCTGGCCCTACACTCAAACCACTCTGCAGGGAATCATCCCTACAGTCCTCTTCGCTAACCCTCTGTTTTTATTTTCCTCTCTCTATAGCCACAAAACAATCTTTTCCATTGACCCATCATGGGTCAAGCAGAGAGGAGATGGCCCAAGAACGGATTTTTATTTGTCCCTGGACTCCAGAAACTGAAGTGTTTTTTGTTCTTTATAGTTTTACAAAATCTGTAGTTCTCACTCATGTTGGTTTGTCTGTACCAAATTATCATTTTTTCTATACAATCTGAAGATACAACAGATGATTTTTTTCTCCCCTCTTTACAGCAACATACACAGACATATAAGCCAGTTAAGAAGATGACACAGCCTCTTCATTTGCACAGACAAGGACAGTTAAAGGTCATTCAGGCATCCTTGGACATAAGAAATAGTAGCCAACCAGATGGGCTCTGGGGTCTGACAATAGGTTCATTATTAGGGCACGTGACAGCTTTTGGTTTGCTGTGATGGATGGGTGTGTCAGCAAGCCTACGGTAGGACTGTTTCAGTATTTCCTATATCTAACTCAAAATACTGGGCTAGACAGAGAAAGAGAGTTTTCAGCTGTGATGTATAAGATGGGAGGTATAATCAGACTATACTGGACATCAGTCCTTTCTCCTATGTCCATCTCATTCTCTCCCCGAAGTTAATATGCTGAGCAGCTGGCAGGAGCAGGGGTTGTTGTTGTTGATGTTGGGTTTTTTTTTTTCAATATTATATATTTAGTATAATGCCACCTGGGGGGAATATCACCCTCAAAGGTCACATAAGCCTGAAACCCTTGAGTAGAGAGGTGTTTCCGAAAATACAGGTGGCCTTTAAAAGGGGGTCTCACACTCACTAGCACTCAGCCAGTCAACTAAATGTAGAAAACAACTACAGCAAAACTACTGTCAAAAATAGTCAATCACACCAACTTAAAAAAAAAAGACACACAAAGTGTATTCTTACAAGGAAACCAACCAACCAGCCAAACAAACAAACAAAAAACAAACAACAACAATAACCACAAAACAATAGGTAAAATCATGTGACATGAAGACAAGAACTGAAGTGTCAAAACACACAAAGGCATAGAGACACTTAAGGCAACACTTACCTTTCTGGAAATGTTACACTTTTCTTTGTTTAGGTTAAAATGCTATTAATAAGCTGATGACACACTAAAATGTGAGTGAATTCCACCAGAGATAATAACCCATAATTATACCATTCTCATATGGTTCTAAGAAAACTCTGACCAATCATTGCATTCGTTATCTTCCTTGTGTGTTTCCACTTACTAATAATGTTAGCGCTACTATCTAACGTTAGCACTGTAACCTTATTCTAAAACTCATCAGTCATCACCGGTTGCGTTTGACTGTCTTGGTTGTAACGTTACACTCGCTCCTCTCTTCCGTGTACCTGACGTTACCTTGCCAACGCCTACGTCTATCGTACACGTAATGGAGGAGGGGGGAGTGGGCCTTTGGGGGGAGGTGGAGTTGCAGGAGGAGGGGGGAGTGGGACTTTGGAGGGAGGCAGGAGTTGTGGATGTTAACATTTTTTCTAAGTGCTCTGTGAATGCAAGAAAGGTAACAGTGGCTTTAAGGACAAAACAGCAGTTACACCACAAATATGGATTCATAGTGAGGGGGAATTAATAGGGTTAGAGACAGGGGTAAAAAAAGAGGAAAGACAAGAACAAATGTAGGGTGGAAAAGGAGTGGAGATAGATCTAAAAGAAAAGAGAAAGAGAGCCGATTGATCAGAGTTGGATTATTCATTCTTTTTTTTTTTTTAACAATGTTGTTTATTGTATTGTTTCCTTAAAAACAAAACAAAATATTACTAGGCTATTGTTTACATAGTTGATATAATAATAATTATTTTAATTTCTGGCAGAGAACCATGGCCTCAGACTTGGAGGTACTTTTCCTGATTGCTTCACACTTGGCTGTGAACTGCCCCAGTGAAAAATAAATAAATAAATTGATAAATATATAGACCATTTCAAACTGGACAACATAAACATTCTAAATGGGTCCCTTTGTATTTCCTGTTTGAATGTATGTTAATGCACAAGCTGATGCGAAGTAAACAGGGACCAAAGTTGTTGCCCTAGCAACAGAATAGCAATGAAACGGTCCATAAAAACCTTATTTGTACAGCACCTTCAAAAACAGAGTTTACAAAGTGCTTTGAAAGACAAACGCAGTATACTAAGAAGCACCCAAACAGTAAGGTCAAACAAAAGCCAGACAACGTAAATTGAAAATAAATACTAGTAAAATGAATAAAAGCAATAAAAAGATAAACACCATAAAAAGATGATGGATGGAGATAAAGGGTTGATTGGGCAGCTGTGACAACAGGTTTTTCACACAATGACTCTCCTGGATGCTCAAGTGTAAACCCCTGTAGACTCTTTGTTTCTTGTTTCTTTCGTGGCATCTTTTTTGCACCTTCATTGCATGACAGCGTTGCATACTTCTGTCCTCTCTCATCCTGGTGGATGATAAATGATTCAGGCTTCAGTTGGTGGTTGCCCTGTTCAGCTGTGCATCCCATGTGACAATAGGTGACTAATTGGGACAGTAATACTGAAATTGTAATGCAGTCACAGCTATGTTTTTACAGAGTATTTTACCATGGCTTCAAATGTGGCTCAGGCAGTTGTAGTCAAGGACTGCAACTAACCATTTTATAATTTTAATAAACTTGCAACTGTTTGACTATCATCAAATCAGAAGTGTGCTAGTAATTCAATAAGACCTGTGGTTGCAAAGTCACCCTCTGCACACATACAGTATATTAATATCTTATCTTACAATATAATGATGAAAGCTCTGTCTGTTCGCGTATGTGTGGGTGTGTCTGTTCCACATTTTTCTCCTCACTGACTTGGTCAATCCATGTGAAATTTGGCACAGATATCTAAAGTTCCCTCTTGGCAAAAGTTGGAAAACCTACTAAAACTGAGCCTCCATAAGGCAATGAATATTGCGGAGGGCGTGGCTCATCACATAAAGGTGTATAACATCTCAAGGGTTTCACCAATCACCACGCAACTTTGTAGGCATATGAGCACACATAATCTGAGGGGACCCCTCCATTATTGACCCCATCAAACAAAATGGGGGCGCTAGAGAGCAAATTTCTTATCATGGCCTAACCGCCATATTGATTTTTACTGAACTTGGTAGATATGTAGAACAGGACGCCTCAAGGTGACTGGAGAAATTTAACTCTAATTGACAACTGGGTGGTGCTATAACAACAGAAAAATACTTAAAAGTGTAGATGAAGGTTTACTTCCATTCATAAAACCATGATTTCCCACATATTGTACACTATACAGTGGAACAATTAAGTTGATCTCTGGCACTTTACCAATCACCTACATACAGGAAAGACAGCAAGTTACTATTGGTCATGTGCCAATATAGTCTGCCATGTTTCACAGTAGTATATGAATACATGATTACCTAATCTGACTCACTTAGCATAAGATAGAGTTTACAATGCAAGCTCCAGACAACAAGAAATCAAAGAGCTGGGGACAGAAAATACATTTTCAGTCAATGATAGCGGGTGAGATATGCTTCACAACACTGTGCAGCATGAAATATGAAGTAACATGCAGGTAAACAACTGAAAAAGCAGAAAGGGGACACAGTATTGCAGGGCTCACCGTAATCGCACCGACATTTTATTCTCAAAAGATCTCTGAGTCTGAGATCACAAAGTGCATTGGCTTGAAAACAGCGTATTACCATTTGTGAGGCAAATCATGGATAATGCCACGCCATCTGCTAAGTGGTTCCTGGATACTGATGTCCGCAGCGAGAACCAAATCTACACTTTGCAGTCCCCTAAGTTTGTCTGAGCAAGTGAAGGAAATGGGAAATTGTGCAGTGAGGATGATATTAAAACTGATTTGAGTAACCCTATGTAAGAAGTGTAGTTAGTTACACATATTAAACTGGAGTTTTACAAGTCGGGGATTCCCCAGAGAAATACGGCTTGACAAGGCTGATATTAAATTCACATTTGAGGCTAAAACACTTTGTTGGTTAAACATTTGGGATTTCAGTTTAACAGTAAAGTGGACCCTGGAGGAGACCCAGAGGAGAGTGCAAGTGATGGCTCTGTGTAAAGGCAGCATGGCAGAGGCTCTGTGAACATACTCAGTCTAGAAGCCTAAAATCAAGGCAAGAAAAAAAACAATGCTTGTGCTGTACATTGCTGATTTCCTAAACCTTTCTTATGATTATAAGTATGAGCTTCCCTCGTTGGATATAGCAAATTGCTGTATAAAAGCCAGGTTATGCTAGTAAGGAAGAATTTTTTTTTCTCTGTGTGAATGTTGGGGAAATCACTGCTAAGTGAAGCTAAGGCTAGATAGCTTCTTTTTTATCTGGGGGTTTTCTGTTGCCTGTGGACGATATTTTCCCAAGGCTCTGCCTGAGAGACGGAGAGTTACCACATATCCAGCCACAAGCTTTATCACTTCTTTGCAGCCTGCAGCTGTATATGATTACAATCCAGTTTTGGTTGTTTAGCCAGTGCAGGGCTACAGATGACCACAGCGGCTGAGGAGGGCTCACCTTTGGTGGGATGTATTTCCTTGAGCTTAACGTTGTTGTGTTGTTGGTCGAAGTATCCAAAGTGTTTCAGACCGGAGGTGTTTTTCGCAGTGGAAAGAGTTTTAGTCTGACTACCTGCAGTTACAATGTTGTTGTCATCTGTCCTCATCTGTGATGGGAATATTTCCAGCTGCTAAGGTAAGCGTTTCCATCTTCCAAACTAGCTTGCTGCCTTGTGACGTGCCTGTGCACCGCAGCGTTTACTAAAATGAGTCAGCTGATGTGATGATTGTATTTCAAGTCAGTAGTGATGTGATAATAAAAGTACCGTTGTAATGAGTTGTTTGGTTTTGGGGTAATTTATGTCATCACTGACATTTTTTTAGTAGTAGTATTTAGTTACACTACTTGTAACTGGAAAAAGTCATGCATAACTGCCTAATGCTGTTCTTGTTGCATTTGTTTGTACACACAAGAGGTGACAGAAAAAGTTGTCACCTCCACACCTGGTCAATCATTTCACGGCCATTAATTTAGGATTGTTAATTTTTGGGAAGTTAAGCTCCTAACTGATAAATACCTCTGGTGGTGTTTATGGAACCCAGTCTAACTTCAAAGTTGTTGAAATCCAGCATTTGGGCGGTAACTTGCGGCGTCAGAAACCAACGAATAATTGCATTTTTAAGCAACGGCATGATATGAGGCCGGTACCTCTAAGCGTCAGGGGAAACGTAACAGGACAGGGATGAAAGTTAAGGTGGCAAAAGTCCGAGTTGTGCGGGACATGTGGTGAACATGTCCAACAAACACCGACATTCACTTGAGCGAGCGGTGTTCATATCCCGTAAGATTCTAAAGCCAAACTGCAGTTCTTTTTTCCTAAACCTAACCATAGGTGTTTGTTGTCGAAGGGAAAAAAAGTCAGTGTTGTATCAACGTAGTGCATTTATTTTGAAAGAGACTGTATGTTAATGTTAAATTTCCTGTGAAAACGGAAGTGCATTTTGAAAGCAGACAATGCATGTAACAGACAGAACTTGACACAGTGTTCCAGAGCATCAGCAACCAACACACCCAGGTTACCTTGCACATCGTACGTGGTCGGGGAAAGTCCATCACCAACTGTTATGTGATGAGGTCAGAGTGAGAATGTGTTGGTTTACCCTACTATTAAAGCTACCTCATCTACTCCATTTTGGGTCAAGTTTTATTTACAAGAATGATATGAAAGAGTAAAAAGGATTTCACACAGCTGCTGGTTTCCAACAGACAAAAAATATAAACTTGTGCCAGTGATCAAATCAGGACTTCCAGAATAATAAGGGAATATTAATGTAGAGCTGCTAATGATCTGTCAACAGGTCATCACATCATTGCTGCACTGTGACTCAGATGGAAAGTGGTAAAGGGAATGTGTGTTTCTTAGAAATGGTTAGGAAGAGCTAAGCTAAGGAGTTATATCACTGTTCATAGTGCATGCATTTCTCCTTGCCTGTAATTGCCTCCTGCAACAATTCTTACTGCCCACCCAAACCAGCTATCAAATTAAAGTGCTAATGCTGTCAGCTCGAATAACAAAAAATCATACCATCTGGAGAGCACTATCGTCAGAGCAGTATCACTGCAAAAAATATATTAAATTTAAATTTCCTCCTTTTGCTAATTTTTTTTAAACCAAATAAATATTGTCAAAATAGTCAAAACAAACAGCAAGCATATACATATTTCTTGGCAAAAAAAAGATTTCTTTTAATTTCAGTTTCTACTGCTCAGTGATTAGGATGTGTGTGCATGTGTGTGATAAATGGTCCCCAGGAATGAGTCTCCAGAGATTTACTGACACAGATTTCTCTCTACAGCCCTGCTCTTTGCAAACCTAATGATTTGAGCTCAGACTCAGTGGGGAGATTGAGGGTGAGGAATTAGAATCACAAAATGGAGGAAATCTGCATAATGGAGTTTAAGTGAGCGCTCTGAGGCAGAACACAACCTATGACCCTTCCTTCCCTCATGGGTTACAAGAGGAAAGGGATAAGAGATGAGACGGCCAGAGACTGCACAGCAGTAAGGTGAAGGGAAGACACTTCCTCTGTCTCTCTTTCTACAGCCTGCAGTGGTGCCCCCAGACGTTTTTAATAGGGATGGCCAGATGGGGCCACTGAAAACCTCAGGGTGTCACACACTAAACACCACAACTAACTTTAAGGAATTCTGTTCTGCTGTTGATGTATGTGGGCTAGTTGAAAACTACATCCATATGAGTTAAGGAATATCACACTGATATACTTTGATTCTTATTTTACAGATACTATTACTAATTGACCTTTTGCTAAGCCCCGCCCCTTTGCGATGGTCCATCAAGCTGTCAGAGTAAGCATAGAGCCCACACTGTAACTAACTGCACTCCCTGAAGAAATATAATCATACAGTATTTTTGGAAAAATGAAACGGTGATTCCAGAGAGAAGCAGACAGAGGGGTCTGCAGTCTGTGTTTGAAGGATAGTATATCCAGGATGTCAAACTGACTCAGCAGCAACAACAGGTTAAAAAGCCAAAGATAGTTAGAGGCTAAAGCTGAACTACAGGCTACAGATCACAGTGTAAAAGTGAACCACCACATCACTGCTGATTGTCACAGAAGACTATGAATATAAGGGGAAACTTTGCTGATATTTAACCAGCTGTGTGGCATCACAGTGTGTGCAGATGAATGGCTTTTGGCTCTGTGCTGCTGCCAGCATCTGGAGATCCCTGGAGGTTCTGGAACAACATTCATCTGCGCACAAAGTGATGACACACAGCTGGTTCAATATTGGTGTTTCCCTGCTTCCCTTCACTGGTTCCTGTACAGCAGGGTTGTCTTTTTTTTCACTGTTATAATCATTAAAAATTAAAAGCAGCATGTGTATACATTCAGAAGGCTATATCTTTAGTAGCTAGCCAGCTAACCCGACACTTTTCAGGGTTTGATTTGGTTTTGGAACAGGGAAGAAATCTGTATCTTTTTCCAACCTCTCCAGGTAACAAGTATCATTAATACACGACGTATCATCTGTCAGTGTTATGTGTTGGGTGATAATTGTTGTTCAAACAGCCTCGTTTTTTTCTTAAAAAGACAATTATACAGATTTAAAGGGATACTTTGCTGATTATTAACCAGCTGTGTATTAACACAATATAGGTTGTATGTGTAAATAAACTGTGGCAAACTTCTCTCTTATCTTACCAGTGCCAAATGATGCCTTTCGTGTCATCTGGTTGTTTTGAGCTGACTCTGGGACTTGAATTACAGACTGTACTGCTGTATTTGTGTATTGCCCACCACCCATGCTGCCACCACACACAAAGAGTAGTGCCTATTTCTTTCCTTAGATGTTTTCAGAAAAATGTTTTAGCTTACTGTTTAACTGTAGTATTGTTTGGTACTGCCATTGTGTCACAGTGAGCATTTATTGGTCTGGTGTAGCGCAGTGCGTTCTTTAGTTGTAGGTTATCCACCTCTTACGCAAAACTAAATGCTACTGTACAGCCAATTTTTTCTGTTTTCTCTGGTCATAACAATTGCAGGATGGTGGCCCGCCCACCCCAAGGACAGGCTGCTTTCCCTTATCTCATTTCTCTTTCTCAAGTGGCTGCCATGGTAAAAAGAAGGGTGTATCCACTAAAACCACCTGCATGGTATTGATCAGATGTCAATGGTTGTGTTGTTGGCAACGTACCACACTGCTGACAAACATCTCAGCGAGAGCTCATCTAGATATGGCAAGGCAAGTTTATTTGTATGAAACGTTTCAGTAACAAGCCAGTTCAAAGTGCTCCACATAATGTATGGACACAGTGCTAAAGAAACACAGTTTGGAAGGAAATAAATACAATTAAAAACTTAACTAAGCAGCTGAGGAAAAGAAAATAGTGTAAGAAATGAATAAATATTTGATTTAATAAAAGGCAGCGGCAAAGAGAAAAATCTTCAGCCTTGATTTAAAAGAACTTAGAGTTGCAGCACAACATGGCCTTCATTGATTTATCTGCTTACCTGCGAGGCTCAAAATCATTACAAAGCACACACACACACACACACACACACACACACACACACACACACACACACACACACACACACAGAACCTGAAAGACAACATGATTAGCTGTGTTCCAGTTTTAGGCTCTTATGTACATCAGAAAAATCCAGGGACCAGTTTTGCAAAACTAACATCTTACCAATGGACATGTCCTCATTTTTCTGTTTTAACACTCACACACTGCACTGTACTTTCCTGGGGGGATAATAGATAAGGCTGCTCTATGAGACAGGAGTTATTTGGTTGGAAACAAATGTATGAGTTAATAAGCAATTTGGCTGCAGTGCATGAACTTATCTACCCTCAATTAGCTGGCTCAGACTTAGCCCTAAGTTGATATAGCCACAGTGTGGGTATTGGATAGAGGTTGGTATCATTTTTGCTTATTATTATGGCACAAAAATATCATATATTGTGTATGCTCTGCCTTATACTGTACGTGCAAAAGGCTTTTGGTAGCACTATGGAAAAGGTTTCAAATGCACAGGTTTTATTCAAACAGGTATTTTTCACATGTATTTTAATTTTAAGGGGATAATTTCTATGTTAATTCATCCATTTTCTCAAGGTTCCTACAACTCCTCTACACTTATACCTGTTTTATAGGTAATGTTACTATGTTCACTATTAAGTTTGGTAGTATACATATGCTAATTAGCACTGAACGCACCATGCAGCTGAAGCTAATGTGAATTGCTTCTCACATAATAACCATTCTGATGGTCATCACCATTTTCATCTTCTGTGGTCATTATTAGCTCCAACATTAATGTCTAGAAGTTGAATTTGTTCATTTGACTTTCACACTTCTAGCTAATAACTTACACAATGAGCACTTATCTTCTGGACAGTTGTATCCCCTTGAGAAGCTTTTGGCACGCTTTGGGCTTGGCAGTTGGCCTTTAATAAGTGTGCCGGTCGATTAGAGAAATAATTATCACAGTGGCTTTCACTGTACACCAAGAGTGGAGTTTGTGTCTGAGCCAGAGAAACAGACAGAGAGAGGGGCCCCTCTGGCACCCGGTAGTGAGATGCACTGTACAATATGGCTGCATCTACATTAAGTGCATACAATTTTAAAACGCCTGTCAGATTGATTTGCATTCACATTTGCGTCTCCAAATGGGTTTTGTTGAGACCTCTGTCCGCAGAGAAGGAGCAAAAACAAAATAAAAACAGAAAACAAAATATTTTCTTTTTCTTCATACAGTAACAACACCATCTGTGCATTCTATTGCAGTTCAGTGAGATGGACCTGAAACTGCACCACCCAGCAGTTGTTACCTCTAACACAGTCTCAAAAAAAAAAAAAATTGTACATTATAGGCTTCACTAAGGTACACTGAGGTGTAAATTTATTTGGCGGTTTAAGCTCATGGAGGCTTATGTCTTCTGTCCAAAGCTGGTGAAAAACATGTTATTCCAACTACAGAAATGAAAACTCTGAAACTAAAACACAGTTTGTGAAAAGGGGAAATTTTTTTTCAAGAGCCAAACTGTATTCCATGTATCTTTTCTGTATAATGACGAAAACTCTGTGTGTCTGTCTGTGTGTCTACTCCACTTTTTTCTCCTCACTGACTTGGTCAATCCATGTGAAATTTGGCACAGTGGTAGAGGGTCATGGGAGGATGTGAATGAAGCAATATTACATCAATTGGCCAAAGGGGGGCGCTATAGCAACCGACTGAAATTGCACACTTTGGTAGAAGGTGATAAAGCTACCAATGGGTATGGACTAGTATATATAATTTGTTGGTTGTAATACCTAGGGTGGCATTGTCAGTGCATATCACAGGGATTCATTCTCACACAACCTAATATTTGCATCTTGTTTAGTGACATTATCAGACTTGTAAATAAGCAAGTTTAATTCATTTTCTCTGAGGTTTTTCCAAAGTCTCCCTTTTTTCAAGAGGATGGAACACTTTCTTCTTCCCCAGTAAGGATATAATTAATATACAATATAGATATATTCATTTATTTATTACTTTTTTTTGATAATGTCAGTGATATTAAGGCCCTTTGAGGCTGTAACTGACAAAGAAAATATAAATAAATGAATTTCTCAGAGTTTGATTTCATTCTTCTTTTGCCCAGCAATAAAATCGTGTTTACTTTCATGTGGTTTTCCATATGTCACTGCAGCATGCCAGATCTTTGTAGCATGCATTTACTTAGACCTCCTAATTAGCCTGCTGGTTGGGGTTTAGCTAAAGATATTGATCAGTCATAGCTTTACAACTCTAACTAGGCGTGGCAATCCTGTCAAGCTCTGCATTTCTCCACACTGAGGCAGTTTGCATGGGGCTCTATACTCAGCCTTGAAAAGTGCACTGAAAAGTGTCTTTACTGTAATATTACCAAATGCAAAGACAACAACCGCACCCTCAACAATGCTAAAAAAAAAAAAAAAAAAGGAGAAAGGACTACAGTTAAACTATGACTGGAGAGTGAGAGGATGGCTGAATAATGACAACTATATGGTCTGTGTTGTAGCCAAGTTCAGCTTTATATCACAGCAGTGTCATTCAGGAGAAAATGAGAATCAGATCACCGATCATTCAGGCAATTAATCAGTCACTGGGATTCCCCTCATAAATGATCTGTCAGAATTCTGGCCTGATCTTAGCCCCCTAATTTGTTGCACTTGACTAATTGTAGAACAGTAATATATCTTTAATGTCTGCATGGCTTTAAATTAGTGTCACTGCAAATGCTTTGCAATAATGGAAAGTCTGACAGGCAGAGACTGCAGTAGAAGATAGCAATAGAACCTTTAGGGAGCTGTATATGACATCTAGAGCATATTAATGACTCAGAGTCTGAACCAGGGCTGTCCGCACATGGCTCTCAACATAGAGGTGGCTGAGCTGGAGGTTATACAGTACTTGGTTGCAACCTAATATTTCAACAACAAAAATACATATATATATATATATATATATATGTTGTATATTTGGAGGGAAGGGATGAAGGAATGTTACATGTTAAAATCTTTATCTTAAACCAATTTTAAAAAATAAAATAAAAAAAGTGTTGTATTGCTTCTTAGAATTGTGTCTAAATTCCAAGATGTCTTCCAAATCTCGATATGACATGAATTTTATTAAATTTTATTAAAGGGCCAGTCAGCAGTTTCTGGCAGCATCTGCTGGTCAACCCATGGGGTTTCAATAGGGATTCTGAAACAACATGGCGGCATCCACGAAATTCGACCCGTGCTTCTAGGTATATAAAATGACTCCTTCTAAAGATAGATAAAGGAGAATGCAGAAATGATCACTTCCACTGTTGGGTAAGGGTTACTTTAAAAGTAATCAAAGTACGTTTCTGTGTTTACTTTCTAAAAAACTAACCAGGTACTTTACTGCATTACTCCCTGAGAAAAGTAACTCAAGAACTTTTAAAGTACTTTTGAGTATTCTACATTTCCTATTGGCAATGGACCACAGGGTGCTAAGCCTACATTTTTTGTCTCCAAAATAAAAGTTATGGACCACTTGCCCTTCACTGAGATCCAATTCTCCCATCACAGCCGTCACTTTGACCAGTAGAAACACACAACCATCTGCTGCGTAGACACTGTATGACAACAACACCCCAGCGTTTTTAATATGCGGGGCTTTTACTCACCACAACTGCAGAGGCTCCCGGCTTCATTTAGCTTCAGCTTCAAAGTTAACATATCACACTGTCATTTCAAACTCAACACTTGATTCAAATTAAAAGCCCCTTATAACCTCGGCTGAGAGAATCCCTCCATTTTCTAAATAGACTTTGATTCTGAAACATATGTCAGAACTTCCTGTGGAAGATACAGTAGCTTGACAGTTTACATATGGCGCTTCAAATGTAGCTCCTGCCATCTGCTGACGTTTTTAGGTGACTACAACAACGTGTCGGCTGGCACATGAACACACACAGTGAAAATAATAAAAACAGGAAAAGAACAACCCGATGACATCACACACGCCGTGAAAGACGACCGGGGACAATTGGTGAGGACCAGCGTGTAGCGTATACCAGGCGTAATGCAAGTCCTAAGTCTGAAATATGTCTGTCAGCGAGTCCTACTCCATCTATTTAGACTCCACCGTAGACAATGGCAGCATTTCTCCGACCACGTAGTGAGCCACAAACTCTGTGGCTTCTTTCAGACCGATAGGTTTAACGTTATCTCCGTTATTAGAACCAAACGACAGTCGTTGCTGTTTCGAGCTGAAGGACCAGCGTTCTAAAAGCAACGGAAGTAACTGATGTCTTGTTTGTAAATGTACTTAAGTATTTGATTACTCAAACAGCAAACTAACACGTTAGTTTACTCGTTACTGCAAAAAGTACTCTACACAACTCTGATCACTTCTGATGTATTATGCACTATTTTATTATACTTGTCAATAATATATTCGGTTTCTTCAAAAAAAAAAAAAAAAAAAAAAAATTTGTATTTATTAAGAGCATATTATTTTCACCACTAGATGCCGCCAGAAACCGTTGACTGGCACTTAAACTAATCTGTCGGTGATAATTCCTTTGCACAAAGGTTTAAAAAGCTACATACTAGGGTATGCAGCTAGGTTGTTAGCTAGCTACTTATGACTAGTAGCCTACTTTATCAATTTATAATACCTGCTGTATTGTGCTTGACCCAGTGCCCTTTTCTGCCTTTGAGCCCCTGCCCCTCTATTAGCCTGTGCACGGCCCCGGAGTACACTGCAGAGTGGTGGCAATTGGTTAGCCCATGGGAAACACACACAGGCACACACATGCACCAACATGTTCCTGCAGCTGGTCTGCCACAAAAATAAAGAAAGAAGCACAGATTACAACACACACACACACACACACACACACACACACACACACACACACACACACACACACACAGAAAGGAAGAATGACTACTATCTCCGCTTAAGACGCCATTTCTTCTTACATAGTGGTTTACTGCTATAGTAATGTCCTGAATGTTGTATACAGACCCTATAATATACAAATTAAGCCAACTTTCAAGACTAAAACTCATAGCCACAGAACATTCTAGAAACTCCCAAATCCTGTTCATCTGTTCGTCCATAGAGCTATCAAAGCCCCAAAGAGCACTGAACTGTGCCAGCTCAGGTTAAAACCCCGGAGACTGCAGCTGCAAACAACAAATCTAAACCGCAGCAAGGCCACGAACCACAGAGGAAGATGTTGGAGGCGGGGGTAACAAGCTCCTTTATTTTGTATGTGCATTCAACTGAACCGTGGCTGAACAAGAAGCCCAAAGCAAAAACAACTTTCTTTTCAAGTTCAAGGTGGATGCCAAGAGATCTCCCATGGCATTCTGAACATCTTTTCAGGCAAAATGAGGCTCAACAGCTGATTATTTAGTTGAGAGTAAAGAGCCGCACAAACAAGAATAATCTGGATTTAGAGATGGAACAAGGCTGAATAATTGGGTGTTTAGCTGTAAATGGAAAGAAGTGCAAGGCAGAATCACTCATGGATGAATTGCATCAATGCTCTAAGCCCCTCAATAAGCACAACAATGACATGTGAAAGACAAGTAATATCCAGTTTTATAAATTCTCTTATCAGTAGCTTACACCTGTGGAAACACTAGTGTTAATCAATTTTGTGGTAATCATATGGATTTTGATTTCCAAAAAAAACAACAACTGTGTAGAGCTATTTGTTTAAGTAGAGGAGGGTGGAGTCCAGTTGGATATTATTGTATTGACATACAATGACCTTCCATTATTCACAGACTACTTGAACAGTAATGGGGTTTATTAGGGGAGTGTTAGTATGCCATAACATAGTTTTTCTAAATTTATCCCTGAACAGGTGTCTGGTAACAATATATCAATTTTTTTAGAGCCCATCCAAAATGTGAAAGGCAAAATTTTGTAAAGTGCACATGGAGAGCACTTTCCTCAAATTCTCTGTCCTTGGAACAGTTTGGACCAAAACATTCCCACTCTAACCTTGTCACATATTGATGTTTTGGTCATGGACTTTCCAAGTCTACATACAACGTGCAAGGTACCCTGGGTGCACTGGTTGTTGACGTTCTGGGACACCATGTCAAGTTCTGTCTGTTACATGCATTGTCTTCTTTCAAGATACACTTCCATTTTCACAGGAAATTTAACGTTTAGATACAGTCTCTTTAAAAATAAACACACTATGTTGGTAGACATAGTTGTAGTTGGTTAGACTCAGTGTGGACACTCTTTTCTGGGCTTAAAAAATATGTAATAAACACAATCCAGTCTTTCTTTGAACACCTTATATTTACAGCCTCACTCGTTCTGACTTTTCATTGGAAAAAAAAAAAAATATTATTTTGTAAATTACTGAGATAGCCTATAGAATCTCGCTGTCTTCCAAGTCTTAATTTCAGAGGCATCTATCAGCCCAATTTGGTTACCATAGGCTACATGTGGCCAAGAGGTTAGGCTGCTGAGTTTGTTTAGTTTGGAGGATTAAAAAGAGTCAAGAACAACACTGAGAGTTTGAGAGATTAACAAAAGTTAAATAGTTGAACTCTGCACATTCAAAATATGCTTAGGGGTTAAAATGTAGGCCCACATGAAGTTCATGCAGTAAACATGCACTCAGTGGCAATTAGGAAACGCATTCATCTTGTCTTTGTCTACGTGTTCATTTGTAGCAAAGCAGGAATTATGAACAATAGTGTCCCCACGGCCCCTGGGTAACTGTCCCAACTGTCCCAGGGAGAGCAGACACAATTTGTACTTTATTTTTTTTTTTTTTACATGTGGCATAACTAAAAAGAGTATGGTAGAACAAAAATAACAAAAGGGCCAAAAATTCACTTCCACGCTAGGTTTCAAAACTGTGAAGAAAGTGTGAGAAAAAGTCAGAAGTCCACTTTGAGTTTGAAAGTGAAAGAGGGTGTGGCTGAGTATGAGCATGGTGAATGGCACAAGCACAGTATTCCCACTCTCCCCTATTGGAGCATGTCTATGATGCGCGTTCATGTGTGTACGTGCATGTGAATGTTTTAGTAGTGGTTCATTTCAAAGGTTATGTAACCACTTTTCCTTAGGTGGAAAGTTTTTGACACCTATAACTATAACATGAAAGGATGTTTTGCTGCTTTTTAATCTTTACCAGTTAATAGTAAGCAGCCATAGACTGGGGGTAAAATCTTTTAGTTCCCTATGCCGCTTAAAGGTTACGACTGGCAGCCACTGGCAACTTTTGTTAGGTTTTGACTTTACCATTTAGTTTTACTGTCTCTTTTGGATCTTCAATCACTAAAAAAGATGATCCTAAATTTTTGGGGGGATTTTGGATAATGTGAACTGTAAATATTTTGTGTCATTCTGGTACGTTCTGGCAGCACTATAACCCTGCTAAAAAAATAGCAAATCTGAGGTTGATATGTTGCCTCACACATTCAATACACTGTTTTTTTTAACATTAGGGATATATATGATTTGGCCTTGTGCTTGCTGGTTCACATGTGTTCAGTTCATATAACACTCAAACACTGAGGCCATATTTTCACCCTGCTCCTCTCAAGTGTCAGACAAAAAGGAGTCTTAAAAAGGGGGCCTTTCTTGATTTGCTGAAATGTGTCTCTGTCTTAGAGAGTTCAAAGCCTTGGAAACTATTAATCCATCACAGGCTTGGCTCCCTTGCCCCTCTGCTCTGACCTTGGGCCATAAACAGCATTACTGATGTATTACAGGAGCAGGGACTGAATAATTACACAGAGGAGTTGAGGGAATTTGACACACAGCACGAGAGGCTGGATGTTGCTGGCATGGATGGATATAAATATGTCGTTTGAGTCAAGATACGCCTACAAGTCTGATTCCATGTGGGGTAGAGTCACAACGTGGGTGGTGATTATGATGAGTCTGGAACAAACTCGATGGTTTCCATGGGTTTCCATGGGATCCATAGATATCACAATGCAAAGATAAACACAATGTTGATTTGAGCATATTATAACAGCAACAACTGTACCTTCACCTTTAAATTCACAATATGCTTCATACTTGCTTCTCTCCATTGCCATTGTCATTAGCAACACAACAGATGTGGCTGCTGGGCAAGGAAACATTCAATTGCAGCTTTTCAGTGTACATAGTGATGTGACCTTCCTCCCTGCATCCAGAAGTACAGAGCAAGAACAAGAGCAGCATCTATTGTGTTTCAGTCTGCCTGATGGTAAGGTTAAACTGTATTCTTCAGCCCCACCTGGGCCAGCCGGCTTCTGCAGCTGTGCCTCCATGTCAGAACAAATGAACCAAGCAAAATCAACGTGACTAATATATTTATACATGGATTTATCTGTGCCTTCTTTTCTGACATCTGCTCCAGTGATGCCACAGATTTAGGAAAATCAGAGGAGAAAACATTAAAGGGCCAGTGTGTAATATTTGGCATGGTTTATTATTAAATCTGAATCTTAATATTCTACCCATTAATATGTTTATATAAGTTTATAATCGCTATAAAATAAAATTTGTTTGGTTTGGTAGTCTTATAATTATGCTTATATATGTATATAGCAAGGGCCTTGCTTTAGAGAGCTCGCCATCTTGCGCCGCCATGTATGTACGGCAGACTGAGTGGACAATCCAGCTAGCCAGAGAACGTGTTTCGTGTGTATCAATAATATTTTTTTGTTATAAAGTTTGCGAATGGACCACACTTACCACACAACAGGAGAGAATGAACCCGAACCGTCATCTGCGAGGAAAAGAAGACGCAACTTCACTCCTTGTGATGCACTCTCTGTGGCGCTTTTCCTCCTGATGATGTATTTTCCTCAACAATGGTAGCACCGAATCCCATTCTGTGCAGCAAAATGGGAGCGAAGGATTCAGCCTCTCTCCTCGGCAGCTTCCAACACATGGAGTTCCTCATCTATATGCTCTGGCTCAAACAGGTATGGCTCTGGGTCTGTGTCTGCTACAAGAAACTCTTCAAAATCGCGTTCAAAGTCGTCCATTGCAGCTGCTACAGTCTGGAGATATTGCTAGGCTAAATAAACAGCTGAGCTCTGTTTACAGGCTACGCTGTCAGTCAGTGTGCGGGCTGGAGATTGGTGGAGCACAGAGGGGAGGGGGGTCCCCACTAGGTACTGTAAACGAGTATGTGTGTATTAAGTACATGTGTTACGCTAGAAGAGTTTGGGACGGGGTCTTTTACCCCCTGGAGTGTTACCGGAGTTTTTGGAGTGCTCAAATAAAGGGGCCTTTTTCCCGAACGCTACTCTGGTCTCCTGCTCATGAGGGATTCATTACACATTCACCTAGTTGCTAGATAGACCTACTCCTGAAAAACTTGTGTCTGCGCAAGCCTTTTTGTCCCTACGAGGCCACCGTCATTTACCCGACGGGAGAGGTGAGTGAGTGAGCCCTGCAATCTAGAATTTGACCACTGATGTCACTGTTTTCAACGGTTTTCAACCCATTTTACACACTGGCCCTTTAAACAAACCTTTTAATAAAGTAAGTTTATAGTGAACATAATAGAGCATTTAGCAGCTAGATAGCCAGATATTTGTCTCGAGTGCTGGTAGAGAGCAAAAACAGAGCAATAACAGGAAAAACAGAATGATTTCTGGATTTATATTTGCAGGTGGACAGAAACACAACTCCAAATGAACGATAACGCTGCTCTTTAAATGGAACTGTTTGCTTACAGGATCAACTTAAAATGTGATGATGTGCCAGTGTTGTGTTAACAACTTGTTTTGGCTTTCCCTAAGTAGTTGAAAAAAAAAAAGAGTTATGGCAGCTTTAAGACAAAATTCACCATCCCGCTTCAAATTTCTCATATTACTTTTCAGACTTTAAACCACAAGAACTTTCTAGAGACCCCCAACCTTCCCTCTGACTTGCAATAATTGTTCACATTCAGCTGTCCTTAGAGCAATGGAGGACCTGAGCACTGATCTGTGCCAACTCAAGTTGAAAGCCTCAGGGCTGGAGCTGAAAACAACACATCTCACACCACAGCAAGGTCATGAGCCAAAGTGGGAAGGGTTGAGGGAGAGGTAACATTGGGCCTCATTCACTAATAACTGCGCAAAAATGTTCTTACTCTCCGCAAAAAAAAAGTACATGTGCAAATTCACCATCGGATTCCTGACATGTGCGTACTGGCCAATGTTGTTCTCACCACCGTGCATATGTTAGTAAATCAGAATCATTCTAAATTGACAGGTACGTGTCCACGATCTGCAATCAACATACTACCACGCCCCCATTTCTCCATATAAGGAAACCGCTTGCCTAGAGTTGATTCATGAATGAAGGAAGCTGTTACGCGAGGAGAAAAGTAGTAAATTTCACAGTTTGTTAGAAGCAATGGCGCCGGGCCTTACAGGAATGTCATGGGTCATTGCAAGATTGTGGAGGACACAGCATGCCAGGATGATCTTGCACACCTTCTCAGGGGTATAAAGTAGTTTGCCACCGGCCGTATCTGATCCAAACACATCCAACGGCCCTTAAGCACGCCAAAAGTGCGCTCTACGGCACGTCTGTGGGCATGTACTGTATGTTATTATAGCGCACCTCTTGAGGGGTTTCAGGGTTTGCGTATGGTGTCATCCGTCATGTTTTAAGGCCATATCCCCGGTCACCCAAACAATATAACATTTAAACATTAACGGGATAGTGACTTACTGAAAATACTAACTTAAAACAACTGAAATAAAAGACCAGAACAAAAGATGCTCACCAACAAGCCATCCACTTCTCACAGCCCCAAACACATTCCCACTGTACTGTTTTGCAAAGTAAATGAGTCGTGGGTGCCTCCTGGCCAGCGGGCCACAGCGTTAAGGATATGGCAGTCCATCTGCACGCTGATGGAGTGATAGTTTTTCTGTTCATGTTATTGTTAATATTTTAATTGTCACGATGAGGGTGAAAGTGTGTCAATTTCATGGTAATTTAATCCATTTGGCCAATATATTAGTAAATTAATGATTTTAAAAAATGTTAATTAAATCTATTTTTAATGAATGTGGTTTTACAGACTCTGCATGTACTTAAAAGGTATGTGTTTGCATTTTCTAAGTCAGTTCGGCCTTCCTCATTTGTGCATACGCATGATCTGAGGCAGTTCTAAATTTGTTCGCAGAGTAAGAACAAATTCGGGTAAGAAAATATTGTTGAATCCCAGATTTGTGCGTCAAATGTGCGCACGCACAGTTCAAGCACAAATTCGTGCTTACGCACTGTTTGTAAATGAGGCCCAATGGCTTTAATTTTGTACGTAAAGTCATCTGTTCTGTTATTCTAATAATAAAAACAATTTTGCTGCTTCCACACACTTAGAATACCAGTGTCTCGTACCTTTATTCTTTGCTTTTCTGGATATGTCCTCTGGTGCCATATCAAGCAGAAGAATCTGCCAAACCCTCAGATTTCAGAATGAAGCGAAGAATCAGTCGGAACAGCAGAGCGTGCATAAAAAGGGAACTCTGTCTCAGGTATGTTTGTTTGATTTACTTTATATCCATTCCACCCATCCATATATTGTCATCAACTTACCCGGGGCAGGGCACGGGGCAGCAGGAAAGCAAAGCACCCCGGACATCCCTCTCCCCAGTCCCCAGCAACACTTTTCAGTGCCTCCTGGGGGACTTGAAAGCGTTCCCAGACCAGATGAGATATGTATTTCCTGCAGCGTGTTCTGGGTCTACCCCGGGGCCTCCTACCAGTGGGATGTGCCCAGAACACCTTTAACAGGAGGTGCCCATCTGTGGGATACACACAACAGGACAGATGTTCAATCAGACCATCTACACAGAAATAAATCACATGTCAGTATCTGCAAAGCATTTCAGAGAAGAAAATGTTAATAGTTTAGCCTTGTACTAACCATAGCCAAAGGCTCATGGCTGAGGCTAATTCAAGTTCGTTTATGTAGCAAGCTAGAGCCTAGAATCACAGTGTGTCCTCTGCCTGACTCTCCACCACAACGAACTACCTCGCTGGGAGGACAGCAGGCAGCAGCTCCTGTATGAACCCTCAGCCAGCAACTGCAGTGCCTTGAGCTCAGCCAGCACCAGGGAATGGACAGCTCCCATTCTCAGACTATTGCTGCTGTACACAGGTTAGACTGGGTGCTTCCTCCGGCTACTATAGCCGACTGTGACCGCTTAATTTCGAGCCGCTGTGCATATGATACTCATTTGGTGGGAGGGACTTATGACAGAGAGGGGAAAGCTGCATAGCCCAACTTTAACTCAATTAGAACAAAGAAGGTTGCAGAGAGTGGGGTCGGATGAGCCAGTGGGTAAGTTGACCCAACCCCTGTTTCTAGGCAACTATGCACATTTGTTGTCATGTGACCATGAATTCAGGAAGCACACATCATTTCTATCTGGCTGTGATGAAGAGAAGCACATGGGATTATTGAAAGTACATTTTTAGACATAAAAACTTTTTAATGCTTGTCAAAGTAAATTTTCAGCATGTCACGTATAATGACTGTTATGTCAAAGCAAATTTATCCAGGTCTAAAAAATGTGCATTATACATGATGGTGGTTTGTCAGCCTTTAAAACCATGTGAATCATTTAGCCAGAATTAGCCAAGAATTGCTTAACTGGGCAATTTTTTTCCCAAAACGGTGTCTTTGGGCCAAAGTAAGCCAAATGCCATGGAGTAAATTGAGTCAGTGCTCCAAATTATCCTGCTGTAAGGCACCAAAGATATACTTCAAAGTCTTTGCAGTATATCATGGTATCGTACACAACTGGTTTAGTTTATCATCTGTTAAACATTGTACGAAAGCTATCATGCCAAGAATCTGCAAAAGAAGAACCAGTTCAACAGCCCTTGTAGAGATGGAGAGAGCAGCCATTGATATCAAGGGTGAAAAATCATATCAGTGACAAAAGACAAAAATATTGACAGGTCAACCCTGAGGAGATACATTAAAAGAAAAGAGGTAAATACAGGAAAAAAGAAAAAGTGAGGTAAAGCGGAAGAGGGTCTACAAAGAGGTGGTACTGTAGAGAAGGAGCTTGCAGACCACATCAAAAAGGCTGGCTTGTTTCTTTGGCTTTCCAACTCCCTTACTTCGCATGTCAAACCATCCTTGGGCAGATTGTTCCTGGTGGCTGTGCCATGTGTGCGTTAAAGCTGAGTGGCAGGTGGCTACTTATATGTAAGCCTCAGCCACCAGAGTGTGAATGTGACTTGTAGTGCTTTGAGTTGTTGGAGGAACAGAAAGGTGCTGTACAAGTGCAGCTCCATTTTCCTATTAAATACATCATCTTAATATAATTAATTATATTCTTTTGGGTCAAGCTTTGTTCAGGAATTTTATGGTACACTACCATTTCATTATATTTTCTGCCAAACTCTTAATTGTTTTATTATAGTTGACTAGATGCCAGTAGGATTTAACTTTTTTGCACCTCAAAACTACACAGGCTGTCCTTTTAATTTAAATTACTACTCTTATTTAACAGAAAAGTTTAAAATGGTTTCACCAAAGGCAAACATTAAATTATGTGGAACATTAAACTTTATTTAGTTGGTTTTATGTTGTTAAGTTATCTTTAAGGAAATAATTAGAACTATTTGTTAATAGGATACATACATGTATTGTTTAATTATGCTAAAAAGTTAGACGGTCAGTTTACCCAGAGATGGCTCAACTTACACTCTGACTCAGATCAACATACCCTGAACCTGGGTTGAGCCACAGGAGCATGTTTCTCTGAAGTCATATTTCAGGGCCCTTTGTCACAGATGCATTCTTACAATTTCAGTTAATAAGAGACATCTTGAAATAAGGGTAGTTGTTTTCATTGTTCCTCTGCCTAAGAGAATGACATAAATAAAAATTGGCTTACTCTAACCCACTCTCCCCTACCTGTAATCTGCCTCAGTTCAAATGGCAGAATAGCCAACTTTTCCAGTGGGGTTATTTGCCTTCACATGCTTCTGGTTAGCATTGCAATGACTGAATTAAACCATGCATATAGTGGGCAAAGATGAAGGAAAACTGAAGGAGATGGGAGCAACAGCATTAATGCCAACCTACAGAGGAGGCAGGGAAAAAGATAAAAGAGGTCCTGTTTGACCAGGATTTACTATCAGTGTGGCAGCAACAAACAAAAGGCTACAGTCTGTGCCAGAAGCAGGTTTATCTGGTGAGATTCACACCATGGAAGAACAACAGCCAGTTTGCATGAATCATAAAATAGTAAAGTCATTCACACCATCACCTCTGTTTGTCATCACACCTTCCAGTGCCGTGTTGCTTGTGATGAATAGCCTAAACAATGTGAAAATGCAAAATACTTGCCTGTGAATATTTCACATCAAAATTATTATTATTATTATCAGGAGTGTCTATGGTTTACATTTTCCACATTTTGTTGCAAGTGTCTCATGTAGTGTGGGACTCACGTTAGTCTGGTCTTGGTCTTGACTTTTGGACTGGTCTTGGTCTGGAACGTCTCAACCCCTCACAGCCTAAGTCTTGTCTTGTCTCCTTACAATCTGGTCTTTGTTGTGACTTGGTCTCGGTTTAGTTGGTCTTAACTACAACACTGATTGCAAACCAGTGAAAGGGTTTGATGCAAATAGATTTGCTGGCACTGATACAAATTTGCCACAACTTCTGGGATTCTATTCACCCAGAGCAGTGTCTGGCTTCTGTCTGAGGTAAGCTGATGTATAGCAGCTACTGTCAGCTATTTTATTGTTTCCTTTCAGTGAAATGCTCTGAGTGAATCTGAGGTCCCTCTTGTTAACAATAATGCAGTGTGTGTGCCTAGAGCTTTCATTGTGAAAGGGAAAAAACAAAAGGAGTGGATCTGGTATGTAGTTTGCTGTCTTGGTTTGGCATATGGGGCCTCAATGTTGTTGTGTTATAGGCCCGGACTGACTGGATGATGCCTTTATTTATGTAGCGAAAGCATAGAAAAATCAGCCCTGTCTGCTTTTTTTCATGGCATCATATGCACATTCTGTGTGAAGTATGGATGACAAAAAGAGTTCGAAAATACACACTGATGTGCAAATTAATCACGTGGGGAAAAAAAGTGAAGGCACGGGTGTGTAAATGCCTCAGAGTCATGATTCCAGTTCCCTAACCCAACCATAGCCCTGTCATATTAAGCAAATACAGACGTGGTTAACATCTTTCTCAGGTTCCCATTATGTGCTTTATAGAGCTGGGGGAAGTAAGACCCTGGGAGAGAGAACTGGGGAACATAGGACCCTGGGAACGTGGGAGCCTTTGTTATGTTCCCATCATGTGCCATATAAATCTGGGGAACATAGGACCCTGGGAATGTAGGAATGACCCCCCTGTTGACATCCTGTGAGATGAACTGAAGCAGTGAATGGTCTGAGGGATGAACTCCAACTGTTTGCGCGCATAATATCAATAAAACATGAGGTGTTTAGAGACTTTGTGTCCGCCAGATCACTTTTATTTATGGAGCTTCTTCTGCATAATGCTGCTGAAGATGTAATCAGCAGAGCAGCAAAGCCCAGTGATCTATGTCTGAACTGCTATCTGATTACTGAGGGGTTGAACGCTGGCAGGGCAGGGACGAGAGTAGCGATGTTCCTAATTAATAGTCTACATTGTGGAGATGTTGCAGTGTCAAAAACCAACAGTTACTCCTAACCTCAGCCCTGTACCCCTTCCTCCCCACACATATCTGCTGTGGCGATAAGAGACAAAGGTGAGGTTGAAAAATGTTAAAGAGAAATTAATTTATTATCAACTGTTGAAGCCCCAAGGTGGCTTGTTGGTGATAATTGATATGTATCAGGAGGAATATTAAATCCCCTTGTGAATGCAAGGTGAGAGGTGACTGTGGGGGTTGGTAATCTTGAAACTCTCCTCTTCATCTCCAAATGGCCCTGTCCAATGATATGTCTCCCAGTTTAAAGACACCAAATAGAGGCAGAGGCAAAAACAAAATCTTGCATTTGCTTGGCCAAGCAATCTTAAATCCAACCCCATGTTGGTTACTCATGATGTCGCTGCTTAATGCTGGCAGCATGTTTTTGCATATCACAAATAAGTCTCAAGACTTTGTACACAAGTTAGACAGGTGTGACTACCCTCCTCCCATATTCTAGATGGCTCTCTTGCTTGCTCTCATTTGTTGTGTTATAGGAGCTAAGAGGATGGTCTATGGCTGATTGAGCTACACTTGGGCCTGGTGTGCTCCAGCATAAATACCTCCCTCTGTCATCAGTCTTGGTCCCTCGGCCTGAGGACAGCTCTGGCTTCTTCTTTGTTATCTTCACACATACTGCCACACACTCACACATGCACGTCGTTACTGATAACTGATGATGCATGTGGTATTGTTGGATTTAACCTTTGATATGATGGTGATTTAAATTATCATTATTATCAGCCAACTCGTTTGTCTCATGTTTTTGTCATAGCTTTTGAGCTCATGTGAATGTAGAGCCAAATCATGATTTTTTAAAATTCTAAACCTACAGTAAATATGTGATTTTGTTTCATAAGGAAAAAACATAAAAATGAGACATTTTGCCAACACTGTTTGTTTATTTTGATCATCTAACAAGCACAATCATTACCTTCCCTGTGAAAACAGAACACAATGCATTAACAAATGTAAATTGATGCTGTCCCGGAACGTTAACAAAAGACACAGGAGGCTACCTGGCGTGTCCTATTAAGATGTGAAAGGCCACTGATAAAGCGGTGATATAGTTGGGATGAAAGGCATTGATCATTTGTTAAAAAACATCAATCTAGAGGCTTAGACTTGCTGGGAATTACCAGCGTTAGTTGATTTGGATAGGTATCAAGGTATTTTGGGTAATTATTAACTATTTAAATCAAAAGGCTTAAGTCCAGTAGTAATCAGAGTTGGGGAAGGGTACTTTAAAAGTAATCAAAGTACATTAATGTGTTACTTTCTTTAAAAAGTAACTAGTTACTCTACTGTGTTACTCCCTGAGTAAAGTAACTCAATTACTTTAAAAGTACTTCCAACGTTACTCCCTGAGAAAAGTAACTCAAGCACTTTTAAAGTACTTTTGAGTATTCTACATTTCCTATCGGCCAATGGACCACAGGGCGCTAAGCCTACATTTTTTGTCTCCAAAATTAAAGTTATGGACAACTTGCCCTTCACTGAGATCCAATTCTCCCATCACAGCCGTCACTTTGACCAGTAGAAACACAGAACGATCTGCTGCCGTAGACACTGTATGACAACAACACCCCAGCGTTTTTAATATTTCCTCTAGGGATGTTACCACAGAGAGTAAAAGGGGGAAATGATGGTGTGAAACAGCAGACGCACTTTGTCAACCCGCTGAGTTAACGTTACTGTCATTAGCATCAAGCTAGCAAACAATGTTATTTCTTCATAACAGAGACGGACATAAAGTAATAACTTTACAAATAGCGGTGGGGCTTTTACTCACCAAAACTGCAGAGGCTCCCAGCTTCATTTGAAACAAACTACATTAGGGCCATTATTTATTAATCCCTCTGTGTGTTTATATATTTACTTTTTATCCGCTCCCTTGTCTTTGTAAAGTTAACATATCGCACCGTCATTTCAAACTCAACACTTGTTTCAAATTAAAAGCCCCTTATAATCTTGGCTGAGAGAATCCCTCCATTTTCTAAATACACTTTTATTCTGAAACATTTGTCAGAACTTCTTGTGGAAGATACAGTAGCTTGACAGTTTACATATGGCGCTTCAAATGTAGCTCCTGCCATCTGCTGACGCTTTGAGGTGACTACAACAACATTTCGGTGGCACATGAACACACACAGTTCTGGCAGTGATTTAAATAATAGTGAAAGTAATAAAAATAGGACAAGAATAACCCGATGACATCACACATACCATGAAAGACAACTGGGGATAATTGGTGAGTACCAGTGTGTAGCGTGTACCAGGCATAATGCAAGTCCTTAGTCTGAAATATGTCTGTCAGCGAGTCCTACTCCACCTATTTAGACTCCATGTAGACAACGGCAGCATTTCTCCAGCCACGTAGTGAGCCACAAGCTTCATGGCTTCTTTCAGACTGATAAGTTTAACGTTATCTCCGAGGAGCTGTTGCTGTTTTGGAGCTGAAGGACCAGCGTTCTAAAAGTAACGGAAGTAACTGATGTCTTGTTTGTAAATGTACTTAAGTATCTGATCACTCAAACAGCAAACTAACACGTTAGGTTACTCGTTACTGCAAAAAGTAATCAAAGTACTGTAACGCATTACTTTGTAACGTGTTATACCCAACTCTGGTAGTAAGTCTTTTTTGAGTTTGTCAAGTCAAGTCTAAAGTCATCAAATATGTGCCTAGGTCTAAGTCTAAGTCATGTGACTCGAGTCCATACGGCTGGCAAACACAGTACAGGGAATAATGGCAATAAAAAGGTAAATGGAGCCCTTAAAATTCACATTTCCACATCTGTTTTGTTAAATCCTCACTCTCAACCGTGTTTTTTTTAACTTAACAGTTTTGCCACTGTTAAAGTTGCATTACCATGCCAGATACATTTTCCAGAACGATTATGATAACTACAAACTGACAACAGAGGTCTGCGGTGTCGTTTGTAATCAGGTGGGTGGCGATGCTGTTTCTGCTAGTAGCGCTGCAGTCTCATCAGATTACTAATCAGGGAGAAGGCCGCTGGTAATTATCCAGCCCACCTCCAGCATGCTGCAGGAAACAGCAGCAGAGAGTCACTGCACTCTCCTCCCGCCTCTCTTCTCTTACAGCTGATTGCTGCTGTTTCATCTGCGTGGAGAAGCATTAATCAACTCTCTTCATTCAGGTGAGGGCCCATTTATTCATAACACTTGACACCAACCTTGAGTGAGCAGTGTGTTAAATTCAATTATCATTTCAGTGAGCCGTGGAATGCTTTTGCCCACACGTTACATTAAAGACAAGCAGAAATCCTAATGGTATTTAGTTAATTTTGAATCATGTAAGCATGTAGAGATACTGATACAAAATGATTATTCAAAAAGGACAGCAGCTGTGAAGAAAGCTCAGGGGGATTTTAAATAATCTGTGACAGGCATATAAACTGAAATGCTGCTTTTACTGCAGCTGAACCCTCAGGAATGTCATGTGAAAATGATCAAATGGAAAAGAACTTTGAACATTAAAATGACTGCAGCTGAGGAACAAAATGAGCAATGACATGCACTGAATACACAGAGGTCCACTTTTCAAACTTCAAAGAACCAATCCAGAAACCTCTGTCCATGTCAAGCAGACAGGGTTTCATTTGTGGATGGATTATCAGATACAGTCCCGGAGAGTCGAACAGAAGCAGGCTCTCATTTCCTCCGTTATTAACATTCAGCCTACTTCTTTATTTTAGCAGAACTCAAGCAAACGTCTTCATTGTAGAAAATAATAAAACAATAGCAATATATTGTTAAAGAGAAGGAAACTGTTGTGTTTATCATTAATTTTTTATCACAATTTCCAAGTCCCTTTCAACAGTTCACTGTCAAAGTTTCTTTATCTTGGAATAATAAATACTAGAAAAAAAAGTAAACCTGTCTGAATTTAGCGTCACATGTCTGTTAAATCTTTGCCAGGGTGCAGGAATTCCCCCCTGGGTTGTCTTCTTATGTTCTCAGTGGCTGATAAGAGGCTTGAATTACTCCCACAGGGTAAATAACATACCCGGAGATCATCTGATGGCAGCATTCTGCATCATCTGATGAGGTCCAGTGGGAGAGACTCTCCTGTGCATATTAACCACAGGAGCAATGGCAGAATAAACAAACAGATGGAAGGTGACAGGCAGGATGACAGAGGCACAGGTCTGAACTCCATTTCAACAGGTTGGCCCTCTGAGACCTCACAGTGTCTCTATCACATAGATGTAACTGATATTACGTTGGATCACAGTAAGCTACTGTGGGAAATTTGAAAACATGGGCTACCATCTATCTATCTAATGTGCCAGACTAACCCCCAAGAAGCAACAAATTACATACAGCCACAAAACAAGTCTGAAAAGCTGGAAATCAGAACGGAAGAGTTGTTGCATAGAGATGATACACTGTCTCATCTAATTGCATTGGTATGAACTGGCAGGTTTTTAAAAAGTTGGAGAACGGCTCATTGCGAGTAGATGCCTGTTTGAGCTCGTCTGGTCACATATGTTTGATCTGAACTGGGCACTAGGGGAATTTGGTGGTGAGCATTGCATATTTCAACTGAAACTTCTCCTGATTAGATTTCCGTCAGTGGTCATGGTTCAGGGTTATTTAACCGAGGTCTCTTACTCTCCAAACGGACCAGGTGATTAAAATCTGTAAAACCAATGAATAAAGCAGATTGACATTACAAATTAAATGTTTCTCCTACACTGTTTAGCAAGTGGCAGACGGAGTGCTAGCCCAGCACCTGCCAATGTGTGCTCACCTTTTTTAAGTTAGTGTGTGCTCGCCTTTTTGCTGATCCAGACATTTTAAGAGGTTTTTACCAGGATCCAAATTATCCGCAGAGGTCTCCTTCTCTCCAAAACAGATGGACCCTGTATGTCCTCAAGAAATGTGTTGCCAGCCTGGGTGAAACAGGCTGGAATCACCAGGGTCGTAGCCCCAAGACTGGATTCTGTATCACCCACCCATTCTGACATCCTCCTCTTAACAACCCCGTCTCCTAGAGATTACATTTATACATTCACAACTCATTTTGAATGGCAGATACGTTTTGAATCACGTAGGAACTAGCAAGCACTCTCAAAATAAATACACTTGTAAGGTGCATGGCCAAAAACTGTGAAAAGGGAAAAAGGCCAGCACTCTCAAATGTCCTTTTAGTACGTTTAATCAACCAGTTTAGATGACAGTACCAGTACACAACAGACGTCTCGACAGAAAGTCTTCTTCAGTGTGATACGTTTTGAAGGAAACATAATTCACGTTTCAATTTACAAAATGAGGATATGTTGTTAATTAATGTAGATGACAAGTTGCAAAAATGTTGATACTGAACATATTGGTATTATGTTCACAGACATCATATTTAATTTGTTTTCTGCTGAAATATCCCATCTTGCAATGCAACATCTGCTCATGGGGAGCATTATTAAGCTTGTCTTCATTTAGAGCTGGCAGGACATTATGGCCTCTCGTTTATATATATACATATATATATATATGTATGTATCTATCTATCTAACTATCTATCTATCTATATATCTATATATATATATATATATATATATATATATATATATATATATATATATATACGTGTGAGATTCACCACCCTGCACTGCGCCGGGAAACTAGAGCTGTAAGTGTCATGTGAGGGGAAGATCGTGGTCTGGTTTAATAATAAAAGTTGCAAATTAACACACACTCTTGCAGGATCATCTTGTTATCACACAACTCAAACCTGCTGGTGTCTCAGCCAAAGTACAAGATAAAAGTATTCTCCAACAACTGAGAGCAACTCCTCATTTTGGAAGTGCCTCTATCACAACCATTCATCTCACTAATGTATCCTGCAGTCAAATGCCATTTATATCGTGATGATGGATTGGCACAGATCCGAACTGAGTGTTTTGATTCAATGTAACTGTGTTTGTAGAGGTTGAAGGTAAGAGACCAACAAACATACAATGTCCACCTCATTTAGTGTGAAGATACCCTTTTTTGCAGGCATCTCTGCTTTACTAAAATCAAAGAGATGTTAGATTATTTTAGGATACTGCCTCTTCTGCCCAAAAAGTTTTGGTGTGGAGTCTGAACTAATGACGTGAAACAGCTTCCAAAACAGCAGGAAGCAGCTCTGTGTTCAGAGAAAGCTGCAGTATTCAGCAACTTTTGATCTTTTGTCTTTATCATCCCTTTGGTTTTCTCCCATATTAAGCATCAGGTTGGTTAAGTGAACATGCTGTATGTGTACTGTTTACTGATTTCATGTTTATGAAAGCAGCGTCTGGGTATTGAATGTTTGTCAGAATACCAAGAAAAGCTGTTGTTACCCAGTGCACATTTAAATACCTTACATACAATTAAGATTGTAAAGAGAGGGAGAATTAAATGGCAGCATGCTGTATTTGCATTTCATTACATCTTTTGCCAGGTTATATGTGGATTTACAGAGTGATTT
Source organism: Epinephelus cyanopodus (assembly GCA_026686955.1). NCBI lineage: Eukaryota > Metazoa > Chordata > Actinopteri > Perciformes > Serranidae > Epinephelus > Epinephelus cyanopodus. Next base: position 31,217,690 of record CM048920.1, on the reverse strand, counting down.
TCTGGATAGTCAGTTCCAAAACCATATACAGTCTTTAAATTAAAAATACCCCCCCCCCCCCCCCCAGCTAATCACACTTAAAATGGCAAATGTGAAACCGTGAATGGTTTTTGGATTCTGTACAACAAATTCAATATTAATGCCTCTAAATCTGAAAAAATGACATAACATGAACAAGAGTAATAGTATGCTAAAATGAAGTGCTGTCAGAATAAAACTGGATTCATATAAGTATAGACTTTCAAATTACCGCTATTTCAATAGTGCTTCAAGCTAGGAGGAATGTGAGAGATTTAAGATGAGTCCCCAAAGTAATTCATCTATTAAACAAATACATAAATTACATCAACAGTTAACCCAACAGTATATAAACAGCTGTACTAGAGACACCTAATGAGACCTTTTCTCTTTTTTAGTATTGGTCTGCCAGTCGAGCCACCACTTTGGGCCCATCCAACATATTTCACAACTATATTTTCACATTAAATGCCATTAAATTTAGTCATTGTTCCTGGAGGACACTTCCTAATTACTATAATGACCATGAGACAGAAATTAAATTTGATGCAGACATTAATGTCCCCTTTAGGAATTGCAATAACAACACTTCAGTCAATGACTCAAAAACAGCAAAACTAAGGACACCATCAGCCTCAGCTGCACTTTGTGTTTTTTGCTAATTAGCAGGTGTCTGCATGCCACCTCTTAACCCACAGTGGTGAATATGGGAAACATTACATTTGCTAATTAGTTTGCACTCATTGTGAGGATGTTAGCATGCTGATGTCGAATGACATTAATTGGTTTCTGACACTAGGGGCTCAAGTTTCCCGGCGCGGCGTAGGGTGGCGCAGGGTGGTGAACCCCACGCAGAGCTAGTTTCGAACAGCGCAGCCCGAGGCGCGCTCAGTTTGGTAGTTTGGCAGACTGAGGTGCACTGAGATGGGTGTGGTGGCGCAGCAGGGGGAGGTGTCGACAGATCCAGCTTGGCACAAAGGTGTGCTAAAAGCTCGCCAGCTGAAACCAGGTCTACTGTCAGCGCAGGTGGAGTGCAGCCGGTGTAGCGGAAGTTTGGCTGACTGGCAGACAGTGTGCACACGTCACCAAAACCTCGCAGGCAGGTTTCCAGAATGTCAGGCACATTAACGATGCAAAAAATAGCCACAAACACCACTATTCAATGCAACTATCTGCAATCAGCACATAAATGTATCACTATATCGACTGTCCCGTCACATCTGATGTCAGATCAAAGGGGATTGGCACCGTTTGGCATGTTTGGCACACGTAATGGAAACCCAGCCTGATTTGATTAACACAGCTGCAAACTAATGAGTTCACATCCCTCTCAGCCAACCACAAACAGCCACAGCATCAGATAGGGAGTATATATTCAGCGTGTGAATCGGCTTTGTAAAACCCACTCCACACCCTCTCTCCTCCCTCTTTCCGACTTGCGCAGGAAGGAGGGACGGAGGTGGAGAGAGGAGTAGCTGTGCCAGCGCGCATGGTGTGCCAAATTTGCAAAATCCGCCTGGCCACACCCAGGCGCCTTGCTCGGTCTGCGAAACTAGAGCCCTAGATGTGTTTACATTCAATCGTCCAGCAAATTTTAAGAGATCTTAAAAATGTTGCAACAAACAAAAAAAAAACAAACAAAAAAACAAACTGAATTAGACATGTTTACATCACAAGTTTGGAGCAAATAAACTAACTTCAGCAAAGCGTAGTTTTATCAGGAGTATAGGCTACGCTCTACATATGGCTTTGATCAGCCAGTATAGAAATAGAGGCTGCAAATCAGACAAAAAATGATATGGAAATTAATAAGATTTTTTTTTTTTTTTTTACTGTTTTAATTTTCATTTATCATTGTTTAGCCCAAAAGTGATTCTTATGTTTTCCAACTGTATCAATGTTTAGCCTTTATGCTGAATAAAAAATATGTTTTAACATCTCGTCAAATATGTGCGTTATACATCTACAGCCGGTGCTTCTTCCTAAAATTTGCCGAATCTCAACAGCGATGGCTAGTCTTAAGTCTCCCTAGTGAGGCTAGCTAAGAATACAAATCCAAAAAAGGAAATGTCTTGGAGGAAAACAGAGAATGTTATTTTTAGGGATGCACTGAATATATTCGGTAACCGAATATATTCGGCTGAATATTGCAAAAAAACACACATTCGGTATTTGGTGGAATAAGTGAAAAGCAAGGCCGAACAATAGCGGCATGTTTTGATGACGTAATCAAACAGCGTGCAGTGTTGGAGAGTGATAGAAGAAAAGCGGTTTGCGAAGAATGTAATACTGAACTATCTAGAGTAGTGTTGCAGGTAGGGTTGTCACGATATTAAAATTTCAAACTCGATATCGATACCCAGGAAAATATTCAATACTTGATACCATTTTTGATACAGCTGCAAAAAATTAAGAGGCATGTCATTTTTTTAAATAAAGATCAGAACAGTAACATCAATGATAACAACAAAAAAATCTCCCAAAATAAATAACAACCAAAAGCAAGATCTGTCTATACATATGTATTCATCTACAGCCCTGTTTATTTTCTGTGCTTCTGGTGAACTGGCACCATATTTATATTTTACCATATTGTACGATATTTTTGGCACCGTTAGAAGTTATATTTTAATGTGATGCTGGCGACACCAGCTGCTCAGCTGCTAGTGAGGGGAGGGGCTTTACCTGCTGTCTGCAGCGTGCTGTGTTCACTTCACTAAATATTTCCAAAGAGTGCTTCTTCCTTTATCATTTCTGACCAAAACTCTGCTCTGATCCATTTCTCTCTTTGTGGCAAGTAACGGCCCGACTTTTTAACATTTGTTTTGACCAAAACTGTCTCTTTTGATAGTAAGGTTGCCGACCCTAGGGTTAGGGAAAAGAAATATGATTGGGCGTCTTTAAATTTAGGCAAGTACAGTTAATGTGGTTAGGTTTAGAAAAAAAAAACATGGTAAGGACCTATCTCAAAGTTCACACGGCTCCAAACACCAGTCTCATGAGGAAAGCCCCATGTTGTGTGACCCATCCACCCTAATCTGCTTTATTATGCCAAGTACTTTCTTCATGACTCCTGTCAGCAGATTAGTCACACGATTACAGCCTTCTCAAAGACATGGGTTATAAACAAACCACTGGCTCATTATTATGTGGAATATATATGAATGAATAAATTAATTTTGGTACATTATTTTTCTTAGGTATACGATTGAACAGTGCATGAGAAAAGCCTGAGCTTTTCTAACACGATACTTCAAAATAGAAATAGAAATACATTCATGGGAACATGGCTCATGTATCCTGACTTGCAAACAGTTTATTTTTTGCCCCGATTGGTTTACGCCTTCACTGTTTCTTTGAAGATCAAATAATACTGCAGTGGGTGGCTTTGCTCACAAGTTCTAGTGCTAAAGTTTTATTGGTGATTTTATATATTCTTTCATTATTTACCAAGGCTGAGATTCGAGACATATTTATTTCTGTCAACATTTCTTTCTGAACTCTGGAAAAATCTGTTCTCTGTTTTAAGGTGCCACTAACCACAACAACTCAAATCTGGCTTCATTTCCAGTGTCAGGGAATCAGTTTTTAACCTCCAACTTTTGGAACTCCGAGGGAATGTTGTCGTGTCGTCGTCATAAAAAATTACTTTGACATTTCCATCTCCTGGATGTTACAGTCATTCAGTCAGCCGTCTTTATCTCCACTGTGCAGACAGAAGCATATTAATACCCATCAATAATGTCATGTAGTGCATAAAGAGAACCCTCCCCTGAAAAGTTTAGGAGGAACAACAATCTGTGATGTAAATTTATGGTAATTTAATTTGCTCTAGAGAGGGAAAGTGTTGCTGTGTTTCAGCTTCATTTAACAGGGAAACAAAAGACCTCAGCTGCCTCTAAACACTGTTTTTCCACTGCATTTTCTGCTACAATAATGATCCTGTTTTTTCTAGACAACAGGATTTGAATTTGCACGTAATCCCTGAAAAGTTTACTTTAAGGCCGTCAACCAAGATTAGGCGTAAATCCCACATAAAGACAGGTCGAAATGTACAAGAACTTATTTTCAGTTGCACATATTGGCAACAATTTGATTAGAAAAATAATACAGACCAAAGATGACTTCGGATTGTCTGTCTGCTAATGACATTCTTCGTTAACAACGAGGGCAGCCCTGCCAGTCATAATGAGGTCCAGCAGCAGACTGATCACACTGAAGTGATGCGGAGCCTTTTATCTACATTAAAGAATGACAGACAGAGAGGGAGCAGGTTAAGTAGCTGTTTTGCCAGTGAAATGAAGGGTTGCTCAGCTCATATCATCTCATTTTCTTAGTTGGACCCAGGAGGAAATGAGCTACCCTTTAGCATTTAGACTGACATTGTAAGTATACTGCAAGGCTGATGAGGGAAGTGGGAACAGGTGAGCAGGTGGGTGGGGCAGCCAGGTGATGGGGAAAGGCTGGAATAAGGGTTACTTTAGGTCAGAAGGGAGTGACTTGGTTTGACATGACAGAAGAGTTAGTATAGCATGACAATGAGCAGACTGGGAGAAAATATTGACATCAATCAAGATAATGACGCACAACGGACACAAAAAGGACTAGTGGAAAATTCAAAAGTACACACACCTGCTAAAAATAGCATTAGTTATATTAATGATGATGCTTACTGGTAATATAATACTCTCTATTAGGGCTCAGCGACATCAGGAAAACATGCAATACATGACACTGTTGTTGAATACTGCAATGACAATATGACTATACCATTTTAATGTCTTTCTGCTTTTGGTTCGTGCTGCTAACACAGACCCCAAAGAATAAACTATGCACTATGCACACTGAATTAAAAAAAAAGAAATAGACATGCATTGATGTTGATAGGTTTTCAATGTAGTGAGTCGGGACCCACAGGTGATGATTTGAGTCCACAATAAAATGTATGTTTTTGACAACTTATAGTGTTAAACTCATGTTTCATTTTATGTAGTGCTAATTATTATCAATTATTATATATTATGTATATTTTATGTATTTCATATATAATACAAATACCACATGTTGAGCCTAGTTTAGCGCACTCAAATCATCTACCCAGTATAGGGTGAATCAGATGTGATACACGATTGTGATTTGTGATAATCCCATAGAATGAATTTCCATGGAAAATCCCCCAAAAAATGTAAATAAGTTACCGTATAAATTTAATAGTTCAACATTTCGAGGAATATGCTGATTCTCCTTCATTCTAAAAAATGTTTTCATATTTTCTTTAAACTTTTTGAGAAGATGAACAAAATAGGAAACGACAATAATTGGTTTTGTGCAAGATATACACTAAGGTGGCGCATTTTCTGGACAGTAAAATATCATTGGATTAACAATTGACATGAGCCAATACAGTATCAATTAGCGTAATCACATTATCACAACTTGTGCAGTGTAATCCGAGTCTTATTTATCCAGTCATATGTTCAGTAATTCCAAAACACATGCATTTTCAGTAACACATTACAATTTACAATACATCAGTACAGTCTTCATGCATGGCCGAATAACTTTCCTGCTCTTAAAGCAATATTTTCCTCACAAATTTAAGGTAACGTGGTGAGTAATTATTATACAAATGGACATTTGCAGGTGAAATATTCTTTTAAACTGGTGCAGTATTTTGGCTTCTCTATAACAGTCAAGGCCTTACCTACCAAATGCCCATCAACAGTATATACACCCCTACCACAAAACAAAACAAAAACCTCCATTCATTCTGCAACAATCTGGATTATTTTGTTGCATTTGAAGACAGTGACACAAAACAAAAGACACTAATCAAACACATCTCAGTATTTGAAAAAAAGGCTCTTTTTATTATTATGGAGCAGCAGTTTTCACATAAATTAAACAAACCATCATAACAGATACAAAGCTCGACTGTTTCAAAGAAAATCTCTCAAAGTCACTCAAATTACAATTGTTCACAAATACATCATTGTCACATTATTGTAGTCACAGCTGTTCAGTTTATCACTGCAGGCTTTGCACAAAGCAATCCACTGCCAGCCAAAAATGGAACATGACTCTTTAAATGTTCACAAAACAACAGCTCAAAAGCCAGGTTCAATATTAAACTGTTTTTGTTCTATCTGTTGGCGAGGGTTTGACAGACGACCACCAGGCTGTGATTACACGCACACCGGGACTGGGATTCTGTGAGTGAGGCATGACTCACGTAAACACCTCAATCTGTTTGTTAGTGTCATAGTGTTAAAGCTGTCAATAAGACATGCAGAGTCAGAGACCAGAAGCAGAAAGCAAGAAAGCAGAGTATAATGTGCAAGAGGTTGACTGAGAACCATTTGCGGGACACACTGACATTAGGCTGGAGGCAAAACTGTCTCTGTAGATTTATACTCATCCATTGAGGAATATAATCACGAGCGTTTTGCTCGTGTTGTGGTATGTTCCTGTGATCTCAATCATTTGGTGCAAACTCAGGCTCCCCGATGTCAGTCTTTTTACACGTTTTGTCTTTCTGATGAAATTAAACATGTTCAATATCATCATGAGTTTGTAGTCTTGGCTCATGCAAATATTGAAATTCAATGAAATGAAGATTGTCAACAACCAATATCTGCGCTCTCTCCCTCAGCAAACTGGGTAGACAAAAAACGTGAGCAAGTCTCTGATCTGTGGGACTCTGAAAAAGGAGGAGAAACTGGTGAAACTGTGAACAAGAGTCAATTAACAAATGCTGGTAGCAAGTTTAAGTGACAGAATCCACAATGTTAAGTGTATATAAAATGCAGGTTTACTGATGCTGAATTGACAAGAAAACTGTCATCAAATTTTGCCTCTTATGCTGTGTTTCTCAAGTCATGTGTGTTTGCAGACACATGAGTTGTTAATAAATGGCATTTTGTGTAATATTGCAAATTGTGAGACTGCATGATTTCCAGTCTGCAAAATCCTATTAAAATTCACACTGTCTTCAGATGTGAAATGATGTCAGACTTTAGTCTTTTAAAGGTCTTATTAAATTCTTGTAGTTTATGGTACTGTAGGCATAAAACATAGGATTATATCCAGAGGTTACTGAGGCCAAGCGCCCATGTGACATTGCTTTGTTGGAGCACAGTGCTGTGTATAAGTTCTACAGTGGGATGACATTGTTCAGTAACAAAATGGCTCGTATAGCCACTCACAGTAGCAGACAGCAGACGAAAACATAAAGCATGCCTGATAACCAACATCCCCAATGAGACCAGCCTACCTGCATCTAGGGGATGCTTATTTCAGATGCTCATTTACATCTGGCATTAACCTGTGATTTGAATTATCAGCTAATTATTAATAATTAATAATTACTAACTAGTCCATACCCATTGGTAGCTTTGCAACCTTCTACCTATGCCAATCCTCAATGCCTATGTGCAGTTTCACATAGATTGACCACATCAGTGAGTAGAAAACATGGGGCAGACAGAATGACTGACTGACAAAATGACACACTGACAGTTTCCGTGATTATGTACAGCATACCATACCATGACTTAGTCATACCAAAAATTAGAATGAAAAAAAACATTGGGCCACAGGGGGAGCCACAGCGATCGGTCGCATTTTAGCCATTTTTAAGAATTTTTCTGTTGTTATAGCGCCACCCAGTTGCTAATTAGTTAAACTTCTCCAGTCACCTTGAGGCGTCCTGTTCAGTAAAAATCAATATGACGGTTAGGCCTAGATAAGAAATTTGCTCTCTAGCGCCCCCATTTTGTTTGATGTGGTCAGTAATGGAGGGGTCCCCTCAGATTATGTGTGCTCATATGCCTACAAAGTTGCGTGGTGATCGGTGAAACCCTTGAGATGTTATACACTTTTATGTGATGAGCCACGCCCTCCGCAATATTCATTGCCTTATAGAAGCTCAGTTTTAATAAGTTTTCCAACTTTTGCCAAGAGGGAACTTTACATATTGGTCCCTAGATTATGTTCACTGAGTTTCATGCAAAAAAATTCAAAATGGCAGAAAATCTATATAACCGGAAGTTATGGGTTCTTGCAGGAAATTTGTTCCTCATGAGGAGAGGCATCTCTGTGCAAAGTTTCATGTCTCTATGACATACGGGACATGAGATATGCCCATTCAAAGTTTGTAATTTCAATCCCCCCCATTGGCCAATTGATGTAATTTTGCTTCATTTGCATCCTCCCATGACCCTCTACCACTGTGTCAAATTTCACATGGATTGGCCAAGTCAGTGAGGAGACAAACGTGGAACAGACACACAGACACACACACAGACAGAGTTTTCGTCATTATATGGTAAGATAACATGCAAATCAATGAGATGAGAATGGCAGACTTGTCAACAGCTATAGTAAGAAGAGGCAGAGTTAGGCGACCTTCAACTTGCTGGAGGGAATTTTTTCATAAGAATGTGATATGCATTCCTGTCAAACTGTGTTTTACATCCAAATGTGTTCCTTGTCTAGATCGGATACCCAGATACAGATTACAATTTAATATCAGGCCTTGGTCAAATCAAACTGTGTTTTGTCATAAAGGCAGTTTATGAGACTTGCTCTCTGGGCTTCACCTGTTCTGCCAATCTCAGAACACATCAGCCATCGTCTGATGAGGAAAAAGCTTCAGGTGGCAACAGCCATTATTTCAGGAGATCTGGTGTGGCCTGCAGATACCCGGGCCAAGACTTCCTCTTTTATGCACTGGTCAATGTTCACAGTTTCATTAGCATCTTGAGCCGAGTCCAGACAACATTTTGTCTGAACTCTGTGAACAGATACCTGCACATGAATGTCGATAAATTAAGAAAAAGCTAATAAAAGGCTAAATCAGATCAGATGATAGCCGGTGGGTTCCAAGATTGCATTTTGGCCACTGTGTTCCACCTCTTTTGTCCTCCACACCGCATGTTTACCTGCAGGCAACCAAATCTTATTCAAGCGTGATTAGTCAATATTGCCATTATCTACAGATGTTGCATACATATGCAGATCTGTGTATATTGAGATTACTGTTTCACTGACTGCTGAGAGTCAGAAGAGCTGAAAAAGTTTTAGGGTGCTTTCAGGCCTAGAGTTTGCTTGCTTTGGTCTGAATTAGGGGCTAATTTTGGTCGGTTTGTATTCTCATGGCAGCATTTACAAGCAGACCAGATAAAATGCCATGCACGAGAAAGCTGCTCTTGATTGGTCAGAAGTTTATAACCAGACTGAGACCACCTCTTCACGAAGGTTTCAGTATGGTTGTTTTGGTGTGTACCCCAGTACGACTGCTATGTGCACTTACCAGGCAAAGGAACTTGAGTTTGACTGAACAGAACCAAACAGGGCAGGTGTGAAAGCACCCTAAATTTATCAGGGCATTTTGGATGACAAGCGGGACCCCATCAAGAATATCACAGCTTTGTCTCAGCACTATAGAGAGTAATGTCTTGTCCCTGTAGGTCACGCACATATCATATCATGACTATCTTCTTCATTAAAGTGGTTTTGTATAAATCTCAAATTGTTTTTTTTGATTCCTGCTGACATCTTCAGTCCTGAGCAGTCATTACTCAAGCGATTTAACTCTACATTCCTTGACAGTCAAATAGTCTCCAGGGCTGCGGCATCTTTTCACTCGGGATTTCTCAGTTTAACTTTGCGGTGCTCCTTTTATTGTTCATGCACGTTAACAATCACGACTCCCGCTAACTACTCAGGAAATCTAAAATGCATCGCTTTCTTTGCACCACAAGCATTCTCCAAGAAAGTGCCTCTACACAGCAGGTGTTTAGAATAGCAAGTGTAAACGCTTTCTCAGACCGTGTATCCTTATTGTGTGAGATTACTCTCTGCAGAAGAGTATCAAAAGAGGCATTTGTTTATATGAAAAACCATAAAAACATCTTGAAGACAGAACTGCGAGAGAGACGAAGAACAAATACCTCAACTGAGCAGTAATGAGGTAAAATCATTGAGCATGAAACCCTGCTGAGATGGGGAGGAAAACAACATTTCCAGTGTTTTTCCTGAAAGAAAAATCCCACCCATGATTCAAAGTATCACAGAGACAGGAACGTATAAATATCCCAATATTGATATTTGGATAGCTGCTTTTCATTGCATCATTTATATCTCATTGTCAGCTTCTCCTCAATTCTTTCCATTCCCCCTTCTGATGATCTCTTAGTCTACCTGTCAGGCAAACACAGATTAGTGCTTCAGCAAAAACACATTAAATGTCTGCAGAGCGAAGGAAGTGACAGACAGTCAGTGTTTTATAGTCTGTGCTGCTTAAAGCTTCTCTGTTGAAAGCTACTTTGAGATTTTTGGTGTCGGCTGCTCACTGTAGGTGGTGCAGGCAGGAAGGAAAAGTACAAAAAAAAATCTCGGTCTCATCGTAAAGCTTTTATTTTTCTCATGATATGAAGAAAAAGCACAGCGAGTAACATAAAAGCTTTCTGACTAACTGAAAACATGAAGTATGGAAGATAAGTTTTGAGAGCGAATTTAACTTTGTATTCATATATACAGCAGCTGTTGAAATTATGTTCACTTACAACAGATGGATTTTAGTTCACTCTGAGGCTGTGCTTTGGCTGAGCTCTTATGTGTAGATGTGGAACATGTATGTCAGTCCTCCCAGTCAGTCTTTCCATATTCTGACACATACTGTATGGCTCTGACATTTTAAATTTCACAGAAGGTTCATCGTCCTTGTAGAAAAAGTGCTTCTTATAAATTAACACCAAGTCCAAAAGTTTAGTTTAACTGGAACGAAGTTGTGTGTCGGTACACATCAATTCTGCATGTTTCATTTTTAATAAATTATTTTCAATATGGCAGAGAAGTATTTTCATAAGCACACAAATAACCATTTACATTTTTAAATATTTACATCCTCAAAATGACAGAAAGGGAATAAAGAAAATCATAAATTGTTCTGTCTTCACATCTTATTGATCCACTGGTGCCGCTGGCTCAGAGGCTGTGTCCGTCTAATAAAGAACGGAGCTCTTGGTGAATCATCCCGCTCTGTCCTGTCAGGTAAGGGGCAGTTAGGGGCTCCTGCTAAATGAAATACTCCTTTTGGTTTTCACTGGGAGCGCTCTGCGAGTCCACCTGGCTGCTGAAGGGAAACTCATGGGCGTCTTCAGGCTGCGCTTCTTTGACTTCCTGGTTTCGATACGTCTCCTTCCTGCTGCAGATGAATCTGGCCATTACCGCCAATGCAGACACGGTGACAAAGATCACAACAGCGATGACCCCTGGACACAGAAATGCACAAAAATAATTTTCCCTCAAAATCATGTACATAAACATAAACAACCAGGTTGTTGTCAGCCTAATTAGGGGTACATGAAAAGATCCATGCCACTATATCAGTGCGTTAAAGACACTTTTTTTAAAAAAAAAACTTCTAGTAGCACAATGGAGCAGTTTTTCAGTGGGCAGGTCCTGTTCTGGATTTCTTTGGCACGTGCACCATAGAAAGTACCAATGCTGCCAACTCTTTTCCAATGAAAGTAGTTAGCACAAGCTCTAAAACTCACTAAAAGCCACCAGATAACACCATTCACCCATTTGCTTAATGATGACACATATGCTCAAATGCATGTTGACGACGTCATTATGCATGGGGTGCAGTGAGGGAGAGATCAAGAAAAGCAGATAAAATTTCTCATTACAGGAACTGCATGTCTTTGAAACTGCGGTATGTTGGTGCTACATGTGAAAGGAGGGAGGAACAGTGGTGAAGCAAAATGATCTTTATTACGTTCTGACAGAAACAAAAGCATTTTACAACTATGCTTAATTAGATTCAACAGAAGAATCTTCACAAAGCATTTCATGAGCTATGAGGTAAAATCACTGTTTCTTTCAAATGAGTCTGGTGACTGGACGGGGGTGGCAGCAAAATGTGTTTTAGCCATATAAGAATAGGGCCACCTTAAACAGTTAACATCAGTTTGAGTGTACACTATGTTTGGAATATTTTCACTGCCTTACCTCCCAATCAGACAGCCCTTTAATGCTCTTCTCAAAGCCGCAGACTCCATTGAAAGAAACAGTCATTTTACCTCACAGAGCACAGTCAGTCGCTGGTCTTCTGCTGCCCCTCGATCACTTAGTCAGTTTGTGTTATCCTGTGACTTTGGGAACTGACCAATCTGTGCAGGTTCTCTTGTCTGCCTCTTTAAACTGGAAGCGTGAGATCGATAACACACAATTCTCAGTGAAGACTCAGTCCTGCGCAGTGCTGCTGCCCAAAAGGTGAGTAGGGGAGAGACTCAGCAGAGGAGCTGTGGACGGTGATTACTCTGAGCAGCATGCACGGAAATGAAACACACTGTACAGTGTATTTGAATATAATGCTTGCTGTTTCCCAGATAGTCTGAATAAGACTATAACACTGGGTAATGTGACACACAGTCAGTGGTTTGATTAGTCTGCTTATCAGCAGGTGCAGTAACACACCGAGAAACACAGCAGTGCACATGGAAAGGCAGGGAAGAAAATGATCAGCTCAATATGGGTGTAAACGTTGCAGGATTTACAATCAACTTTGTTTTATGAGGAAGAACATGTGCTCAACATGTTGTTAAGGCCTCAAGGATGTATGCAATGTGTTTTGGTGAGAAACAATGTCAATGTCACTTTTGTTTGTGTGCAAGAAATCTTTACAGAGCACCTTTAAGTATGGATGTACAGTATAGGCAGCTTGACTAGCTTAGCACAAAGACTAGCCAAGGAGGGACAGTTAGTCTAGCTCTCTGCAAAGTTAAAAATAACCACCACCTCTAAAGCTCACAAATGAACAGACTGTATCATGCTTGTTTAATCCGTACATACACAGAAATGTAAAAATGACAATTTGTGGGTTTAGGGGGAGTTATGTGCTGTAACTATATTTCTTGGCCGACAAAAACCCAAAGTGTCAAACTACTCCTTTAAATATTATGTTAAGAAGAAATTCAGTGGGCTAGATTTCTGCTAGAAATGCCAGTAATACATGGCCAAGCAATTGGATTACTGGGTTTCTGACAGGGTTTAACCATGCTCACATTTGCATGAGAAAGACATCAAACAGGGGGAAGTATCAATGTGGCAGCAGCGCTGAGGAATGACGACACGATTATTACTTGTGACTGCACTTTCCGCTTTCCAAAATACTTAAAACCAAATGAAGACTGGAAAAACCTAAATAAATGAAACAGCCATGATGTAAAACTTCTCTCACTGCAGGGTGTGTACTCTCACTTAGCATTTAGCCCGAAGGCTCTGACCAAAACAAATAATAGTAGAAAAAAAATATTAAAAAAACACCCCCAATGCTTTACGCCACATCATATCATTCAAACACAGATTTATTATTGGACTACCTTTTAAAGATGACAGCTAACTTAAACCCTTGATTGTTAAAAACTTTTTTCTCACAGTTCAGACCATGTTCAATTACTTCAGACTATTTCTGTCCTCCAATGTGTCACAAAGCAGAATAAGAGTGAATGATACCTGCATTTGTGCTGTTTTGAAATAATGTTGTTTTTGTCACTCCTCACCCTCCTGGCATTTCATCTAAATCAAAAATAGCTCACCACAAATTGTCGAAAGAAACTGCAATTGCTGTGTAGACAGGGTGTGACTTCTGTTACATGTTTTTCTTTGTCTGTGATTTCCTCCCCTCAGAAAAGGATTCTGTACAGGAGCCCTGAGACGCAAGCGAGAAAAGATTCTGCCGATCCATTTTCTCGGTCTGATCTATATTGTTTTCTCTCCTGTGTTTATGACTTAAGAACAAGTGAAAAACAGGGTTTTGCCAGGATAATCTGTCTGAGTTCCTTTTTTTAATATTTCTGAAACAGTTGGGAAAAAGTTTGGCCAGAACAATTTTTCAAAGTTACTTTTTGGCAGGATCATTTGTTGCTGTAATACTTATAAAGTACATATATTGTGTCTTAGCAAATTATGTTACATTAATGTCAACATTAATGCCTTTAATCCCATTTAGAACACATGGGGTAGTGCAGGGCGCCCAGTGGCTCACCTGAGGCCTGTACTATGAAACGAGTTAAACTTACCCAGGGTACCTTTTTATTATCTGGCTTGTCTAATCCCAAAATTGGCCGTCTGGATAACCGGTACTATAAAGTTTGTTATCGACTAGTCCAGTCAACTCTGGGTTTTCCTATCCAGCCACGAGCACATTCATGGGAAAGAGACAGGGGTGTTAATTATGAATGACGATTCATTCATGGCTCTATGATCATCAGAGCCATGAATGAAGTAGGCTACTACATATCATATTAGATGAAACGGTACCCAAAGTGTCTGGTACTCCAAAACAGTAAATATGTCCATGCGTGGGATGTAAATGATACTCCGTAACCCCTGAGGAATTTGCAATAGTTTTTGATGCCAGTCCATCAGGTACTGTAATGTTTCTTAGAAATATATACATATATATATATATATATGTACTGGATGAATGTTCAGATGCAACCGTATAAATACCTAATTGTGAATAATACTTGGCCAATCACGACATGCAGACATTCACACAAACTGCTCTTTCTGCAACAAACTAACTGAAACTGTTTTACACCTTCACTGACTTTCTTTAAGAAACTTTACATTGTTATGGGAAAATGTGGTGTTTGGTTTCCTCAAGTACACTCAAGTGTCTTTTCCATAAATGTAAGAATGTAAGTTTAGCAATAATAAACATCATATTGGTGTTTTTCTGAAGGATGTTTAACACTACTATACTATCTTTGTGTAGTATGTTAATCTCCTGACTTTCTGTTATTATTGTGTTTGTATACTCCAAACTGTATACTGAGTCTTGTTACACTGTGTTGTTTAAATAAAGATATGTATATATATCAAAAAATCCCTGTCAGCTCAGACAGTCAGCTTATTTTATACAGTCTATGGCTCAGACTTACATTATATGTAGGCATCACTAGGCTATGTGTGACATTAGTATAGAGTATTTTTTGCTCTTAAGTTGGATGATGATGAAAATACTCTTGAATATGTCACATAAAACAATTAAAAGTGCCAGACTGTTTCTGCACAAAAGAAAAGGGTTGCATTTATAATAACAGAAGCCATTATTTTTCTAATAAAATATTACTTTTTGCACCTAGTTATCATCACACAGGTGTCTCATGTTATTCTGAGCTGCAGTGTACAATTAGCAACACTGTCAGCTATCACTGCAGGCTAAAATAAACTTTGCATAAGTTAAAATACTGCTAAAATCAGTTGTTTAGTGGTATAAACGATCTCTCCATTTGATAGATGCTCTGCTTTAAAACCAGTGGAAACAGAGCCATGGGACAATGAAATTAATCTACTGACCTATGACAGCATATAGGCTCCTCTTTTTTACCTCCGGATATTTGTTAATGGATACTGTTTTCTTCAGTGACCTGATTGCTCAGAGGTCGGATGTTGACAGCCTGTGATCCGAAACTCTGAACGGCCAACCTGCCCCAGAGCAGGTTAGCTGTTCAGCATGTTACCACGGTGATTTTTCTCAATACAATGAGAATTGGCTTCATTGTACTGAAAACCTAGAGATAACCCTGAAGTTACCTCGCTAACTCCAAATCCTTTTTCGTAGTACAAGCCTCTGGTAGAGCAGGCACCTTATGTACTTAAGCCTGGGTTTAATTGCAACCTGCAGCCTTTCACTGCATGTCATCCCCCCTCTCTCTCCCTTTTCTGTCCTATATCATCAAATAAAATAAAGGCAAAAAAAATATTCAAAAAGAAGCGGAACATTTCAGCATTTAGTGACTGAAATGAGTACTGCAACAACAAATACTTAAAAAATAATACTGACCCCAAAAAATCGGAGCTAAAAATGAATCACTTTTTTTTTTTTCTCACTCGCCTCTTGGGGCTCCAGTAGATTATGTGTCTCATCTGTAAAAGTTTTCCAAGTTGTATTTTATGTTGTTTGTTACTTTAAACTTCAGAATCTATTTCACTGAAGGTTCTAGCTTGAGACAAAACATACTGCCTGTCTAAATTAAATGCTACTTCAAGGTGGTTTTCAAAAGGGAAACACAAGCCTAAAATCCTTTTTTCTGCAAAGTTTTCATGTGTGAATTTAGACCCAAAATCTTCTCATTAAACAGCCAACCCATTGCAGTTCCTCGCTGCCTCTTTTTTTCTCTTCAGCTTCCAAGATCAAAATTTCTTTCTCCTCACTTGCATCCTGCACACAAACTTTGAAATTGAACCTTTTCACCCGTCCTTACAATATCAGACTCCCCAAAATATAAAGTTTTGAATCAACTGTAATGATATTTTAATGAACTTTCATTATTCCTGCATTGCATTACCTCCGATTAGAGCTGAGTCATTCCTGATGGCGTTCACCAAAGGTTGACCTGGATCCACTGAACCAGGTTGGTCTGCAGAGACAAAGACGGAAAAGGAAGAGTAATAAAAAGCAGAAAAGATGCTCCAGGAAAGTGAGGTATACGATACAGAGAAGACTGCAGAGCAGAGATGAACAAAAAAAGTGAAATTTAATTTACAAAAAGAAGAAAGATGATGTAAAGAAGTGTATAGGGATAAATAGAGTGACTGTGAGAACCATCAGTCAGGGCAGACAGTGCTTGTTGAAAGCTTCAGCACAGTCTCAAAGGACTTCACTACAGTTGTCTGGCTAATCTCATCTGTCGGAGTGCCATCAGTCTGTCTGCTTACCGCGGAGGATGTTTAATGAGCCTATAAAAAGTCTAATGAACAGCCCTAAGAATACAATTAAAAGCATACCAGAAAGGAGGAGGAGTGGGTGGTTATTTAATAATGTATATGGTGTATATATAGTATAGTATGGAATATAAGGGCTGAGATTGCTCCTTGTACCTGATAAGGAGTGTGTGGTTTCTGCAGCGTAGGGATTGGCCGGAGAGGAGGAAGCACAGCTCGACTGGACCAATGGGCCGCTGACAATAACAGGGCTGTCAGGGTGCAGCAGAGCAGCTTTCAGAGGACTGATGGAGTTAAAGTAAACACCTGACAGACAGCCAGTGAACCCAAGAGAGGCCAAGCCGGCCAGCTCCTCATCTAACTCATCAGACTCTGAAGGCGGAGAGAGAGAAACACAGAGACAAGAATGGCTGAGTGCGAAGACACATTTGTTATCAGCAAGTTCCAATTACACATTTAAAATACAGCAGTGATAAAAATTTATCTTGATGAAACTGCAGTCGCGATGATAAGTGGTATCTATCTTTGTCTTAATCATTTTAATATCCATTTTTGACACCTCAGAAGAGGACACACCTGCTGGAAATGATTATGCCAAATAAAACAGGGATAGTGGATGATACTGAAAAACCACACATCATTTTCACAAGCAAAGTTTTTCAGTGTTGGAGGGCATGTTTTGAAACAATTATTGCTACTATATTCATGCAGGCTAACTGCAGTATGGCTAAGGTGTTGGAAGGTCAGGCACACACGTTAAAAAGCAGGGCTCGAAATCAACGACAATGAATGAACAACAATATAAAAACATCAATATCTGTATCAGCTATTGGCAAAATCGTTGAACATACAACTACTACTAACAAGGCACCAATATTTAGCCTTGAGTTTGTTTGTTAACTGCAGCAACTGCAGCTAGCTGTGACCACTTCCTTTATTCTAAGTTAAGAATCATTTAAAGAGATAAAAGTCTCGCGTTTGAGCTTGGCCTGCAGATTGTTCTAGGACTCGGAAACACAGTAGAACATGCTTGTGTTGCCAGCCTCTGTGCTGGTGAAAGGCACTTTCAACTGAAGCCATGTGTGCAACCTGAGATTATGACTGATTTCCATGGATAAAAACTTAATTAAATTGGAAGTGTAAGTTACGCAAAGTGATGGATGACCATCCCGCCATGCTGTGTAGTATAAAGTACAACACTCAGTAAAGGTTAAAGAAAGACAATGGTTATGGTCAAATGACAACAACATGGCACTGGACATGAATCTTGTTCTGCAGATTCTATCAATATGAACATTATTTCCCATATGATTTTTACTCATTCAGTAATATTTAGTACAGAACATCCAGTTTGAACATTTTTTTTAATATGTCAGTGCATTAATGGACTGGTCTCATTCAATTGAATGAGAAGGGTGTTTTTACATTGTTGGTAAATGCAATGAACTAGAAGGCCAAGCAGCTGGCTTGTTTGTTGAAATGGAAGCTACCTTTTGATCATAAAAGGCCACATGTAGCAGCTTTAATAAACAGCCGGTAAGCAACAAGTCTAAAGCCACACTAGTGGAAACTAAAATGTTAATTACACTGCACAGTATGAAAGTGCTGGGAGAAAAAAACTGCATTACATTTACTTTTCTATTTTTGGAGTCCTCACAGTAATGGTGGTGCTAGAGGGAAGGCAATTGGGTCATTAAAATCAAAAGGATTTATTCCCTTTGGAGCCGGAATATGCTCAGCAAATTTCATGGTAATCTGCCTTTTACATTATTAAATTTCTTGTGTACAAGTGCAAGTTTTAGTCTGAAAGTGTTGTGAGAAGGCCTAAGGGGTCAAGAAAACATTAGGATTCGTCCTCTGGGGACCAGGAGTATCTTCAGCAAAGTGTAATAAATATTAGGCTATCCAGTTTTCAATTAGCTCAGTGAACCAAAGTGCTGGTCAAGTGGAAATGTTTATATTATGGAAATGTGACTTTTAGGTAAAACTTGTGAGACTTTGTTACTAGATTACCTCTCAGCTGTCAACCCATTCCCCAAAAGAGATGTTACCACTGAACATTTCTCCAAACCATGGACAGATACGTTATACATTAGCACATTACTATAGCAGATAAATTAAACCTTTACGTTTCAACAGCACTGTGGCTAATGAGCAGTTAGGATTACAACTGAAAACCACTAACTTATGGTTAGGAAAAGATCATGTTTTGGCTTGTAATACACTGTTCAGGGGGCACAATCCTGGCAGGAAAAGCAGCAATGTCTTGGTTAAAAAAAACAATTGCTTTTTGGGTCACTATCCCAAAGAAAAGCAGCAACCGCTCATAAAAAAACAACCACTTTTTGGGCCACTTGGGCACCTAAAAAGCTGCTGGGAACAAAGCAAAGACTTGCTAATTCACAACCTTTTTTTTGGTCTGGTGCAGTGGTCTGCAGTTTAGCAGGCATCTCGCCTCTGAGACACACTATCCACTATCCTCTCTATCTCTGGATTACAAAGTCAGCTTATATATTACGTCCGTCACTTTACAAACGTTGATATGATAGATATAAAATATACGCATCTAACATATTTGAGTTTTGCAGAAATGCCAGCATTTCCTTCTGGCGACAGGCCTGCAGCTATTATCACAAAACTGTGGACAAAAAAAACATGTAAACACCTCCTTATATTAGGAAACTGCCAGTGAGTCTCTCTGGTGGCTAATATGTCCACGCCACTATTTGTGACAGCAGGTGCTAAGTAAAATCTTAAGCAGCTATAAATGTCAGTGTGAACTACAATTATTCCTGCAGTGCAATTTGATTACACAGCACATCATCACCACTCATCTAAGTTATTACCGCAGAGAAGCAACTTTTCACCACACAAATGGGACGCTGCAGAGTGGCCTGGCTGGAGAGGGCTGTTTATCAGCTGTATATTTGATCAGGCTTTGATTAAGTCTTAAATTAAGTGTGATCCTCTTGTCAGCGGGAAATAATTTGACTCTGAATTATATGTTTTATGACATGAGTATATCTGTTGAGCAACCTGCAAAATGGAGAGCAGCTGATTAAGATGGGAGGAAAAAGTTAATAGCACAACAGATTTAGGTCACAGCTGTAGCATTAGATTGTCTAACACTGCATTACCATATTTTTTCTCTGTTGTTTAATTAAGAAGACAAACATTTTCTCTATCTCTACCTTTCACCATTTTTTCTTATAACAAATAAAGCACATGCAGGCAGGGGAGTTTGTCTCTGAGGTATTTTAAGCAAAAGCTAATCTGCTTCACCCAGCATACATGTACACGTTTAACTGTCTATATTAAGTAGGTAAAGATATCATCTTTATGAAAAAGGAATATTCAAAAAATATGGTCATAGCAAAAGACTAAAATTGAGCATATAGGATCCTACAATGTAAAGTTTGCCTTAAAATGAGGCGAGGTGAAAAGATACAGTATGTAAAACTAACAAATGTAAGATGATGTGGTAAAGTTTCTTATATCATCCAGTACTGGTGGTATTAGGTGTTAAAAGTGCTGAACAGAGTCTGTGCCTTCTTCACTAAGAAGGATCTGGATGTTTGTGCGAGCAGTCAAACCCCACACTGACAGCACTGGCCTTGTATCCACGAACTGACGATTACTGTCCACCCCCGCCCAACTGCTGCCCTTTACCTCCACCTCTCTCTGTATCACTATCTCACTCTCCCCCTCTCTTCATCACCCCCCCCTTCTCTCCCTCTGTGTGAACAGCTCAGTCTCTCCATTCTTTCCTGGTCCATTAGTTAGGCTGATGGATGACAGCGTTGGCAGGGAGTGACAGTATATCAACTATCTTGCTGCCTCTTTGATACTGATATGACTGCCAGCGTCCTCTGGCTCAGCAGAGAGAAGGCTGGGTCAGACACTAACACGGCCTGGGTCAACAACACAAAGAAATGTTCAGAGCTGAACGTAAAAAGAGCACCGCCATCAATTTGGACTTGTTCCTGTCATGTGCACCTTACATGTGTTTGAGTAGAGCGAGCATTTTTGTGTTTTTCACACTCAGAACAATGTAAAAGTAAATGGCCAAGTAGTTACATGAATACAAATATAATTTGAAAAAAATTTAATGATTAGTGTGGTTCCAAATTAACAGGAGGGTCTGCTTTAACCTTATTTGTAGCATAACATTGATTCAGTCAAGCGCCTTGGTCTGTACGCATCACTAAAGCACCACAAATGACATTAAAGTACACCATCTCATGTAATATTGCAATTCTATTGCGATATATAGGGTCTGACTAATAACTGGAAAAGAATCAGTCATGTCAGTAGACTCTCATATGTAATGAAACCTAGTTTACTACTCGTCCGCCAGCCAACATGAGCCTAATACTTTTTAGAGATCGTGTGATTTCCCAACACAAATAAATACCAAATATATAAGCACAAAACGACTTAGCTAGCTCAGCCTTGTTACAGCTATCGTCTTTCTTTCATATACAGATTTAGCTCCTACATCTACAAAACTCAAATGTATTTTTAAATTAGTAGCACCTTGTCACCAGCACAGCTAATGGAGGACGCCAGAGGGTGCCAGGCGTTTTCAATAACTCAAAAGCATTCTAAAGTCTAAGGCCTCAGAGCTAGTTTCGAGCGCGCTCAGTTTGGTAGTTTGGCAGACCGAGGTGCACTGAGATGGGTGTGGCGGCGCAGCAGGGGGAGGTGTCGACAGACAGAAGGTGCTTCACCGAAGGTGTGCTAAAAGCTCGCCAGCTGAAAGCAGGTCTACTGTCAGCGCAGGCGGTGCACAGCCGGTGTAAGTGGAAGTTTGGCTGACCGGCGGACAGTGCGCACACGTCACCAAAACCTCACAGGCAGGTTTCCAGAATGTCAGGCACATAAACGATGCAATAAATAGCCACAAACACCACTATTCAATGCAACTATCTGCAATCAGCACATAAATGTATCACTATATTGACTGTCCTGTCACATCTGATGTCAGATCAAAGGGGATTGGCACCGTTTGGCACGTTTGGCACATGTAATGGAAACCCAGCCTGATTTGATTAACACAACTGCAAACTAATGAGTTTCATCCCTCTCAGCCAACCACAAACAGCCACAGCATCAGATAGGGAGTATATATTCAGCATCTTAGAAAAGTCAAAAGAAAAGAAACAGAGTGAGACTGCGAGAGAGAAAGACAGAGAGCGTTGATACATTGATTTACAATTGTGGTGACCTCCTCCTAGGCTACCTTTGCATCATCAGCCTGTGGAGGTCTGCTCGCAGTTCCATATATTGAGACACTGCGAGCTTGGACCTCCCGGACCAAACATCAGTTTCCTCCTGGGAGGAGTTTGGCCGTCTGATGCTGCTGCTCTCTTCTGCCATGGCGAATTGAGTAAACTCTCATTACGTGTTCGCGTGGTGCATTTAAGGGCGAGGAGAGGGGCTCATTTGATCGGTGTGATGTGTGTCAAACCCGCTCCATGCCTTCTCTCCTCCCTCTTTCCGACTTGCGCAGGTAGGAGAGACAGAGGTGGGAAAGAGGAGTAGCTGCGCCAGCGTGCACAGTTTGCCAAACTTGCAAAATCTGCCTGGCCACACCCAGTTGGCGAAGCACAGGTGGGCTGTGCCTCCGCCTTGTCTGGTCTGTGAAACTAGAGGCCTAAAAGTCAAAATTAATTGAAAAAAAAAAAAAAAAAAAAAGTAATCATTTCCAAAATCCACAACATGTTTTTATCTAACAAAATATTCTGCTTCAATCCTCATCTGATAGCATTCAGCCTTTCAAAACCATCTTTTTCACTGCTTTCACACTTGCTGAGGCACGCACCTGCACTGATGGGGCAGTCAAGCAGCAAACAGCACCATAACTTACATGAATCAAAGAAAGTTAATTCATAAAAAAGACTAACCCATTCAATCTGATGAATTACTTAGCCTTTATAAGTATCCTATCTATCTCTCTGCATATGCAGTGGTTAAGTTAAAGTTCTGAAGGTGTTTTAAGTATTCTATTAATGTTACCATACCTGTTGCAAGAAATAGGATATCATGAGCATTTGTCAGATCATTTGCTTGTAAGATATCATAATAACCCATTTTTAGGTAGCTTTTGGCTCATCAGCTTTTCAAGTCAAAAATGTTTCAGATATAGTAGTTTCATAATGTTGACTGCAGTGTGCTTACACTTACATATTAGGCTTTATAATATTTTCAGGATTGTAAAGAGTTTCCTATAGATTTTAACCCATATGCATGAATACATTCAGTGTGTGTGTGTGTGTGCGGGATGTACCAAGGCAACAGCAGCCGCAGCCTCATCTTCCTCCAATCATTCATCAAACTGAGTCCACTGTAAAGATCAAAATTACTAACAAAACAACCCATTTTTTTTTAGCAGTTTTGTGGCCCTCTGGTATTTGCTCTGGCAGTTACAGTGTTGCCATGTTTGCCGTATTTTTAGTGATAAGCCAGGTGTGCTTTTATGCTGATTTGAGCACATTCAAAATGTTTTGTTGACCAATCAGATTGCCTGGTCAGAACTATTTGTTGTATAATCGCTTATACTCTCAAGTTGGGATATTCAATAGATTCTAGTTTTGTAGCTGATTCTACTCAACTATTTTTTTTGTTTTTTTTTATCAATTTGTGGCACATCATATGAGAAAGAAATAATCAAAACACTGTATATAGAGTTAGACATCGATCAACAGCTAGTTGGCCCTGTGACTGGCAATCATTTCAGCGTGAGCACCCTGCTTCAGTTACCAGTGGTTATCAGCCTCATAGATATGGGTTAGACATCTGCTAAAACACATTTTAACTGACAGGCTACTGGTATCTGTATTTCAGTACTTTATTTTCTCTTCTTTGATACCAAATATGTAATAATCACTAAGACCACCACTAGAGATCAAATGACAAATACAGCCATTTAATGGGCTGATGACCTACTAGTAGGTGAAGCAAGTCTTTTTTAACTCATTATCTATGAGGCTGATAACCACTGATGAGACCCATTTAATGGAGTGATAACATTCAAAGCGGGGGACAATGATAGGCTCCTGCTCCAAGAGAACCATGACATGTTAAGTAGGTGAAGATGGATGAAGACTTGGCTAGATGGATACATGACAAGATATTGTGTAATTCTTCAATGTCTCCATTAACAATCAATAACAAGTGTTACTACACAAAGCAAACTGACTGTTTTGTTCATCTGCTCTATTCTGAGGTTTTATTGCACCTGTTTAAGTTAAACTTCTGTTAAAACAAACCTCACACTGCCGGTTGGCTTTCCACCAGTTAACAACTGAATGACTTTTACTGTGAAGCAGTTACAGCCTCCTGTAGCTTTCACATTAGTGAATGCTAAGTCATTGATGTTGAGTGGATGAATTAACGTAAATGCAGCAATTGCACAGCAGTAGTCTCTAATTAGGTGATGAAACAAGGTAAAATAGAAGTTACCTGCTTGTAACTCCTGTTCTATTACTATGTGCACAGTCCATTTTCGCACAAGCAGTTACTGTAGGGAAGATGATTGAGGCATGATGGGCCTAATCACATATTAATTGAGAACCTCTTCTGATACCCAATTCTATATCTGCCCCACGTTTCTAACAGTATTTTTTGTCTCAGATGATGCTAGCCACAGGTAAACATTCAAAGCAACAGAGAAAAAAATAAGGGCATCACAGCTTTGGTGCAAAGTCTTTCTCCTTCATTAAGAGAAGCTTGGGGCAGACAGATCAGTCCTGTAGAGGACGACAGGAGTGATGTGAAAACAAAATGTACTGTCAGGCGCAGAGGGGTTGAACTGTACCGTCTGACTTCCTGGTTTAGTTTGACCCCTCCCACAGCAGCGGAGACTTATTGGTTGTTATGCTGTATTGCAGGGTGCTGACTCCAATCTTCCAAGTAATTTGTTCTTTTCAATCTCTCCTCATTACCATACAAAGTGAAGGACCTTTTCTAAAGTTATTACCATTACAGCTGTCTGGCGCTGCGCTCAGCTAGACAGACATAAAGACTGGATTACTCACCGCTGCGATCACACGAATAAAAGTTCACCAGCGTATACTGTATTTTCTGAACTATTGCATTAGTGAAAAAACAATGGCATTTGCAGGAATACTTTACCAACCCGTATGGCTCTAAAATGCATCTAATGCCACTAAACAATGACTTAAGTGGGAGGCTCCACCTTTAGACTTTTCTAGGGTTCTTGTTTTGCATCTCTGCAGTAAAGTGCTGTCTTTGTGACCATTTGAATATGGATGTCAACTTGCCTTTAAAAAGCACCACAGATGTTGCTCAGGCTGCTGTTTTCCCTCTGGTCCACCAAACATGATGAATAGAAAACAGCAGAAAGCTCTAGCACAGTGTTTGTCGCATAGGGCCCAAACATCTCAGTGCTGTTATTCAAATGAGTCTGTTTAAGTGCTGGAGTCTGTGCAAAGAGAGCCTCACTTACCCTGCACTCTGCCCAGAATGAGTGATTTGATGCTGTTAAATTCCACATCAGATGTCAAGTTGAAGTCCTCTCTGGCATTCTGGTCGATCTGAAAGATAATGCATGTCACATGTGCAAAGGTAAAAGCTCAGCAGGTAAGAAGCGCAGACTGATAACAGCGACAAACTGTCAAGGACAGTTCTCTATTGTTAAGTGTTTAAACAAAAGCTGTCTGTGAAGAAACTTCGACAAATGGCTGCAGAGAAGCAAGCAATTAAACATGAAAAGCTAGCCGGAGGCTGAACTTCTGGTCTGACCTGCATATTTAAATGGGATTAAACCCTAAAGCTGGAAACCAATAGACCCGTGAGATGCAGTGGTTCGCAGTAGCTGGGCAGAGAAGAGGAGCGAGTTCTGAGGTGGTAAATGCCTCAGCGAGAGACACTCTTTTATAATAACACACAGGGTGTGATGTATTGCTCGCAAACACAGAGATTTGGGCTTTAGTGAATCATTTATCAATAAGACATCTGCTAATGTTGATCAACCTGAGAGTAAAGTGGAGCCAAAAACAGGGAAGAAGAAAGTAGCTTGATAACAGAGAGGAAATGTGGCATTTATGAATTTATATTCTGCTTGGGTTCTAGACGCTTGTGGACGGAGGCATGTCTGGACATTTTAGTGTGGAGTTAGATATCCACTGGCAAGCCTGAGGGCATTGATCTTTAAATTTTATACATATTTTGTTAGATGATACTATAATAATTTGACTTTTCTGATTCTAACTGTCATAACATGAATTGAAACTGCTGGCTGATGTTTCTGTTAGGGCTGGAAATCACCATTGATTCTACCAAAGCAATTCAATTCTGTTTCAAAAGGTCCCAGGTCCTGATTGATATTTGATACAATATCAACTTGATTAGGCACCTTTCAGTTACAATACCATTTTTGTTTGAATATGAGATTCACAGAGCATTAATGCTGAAAATTATACAAGTAACCCTCTAATGCAGTGTATTATCAAAAATACTGTTTACATTGAGACTTGATCCCAAAGCACTTACATTAAAAAATTCAGGTAAAACGTAGCTTGGTTTTAGTATATTAACAAGGCTTCAGAAGCCATCATTTTTAACAATACTGTATGGGCATACACCGTAAAACTTCAAATAGTAGCCCAGGCTATTATTTGCTTAAACTACTGAACTCAACAGGCCTACATTTGTGACAGGCATCTATAAGGGACAGGCCATCCGTCAATTCCTTGTTAACAAAACTGTTTCTCAGCAAAGATGGTAAATATAATGGAATTGTTTATTACTAGTAAAAGTGTCACTTGTATTAAAAATTAGGCTAACAATTACATAATAACATATCAATTCCGAATCATTCATCTGGCCCGGAGAAACAGAACATCAGAGAGAAAGAGAGTATAGTATAGTTTTATGGCACCTTCGAGGATTATGGCACTGGGCATAGTGATACAACACAACCACAATATTCATAAATTGGATTCATTTTTATGAAAAACCATTTTGTTTTTTTGATTGGGGACCCTTACTGACTAAAGGAATACGAATAACCTATTGGGTAATTGAGGAATGGACACATATTCTGACTTGATGACAGCTTCAGAGGAAGGGAGTCACCACTTGTTCTTTCGTCATGGGGTCAACCTGAATGAATTATGGTCTTCTCTGGTGCTCATGGTTCCAGTAAAACGAATTGAACATTTGACTTATGGAGAATCTAACCAATCTAACAATGTGTAGCATCTCCATATTGACACCATATTGACTGAAGCAGCTAACTAACGTTAGCTCAAGTGGGTCACCAACAGCCTGTGTTATACTTTCAAAGAACTTGGACTGAACTGAACTGCTTGGCAACCACACCAGGCAATTATTTAAGACAGGCCGAAATGTGAAGCCACAACGGGCTAGTAAAAGGGACTAAGCATTTGATTGGGACTAGGCTATTGATTGAAGTTTTTTGAAGGTGCAACAGCTGCAGTTACTTTTTGGGCATGCAGAGAATTGGATAGCACCTTAAACATAAATGTCTTCTCCAGGGAGTTTGTTTTTGTGGATTGTGGATCGAGGTGATATATTGTTCAGTGGTTTTAGACATTTGTTTTATTTCCACAATATCGCAACTCAGTTATGCACACTGTACATATGGATTTGTTTTTGTAGTTCAGCCTTTCTCTGTCTTCATACTATTTAAATCTGAAATGCAACCAGACATCTGTCTAAGGCTTGACGCTGCCCTTGCTGGAGCAGATCATACTGTACTAAGAACCAAAGGCTGTCCATGCAAGACTAACCAGAAGCTTCAGGCATCAACAGGAAAAGACAACAACATCCAAGATATACGAAACATACAAATGTAACATATCTATGGTTTGAACATACACTGCCAACATTTATTCTGGTGATTTAATGTAATTTATTACTTATCATTTTATCTTTTGTTTAGGATGCACTTGAGCACAAAGTCTCCTGTTGAGGTAAGTATTATCTAAGTTTGGATCATGTTATGATTTGACTGCATGGAACATAAGTAAGCGAGGCACTCTTATAGCTGTATACATGATTTATTTGCAGTGGGAGAATGAACCGCATAGCCACAAAATAAGCACCTGGCAGCAGTTTCAATTAATAATATGACAACGAGTGTCAGCCCCAGAAGTGTCCCTGTACAGTCTGCCTCCCATTATCAGGTGTTTAGTGCAGTGTGAGCAGTGGGTTTATTTAACTATGTAATGCACAGTGTGGATGTCACTCTGACAGTAAAGTAAGATTGAGCATCTGAAATTAATTTCAAAAGATTTCTTCCTTTTCTTTTCTTTTTGTTCACAGTGTTTGTTGTAATGATGCCTGTGACAGCGTGCATTATTTGTTATGTGTGTGTACCTGAACAGAGACAGTGTCTGCCAGTCTCCTGACGATCACCGTGTGCAGACGTCCATCAGCCAAGCTCGTGACTCTGCTCCCCAGCACCTCGGCATCTCTGCTGCTGTGCAACTTGTACCTCAACTCCAGCTCATCTTTGCAAACACAGAACAACAACAGAATCTTAGTTTGAATTGCAAGCATGTACAAAATCAAAAGGAATTAGGTTGCAACACTGAAACGGTTTTCTTTGTCACTGATGGAGCCTTGTTTGCATGTATCACACATTAGTGTCAGATTATACCTATTACATAGAAGGGTAATTGAACTTCTACAGAGAGAGGTCACTGAATAATAAATATTACTCATGAGATATAAAAGAGATCTGATGCAAGCTGTTGCTAAAACTGAAGTAAACTCTATATGCTATATAAACTGTCAATGTTGACCACCAACACAGCCTATGCCTTGGACAACACAATTTTAAGACAACCTGATCTCATCTTTAATTGTTGCTGATGAGTACAAACATGTCTGAAATTAAAGACAAAATTTAATTAGTGTCTGATAATTAATTGAGCACTTAAGCCTAAAAAAGTCCACATTATTGGCTCTGAACATCTAAGAAGACATATATTAACTCCTTCAAAGAAAGAGCATTTCATCCAGATATCTGAATGTTCCAAGATACCAGCTGCTGAATTAAGAAGCTACAAACCATTTAATACTTTGAGGATTAATACTTTATCTCTATGAATAACACCCCATGATATGAAATTAATTTCCCTCTTTTTTTTTTTTTTACAGTTAATAAATTCCATAACACTGAGATAATTTGAATGCTCTGCAATGTCTGCAGACTTCACAGATGAGCAGGAATGATAGGAAATAATCTTTTTTTTTAAAGATCCAAACACTTAATACTTAATGCCCTTTTCAGTTTTTTTCCCTAATTATGACTCACTGTGTTACTTTTTTCACAGCTTAATAGGGAGCAATTCCCCTATCATAAGAGCACATCTTGATAATAAAAACAATCTCGCAGAGGGCAAAAAGTGCTTCAGACTCTCAGCAAGTGACTTGGATAGAAGAAGTTTCTTTGTGTGCAGCAGCTGAGGCTCCTGTTACTGCAGCCGCAATAGAGAGAAACATGAGAGGAGCCTTTGTGGAGTATCCAAAAGAAACCTCTCACTGGGATTTAATTAGATACTTCAGCAAGAGTGCAGATACCTGATGACGACTTGATCAAATATTCAAAACCTGCTATCCCTCGGCTTTCTCTCAGTCATTAAAAAAGCTAAATGTTACTTTTACTAACAGCAGAATTTGTAAAACACACAGCCACAAACACACAATAATGATATCAAAAGTGCATGTTGTATAATGGATTAAAGGATGCCACCAAATATGTTCATCAAGGGTTGCTAATTATTGCCGTGATAATAGTGAATTGAGTTCAAAATTATAAAAGAAATCTCCGACCCCTGAGCTCAACTTCACGCTAGTAAAAAAACAACAGGGACTTCAGTTGTATTTACAAGTTGCAGACACTGGATAATGGCAAAGCCTATTGTGCTATGCAGGAATGCTGGCAGTGCTCCCTGCCAACTGGAGCTCTGTAAAGCTCTACAGTGAAATGAGTGATTAAAATTTGAACACAATAAATAATCACAATGGCGACAACAAGGGAAGGAGGACCCCTGCTGAAAAACAGAATTATCATTTAATAGTAACTGCACCAAATGTTTTCTTTGAACCTGACATCGTGCATAACAATTAGCCTGGCTGTGTGGCGAAGGAGGCAGCAGAGGATGACAGGATGAATGCAGAGGGAGACAGACACGGAGTGAGAGGAGAGGTGAACATGAGCCACTGCAGCAATTAAATCTGTTCAAACCTCATTGTCCTCACCATGACTGTTGATGAGCAGGGCCAGGTATTCCCTGTAGAAAGAGTTGACGTAGAGTAGCAGAGCAGGATTCTGACTGGTCCTGAAGCTCAAGGAGATGTTTTCTCCTCTCAGCGTCACATCAGAGTAGATGGAGGACGGTGAGGTGCTGCTGTTCCTGCTCAGTTCATAGGGCTCCTTGAGGTTGTAGACGACGGATGTAGACGACATAAAGCTGGCTGAGACCTCTGAAAATTAAAAAGTTACTGTGTTAGAATGAATCAGTGGTGGAGCTGACTGGTGAACTTTGTATATAGGGCTTTCACTACAATATGTCCCTCTCTAACTACCTGTCGCTCTCTGAGAGGTCTAAATGAAGGAATAACTTTTAAGTTTGCTTAATTTGTAAGGCTGAGAAAAAAATACTTTTCTTATTAATCCACCTTATTCCTGAGGGTGCTACTGCAGAAAAGATTGTGGGTAAAACCTCCAAGGAGATAGTGGAAGTAGTTAGTCGCATTGACTGTCTGAGGTTCGTCTCAGTGGCTAATCTGGGCGGCTAGCTGCGAACGATGGTTCTTTTTGAAAGTAATTTGCCTTCAATTCAGCAAATACGGCTTCATTTTAACAGATAGTAAACCAAAGTTAAATTAGAATTTTATTAAATGTCCCTGTGGAGCTCTGGTACCTGCCGTTCTGTCTACATCTGTAACGTTTGTAGCAACCAGACTAAATTTGTTGTTTCAACAACAGTGTCAAACATGTTGTTTCTCTACCCAAATAGGTTTTTAAAAACTAAAACGTACCATTCCTTACTGAATCAATGCAGGATGTAATCTGTACTGTATTTTTGTGGACAATGTATACACTATGTTTGCACATGCTTAGAATGACATAAGGAATAATAAAATCAAAGTTTTGAGAGCAGAAAATTATTAAATCAGAATTTGCGGACGAAAATGACACACAGAATGACAGGTCTATAACTCAGTGTTAGCACATCATGTTCCTGTCTGTCTGTCCCTGTCTGACTGCATTCTCATCCTGCATAGGAAAATAAAGTAGTAGCACACCTTGAATTATGTGTTCAGTCATCTCAGCTGAGAATGTGTTACTGATTTACTGTACTTCTTTCATATCACATAAAACGAATGCCCAAAGTCATTTACTTTACTACTACTTTACATTCCTGGTATAACTGAGGTCTGCTGCTAAAGTCAGTGTTGTGTTTCACTCAGTAGAACTCAGATTTAATAAATCAGGAGTTATAAAATTGTATAAACTGTGTTGTTAAGGCAGACAGGCAGATAATTAGCTGTAAAACATCATGTTTACTCACTTCACGTGGAGCTAGAATTAATCCTGATTTATGTTAAATGTTCGCAGTTAGTGTCTGTTTATGAGTCACAGGAAATCATAAATCGTCTATTAGAAGTAGATGTTTACCATGAACTAGCTTGGGCTCTGTTAAATTTAATGATATGCAAACGGAGCAAGGCAAGCTAATCGCTAACACACTTGTTTTAAATGGAAACAACCAATGCTTTGTGATGGCTGTCAGAAATATCAGAGGTAATATCATGTTATCCTGTCTAAGGTGACGCAGGTGGTGTGTTCCACGTGTTTTATTTCCAAATCACTCCAAAAAGTATTCAGTTACCATTGAATAATGCCAGTTCTGGTTCGACGCTTGAAGTCGCACCCATGATTCATGCAGGGTGGGCTAAGGATAAGGTGGATATGTTTAATGTTCTGGAAATAAAATAAAATGTATTTACAGTTGAAATAATATCAGCAGATCTTTTAACCACATGTACTGTATTAGTATTTCCTTAATATGGACTTTGAATGCACCAAACAACTGTTGACTTTTCAGCTCAGCCTAATTTGTTGCCAATTTCATGTAAAAAAAAACAACCCGAAAATGTGTTTTGTTGGATGTCCTCTTCTATTAGTTGTTGAATTTAACTGGTAAATTAACTTTCTAATACTAAAAGCTGATTGCAATTTAGAAGAAGAGTTAAACTTCTTTGGAAATATGCTTGTTTATAGGGCTGTACCTGAGTCAGAATTGTGTTTGTCAAATCAGATTTGGCTGTTCGATATGAATATTTGACTATTTGTTCCTTTTTTCCATATACAATTTGGGAGTTCTGGTGGATGTGCAGGGTGACAACGAAATTCACTTAACATAATAGCTGGGCTAGCCCTCTGAGCCAATGCATGCTAATTACTTTAATGAGAGATAGACGGGCTGAAACATCCCAGGTGCTTGACTTGAAGAATCTCAGTCAACTGAGGGGTCTACCAGGGATCAGCCCTACTTATCTGCTTTCTCATATCTGTTTAATATGAACAGACAGATGACAGTAGCAATCCTTCTTTTTTACTCTCAATAAAATAAATAAGCATTTTTACTTAAATGTTGAACTATTCCTTTAACAACATATTTCTACAGCACTGACTAACTTTGATACTATGTTGACTTTCATCACCCTTCAACAAGCCCTTGATGCATCACATGGCAGACTCAATACATGGTGAGCTTGAAGTGTCCTTTAAAATAATCCAGATGCTTGACCTTCAGGACAGAACAGGCTCATTATGACCGGTTCAGAATGAGCGTTGAGAGGCCGAGCTGTGTTGGCAGTGATCGACAGAGACGGTCAGGGTCAGTCTAATGTCTGCTGACTGAAGGATCCTCTTCAGAAGGCCGTCTGATCTTTGCTCGCCTCTCCTCATTAAAGCACCAGAGATGGGTCATAATAATTGTGTTGTGTAAAGCTTTAGCATAAACCCATCTGTTGGCTTACAAAGGAATCAGAAGTTGCTGCGTTCTAAGTTTTGTTGTTGTAGTTTTTATTCTAGACGTCTGAAAGAGTTGAGGTAATCCTTAAAATAATGCATATGAGAAACATTGGATGTTTCAAATTTGGGTTGGTTGGCTGTTTGCTAACTCCTCATCTGAACAGTGATTGTCCAGTCATAGCTTGGTGACGGTAACTTGACATGACAGGCCAGGCCAAGCTGCAACAATTTAATGCTAATAGTAACTCAGCACTACCTCCAAGAGTAGAGGCCTTTCATACCACATTATTATGTGGGGGTACATGGAAAAATAGCATATCTACAGTGAGTAGTATTTCCCCATTATGTGGCCTGGATGCTACTATATCAGGGGGTGGGCTAAATTTAGCAGCTCTGTCCTGCTCGATCTGGTGATTGCGTACACTCAAGCAGCCCCCGGCTATAATATCCAAGATATTATCACATTTGCCAAACACATCCTATCCTAAAATCCTTTTTCTTTCAAATTACAAAATGAACAAATTGTTTGAAACTACAAACAATAACGAAAAATCTAAATCCTCCTTTTCAGTACAACAGGTTCATTTCAAAACAAACAGTCTGATTTTTCTTTTGTCATATACTTACAACTGCAGAACTAATAAGTTCTGCAGCGCAGTGCAAGAACAGTGCCTTTTCTTTAATCTATGTTTTCTACGTGGATCACCAAATGGGTAGGGTTTTTTTTGGGACATGTAGATTTAGCCTATGGTCTTTTGGCACAATATCAAGTGCATATGTAAGACACTTTGAGAAGATTTTTGTTTTCAAAGTTAGATGGAAACAAAGAGAAGAGAGCATTTTTAAAAAACAAACTTATGAAGCTAGAAAGCAGAAATGCAATATAATATAATAAGTTTGTTTTCTTTACTGTATAGTCGCCTTAAAATAAGAATTGTTGAGTTTTCATTACCTCAGAATGAGTGGTTTATATATAAACATCCTCGCCTGCGGAGATTTCCATGTTTTACCGCCACGTCTTTACAGTAGTCCACAACGGACAAACACAGGCTCTAAAAAGGGCCATTTAAATTTTAGCCACTGCAGCCCCCCGTGATACCAGCCCTTTTATTGTTTTGTTTTTTACATGAAACTGCTTTACTCTGTGTTTTAACCGGTTTAAATCACATGGTCCATTTGTTTTTGGAGAGGACAAGACCTGCGTGGATTATTCAGCTCCTGATAAAAAAAACTCCTTAATTTGTGAATCTTAAGATATCAGAGACAAAGGTGAGCCACATTACCAGGGGCCAGGCTAGCGGCAGTCTCCAACACGCCAAACAACGTTGAAGAAACACTGATTTGTAACGTGAAACTACTTTAATCAGTTTTTTTTACTGGTCTAAATAATCAGGTCCAGTTGTTTCGGAGAGAAGAAGAGCTCTGCAGATATTTTGGCTCCTGATAAAAACCTCCTTAATGTCTGGATCAGAAAGTTAGGGAGGAAAAAGTTGGAGGAGAAAAAAAGATGAGCACATATAGCAGGCACTGGACTAGCAGTCAACTGTGACGTACCAAATGATGCCGGAGAAACCCTGCTCTGTAACATGAAACTGATACATTCAGTGTTTTAACTGGTTTTAATCACTTGGTCTGCTTACTCTGGAGAGTAGGAGACTTCTGTGGATAATTCAGCTCACAATAACCCCCCCCCCCCCGAACAATGAATACTAAAGGAATTCCACCCAGAAGAAGTTTCAGCTGGTTGCAATCTGCAATCTTCAGCACTAGATGCCACTAAATCTCCCAAAACTGTACGCACTGTTCCTTTAATAGGCAAGCAACTTTTGTTATTTGAGCCAGCAAAGTCAACAGTTGCCAGCTAAGCTTGATTTCGTTTTCCTCTGTCTGAAATCAAGAACAAACTTTTTTAATCAGGTGCTAAATCTGTCACATATCTGCTGTAAACTGTGAAAGGCTTGACAGGCAAAGCAGTTGTGACTAAGGGGGACGAGGCTTAGTAAACAATTGCCTTTGTTTCTCATTAGTTACACAAACAACAAGGGATGATAAGCCAGATGTCACAATGAGACATTTTATGACTGGACCTTCAGATACCGCTGCAGTGGATGTGGCTTTTCTGATGTAGGTGTGTTATTCCTCCGTGAGTCTGACTAATGCATCTCTCTGCCTGTGACTGCTACATCTAACTGGAAAACAAATGTCTTCCTCTTTGTTTGGAAAGCCTCCGAATAGGACGCACAGGCTGAGCTGGCAAACTAAAATGCAGTGATTAGCAGCAGAATAGCCTGCTGTTCAAATCAAACAGCCATGATTGTAATGGTATGCTGATACCGTATGAGAAAGGTGCAATATGACATATGAAGAAGAAATTAAGGTATTAGGGTAAGAATTCCATATTGACTAACACAAAAAGACATATAATTATTTTTGTTCCTGTAGTTACTAAAAGTTACAACTATAGTTGCGACCAGATACTTCCTCAGCTCCTTATTATAGTAATAGACACTGCCTATAATGATGATACTTACATACAGTTACAGCATTAATATAATCTTTAAAACCTGCATTTAATGTTTATACTCCCTATTTCATTCTTTACCTGGAGCATATCTGGAGCAGTTTTACAGCACACAGCTCACTCTGCTGTCCTTAGACAAAAACCTATAATGAACTTCATCCAAATTAGCCTATCATCTCTTTTGCACAAGGAAATTAAATTGTCAAGGCAATTGTAGGGACAGAAAACTAAATGAGCCAATTTAAAGTCAGAGGAGAGACTGCTTTTTATTTTCAAGATAATATCAGACCAGGTTTCTCTCAGGTCTTTTCGTCCAGTGTGTCAGTCTGTCCATCAAATATAATTGGATCTGTCTGGAAAGTGTAGCTTCTTAAAATGTCTGCTGAACTTAAAACTTTACACATCTTAAATCATGTTTCTGTAACTATGATGAAAGTTCAAGAAAGCAGTAGCTTGACAGAGACATGACTTGGAAAATTGGCAACAGGAGCAAAGCTGTCTCTTATTGACCAAAGAATCCAAAAATGTCAAACATTCTTTATGAACTGAAGTAACAGGAGGGCGCATTTAACAGCAGCATAACTGTATCAAAACATCCGTTTACAAACTCTCACACAACTCCTGCATTATAATCCAAGCCTCATTTATCCAGTGCTTCCCAAACACAACACTCAAGCATTCTATTGAGCAGAGTTCAAACACATGCAGGCACGCTGCTTGTCTCTGCCTCTGACTGTTTATGTAGAAGTGTTTTGCATAGTTTTAGCAGATGCATCTGTTAGGAGAAATACAGAGTATATGACAGGATAAATGAGACTTGGATTACACTGCACAAGCTGTGTGAGGGTTTGTAAGGTATCACAAAGTGATTAACTGATAGACAAATGGTCATTTTGTGAGTGAAGGGGCTCTAGTCCTTGGATCTGTGTATTTATTGGCAGAGTGTCCAGTGTGTTTCTCAATGTACGTACCTTCGTGACAGAAGACTCCAGTGTAGGCTGAATGGTCACAGTCACAGGAGAAACCATTGGCTCTCTCCACACAGCGACCCTGGTTCTGGCAGAGGGAGCCGTAGCTGCTGCAGTGGCCGGGGCACCCTGGTCGTACCCCTGGGGTGATCTTCGCCCTTTCCTCCAGGTCCAGAGTGACTCCGTTCAGCTGCAGAGAGCGGATGCAGCCCAGAAACCCTTTTTGTCTTGATGCAGTTCCTCCTGCCAACAAAACAAATATTGTACACATGAAATCCTAGTAGTAACACACTCAGTGGGAAGTGCCCCAGATTTAACTGACACCATGTCGCCCAATCAAAGATTAAAACCTGCCCAATCCTCATGTGCTCAAGAGCATCCCTGTTATGTGCCTTTATAAACTAAACTAGCATTACAGCCTGACAGTTGTAGGCCTCCTGGAACCCAGGCAGTTCACAACCATGTCTGTCTGGACCAAGTCAGTGTGGGTTTTCTCCAGGTACTCCAGCTTCCTCCCACAGTCCAAAGACATGCAGGTTAGGCTAATTGGTGACTCTAAATTGACCGTAGGTGTGAGTGTGATACGATTGTCTCTGTGTGTCAGCCCTGTGATAGTCTGCCGACCTGTCTGGCGACCTGTCCAGGGTGTAGCCAACCTTTAGCCCAATGTCAGCCCCTCAACTCCAGCCATGGCTGTCACCGGCTTGGAAGCCTAAAACATTATCTCCACCAAATCATTGAGATAATGGTACATTCAACATAAAATTATTCACTTATTTGAGTAGATGGAAGCTTTAATGAGACTTGGCCTGTTTAATAATAATTTAGTAAATATAAAGTGTTTAGCCTAGTTGTAATATGTAACATGGTTTCATCCGTCTCTGTGTTGCAGACATATTGAACTGATCTCATGTATCTGTTTAGCTATACTAAATGGAGAAGTAAGGGGTAGTAAAGCCCAAATTCTCACAAGCCATAAAAACACACAAAAATATTTCTACCCACCTCGTGGTATAAAGAGTAGGAACATTTGGCAAAAGACCACCCAATCACACTCCTCCTTTCATTCTGCCTCTGATTGTAAATCTATACCTTTTTTGTTTTCTCGGAGGTTAATTATGATTGGCAGGCACATGTTGCCATTAAAGTACAACGAGGCCATGTCTGCTCCGCAGGGCACTGACACTCTGCCTGTATCACTGTGCTGGCTGTTGATTGGCTAACTGTGTGGAGGATTTGCCATCTGGTGTCTGATATTCATCCTCTCCACTAGCAGGTGAGAAGAAGAGACTCTTCCTCCTTTCACCTGATAATTAACATTCTAATATAGCAGCCTCACACTGTTCACAGAGTTTAGACTTGGCAAAATCACATTTCTCCCGGAGTTCAAAGCTGGCGACATCTTATTTTATATCCATGCATGACAGTTGTTATTGTTCTTGCAGACTGGAATTGGCAGGGTATTACTCTCGCAGTTTGAGTCTGGAAAAGCCTCAAATGTTCAGCAAGAGAAGCTTTTCATACCACTGAATCTCTAACCTCTGTGAGGCTCTAGTCAGTTATAAAACACAGACGGCACATTAAGAGCACATAGAGTGAGAAATTTAATTAAACATTCTCAATGGCTCTTTGAGGAAAAATTTGATTATGCTGGATAAAACATATTCACAGCAAACTTCTATTAAATACTGACTAAACCAGCAACAGCTAGAGTGTGAAGTTTAGAAAAAAATATTGGTTGTGACTGCAAAAAAATGATCTAATCTTTAGTGCACTGTGGTTAAAAAACCAATGACACTCATGAGCGACAGAGGCTCTGACAAAGAGAGAAAAAAAGGACATGAACTGCCAGAGAAACAAGTCCTGTAGGAGTCAAAAGAAAGACCTTGACAGAATGTCAGACACTTTAACCTCACCTCATGGTGTTAATATGCCAAAGCAAGAGAACTATAATGTTTAATAAACATGCTGCCAGGGATGGTGATATGATAGAGCTATTAATTTAAAGACTATCTTTAGACCTTTCCGCAAAGTTCAATAAAATATCAGGGTATACAAAAGCGGAACAACATCTTGCTGTTACTACATATGAAATTCACAGAAGGCCATTTGCAGCCTGAGAGCACAATTGATTATCAATTTTAAAGAGCTAACTGCCTTCCTTAGTGTAACCTTACTAGAATTAACCAGAAAAGTGGACAAAACTCAGACAACGAAACAAAAATGACCGGTAAATATAAATGAATACAGTGATGCTTGACTTAAAATGAATGTGGACCAACGATGTAAAGCGGGGGGGCAATGGCCCCTTTGCTCATTCCTGCCCCCACCTAGATCCAATCCCTTTGCCAGGACCACGTCCATCTTTGATTTCAACCGTACACCTCTGAAGTTTCACTACTGCATCTTGCATGGCTGTGACGCTATTGTGGTGACAAAATTTGACACATGCACACACACACACACACACACACACACACACACACACACACACACACACACACACACACACACACACACACACACACAAGCCCTTTTTAAACAGGAATTGTTTGAAAATCGGGGAGTGTGGCAAAATGCTGCCTACCTACTTTTGTTCATACAGAATGCGCCTTTTTCAGGGCAATGGGGGGCGTGAGCAAGTAGCAAAACATGTAGCTCAGCGTGTGATGCAAACAGTGACGTACTCTGAGGGAAGCTGCGGCTGGCCAGTCCTTCGGCAGTTCTCTCATAAGTTGCCTTCACCATGACGGTTAATGGCCTCTTCGTTTGCAAGGGCAGGAAGGGCACGCAATTCCTTGTCTCCCCAGTTGCTCATCTTTACAGTGTCTTTCAGGTTTGTGTTTACCTCTTGCTACTAGCTGCTAATTCCTGCTATCAGCTGTTTCCTTTTAGTCCACCGCCAGTGGGTCACACGTTCGGCGTCATCAACAGCTCCTCCCACAAGTCATCAACAGCCCCTTCCGTGGGGGAAGGGCGTATCGTTCTTTTTAAACCAAAAAGGGTTCCGCCAATATGACGACCCTATGAGGCGGAAAATTGGGCATCTCGGATCAACTCGCCAATCCAGCTCTGTGTGTTTAAATGCTCACTGCTTGCTGGCAAAACGGCCCAACATTCACAGAAAATCTGGTTGTATAAAAGGTGCTACAGACTCACAAGGTGAAAACAATACCAGTCGTTTTGATGTTGTCCCGGCTGGTAAAGATGCTCTGGACACCGTGTCAGTACAAGTTTTATAATGCCATAGGCATTACATTGCTCGAGGCTTCTTTTAGACAGCAGAAGAAAGTATCACTAAAACAGTTGTGTTCGATATAGAGTTGACAGTTGCAAGATTCCACTACGAGCATCTTAGTTAGGCCCAGCATGCACCTGCTGGTCGTGCAACACTGTGGGTTTATTTAGGTCATTTAACTGATTTCTCAAGATACACAGTACAAGTACAAATAATTAGTTTGTTACAGAAACATTAATAAACATGAATTAAAAACCAAATTACACAAACTTAAAGGCACACTAAGCATCGTTGGGCATCACTTCTGTTTATGTTCAACAATGTTATCAAACACAACGGAGCTAACTATCATTTACGTGTGTGAGCTTGCGCGAGACCGTGAGACGTTACTATGTTCGTGTGTGTGTTTGCTTTCGCTGGTCTCACGCTGGCTGGTTGGTATAGCATGGACCAAAATGTTTTTGTTGCCATTTGCGGAGCCTGGGCTCCCTACAGAGACCGGACTTTTTCACAGCGTATTCAGAGGACATGTAGCTAGTGGATCATGAGGAGATGTTTGCTGTATGTGACAAAAACTTTTCAAGCTTAGGAAGACTTAGAGAGCCTTTAAGACCATTTTGCGATGTGTTTTTGTCTCTTTAAAACAATCACAACTGTGCTGGGCAGCACTTAGCCGAGGATGCAGTGACACTGCTCATGCAAAATAGTGTCAGGGTTGAGCTTGTTTTGGTGAAACATCAGGTCGCCGTCATTCAAATGGCTCTCCGAAAGAAAACATCACAAAAAACATTAACAATCGTATGTCATTGCGTAATTCAACTTTTAGTGATAAAAAAGACAAACATAATTTAATAATTGGTGCCCTAGAGGTGAAGCATGGTTATAGTTAAGCTCTGGAGGAGCTCACTGGACCCGTTAAAACAGCCCAGACCATTTGCTGGCTATATGCAGCTCTTCAGAACATTCTAACGATGACATCACAGAAGCTTGTGTGAAGTGGAAACCAATAGTTCCATGTGTGAGGTCAATGTCACTGGCACATGCTGCTGCCAGAGTTTTAAAAATCTGTGGCAAATCAACTCCGATTGGCCATGTCAGTAAATGGATCAACATCAGGCATGAGAATCCTGAGAGACGGAGTCTGGGACTTTCTGAGGTACGCTAACAAGTTGTTTTATTTGTTGTAGATCTTTACAACAATTCACCAAAACAACAAAGCAGGTATGCCTTATGGCATGATCCAAATCTTTGTCAAAACGTGCCATTTTCAGTGTGTATGTTGTTAGCTCCAAAGTTGCTGTTTCCCATAGCAAAGGGGATATGAATACAGTACCACGCAGATAGCAGAGGGAATGAAAGGAGAAGGCAGGCTGAATTAGGCAGCTCTTCTCCTTTCCACCTTTCCTCCTCAAAGTCTACATCTGGTGAGTCAGACTAGACAGACATATAAACACCTGGCAAAGTAGGCTACTTAAAATGGTTTCTGTAGTAATTCCAGCTACAGCAGGTGTCTCCAGGACCACATTTTGACACACACACACACACACACACACACACACACACACACACACACCACACACACACACACACACACACACACACACACACACACACACTCACTCACAAGGTGAGAACAATACCAGCCCTGCTGTCATGGCTGCTAACAACTAAGCAAGAGGACATAAACTCAACATATCTATCAATATGATTATTATTTTAAGCTCGTACAAGAATGTGTGTTATAGTGTGTATACAGATTAATTCCTTCCCCTGGCAATAAACGAATTTGAACCAGAATAACTACGTGTCAAATAAATTCACCCAAGGCAATATTATGGCTTATTAATTCAAACTATGGAATACCCTGTCTTATTAAGTTATACAGGGCAATTTTATATATTACAAATGGGACACACTATTCATAGCAATATAGCTGTCTTTGCAGTATTGTGAATTATGATTTCACAGAAGGGAGGCTGCTAACATTATGGATTAACAATAACAATTTGTGGAGCACATGGCCCTCCACTTTCCAAAACAAGGAAGGAGACACACAGGAATGCATATTGCTTTGCAGTAAATCATGTCTTTGTCAAACACAAACACCCTCTCCCACAGCGGTCTATTTCATAATCCCATCACATTTCCATACAAACCTATGAATCCCCCTTCATCACCGGTAAACACCAACGGGGACAGTGCTGCCCATATAAGGAGAACAACTCGCGGTCACTTCTTTCTGGCTGCTCGTGGAGGATTATTATCTTAACGCAACAAGCCAATCAATGCCCAGCTCCATCTCTCTGCATCTCTCCAATCTAATCAACATTTGATGGTCTATTTTCTCTGCAGTGTGTGTTTACAATGAACAGATGTCCATAATATTTGCAGAAAGATAAAGCCTCATAACCCAAGGTGGATTTTCATCTCCTCAAACACAGTTGGACAGATAAGAGCAAGAGGTTAAACATAACTGCGGCAGTCTGTGGAAGAGATGAAGTGAAGATATGAGAGTTTAAAATGATAAAGTTGAGAGGAGCTCAGAAAAATAGGGACGCTGAAAAGTTGACCCCAAATCTATCCTTCTATATCAAAGAATAAGCTTGAATGCATGGTTTATGGTTTACTCTGATGGATACAATTTGTCACAGTTCGATTTCAAAATGTTTATATTTTTCAGTTATATTTTCATCAGTGAGTCACAGTATTGCACTGGGTGACATATCCTTTACAACAATGAACACAGCCACTGTAGTTTATTTTGAGTCAATCCCACACACACACACTGTCCTGCTGCCAGGAATATTCACTGGAGCACCAAATGTGCATCGGTCCACATGTGAAATCGTCCCTAACAAATGCACTCTTTGAAAAATACGTTAATAAAAAAAATAAAAAATGAAAAAATAAAAATACATTATCCGGCTGTTTAAGGAAATTACTAAGCCTTTTTTTTTTTTTTTTTTTTTTAAATTAAACCTTACATTTGTAACATCTTTTTAACCACCATATCATATAATATCACCATATAAATTAACAGTTTTAAAGAAATTTAGTCCTTCATTACACTACCTTTGAATGAGCACAGAGTCAATAATACACATTCATGAAACAACCTATAATGTAACTTTCTTCCACATGAAAAACATATTTACAAAATAAGCAAAAAGCATTTTTACTATGTTACATCATAATTCCTCCTTCCCTGTCCCTATCTATTTTATATTGCTCCTTCAAACAGCTGCATTTATTCAAGTTCCTTGCCAAAAGCTACATTTTTACATTGAACACATCATGAGGACATTAGAGTTTAATTTCACCCAACACTCATTTTTACTGAATAGAATCTGAACACTTCACAATGTTAATCAATGTCACATCCATGACCGGTTTAGTTGCAGGCATTGGCTGCTTAGAGGTAACTTGCTCTCCTCCTGCTGACCTCCACACAGATGTTGCATTTGCTTTCTTTCTCCTCACATACACCAGAGAGCTTTTGTCATTTTGACATGACAATAATACAGTGTGTTTCGGGGTTCATGTGATGTCGGATAACTCTTCCGTCTACCCCAGAGAGCAGGTGAAGTGTAACAAGGGGACCCAGAAAAAAGGCCTCCCTATTATTTTCTCTATTATTTAGTAGGCTTTCTTCTTCCCCTATTTGTGGCTATTAAGGTTACTGCCCAGGACCCTATTAAGTGGTGCCAAAGTCAGTGTGTTACAGGGTAAAATGCTTGCAGTGTTTAGCTGCTTGTCAAAATAAGAGCTAAACATTACCCAACTTTTAATGACTATGTAACACATCTACTTTCATGCAATTGCAGGTCAATTGGACCACATACAGATGCAGGGGAAGCTTTACAGACTGCACTTCTTTATCAAGGGTAATTATTGTTCAGTATTTAGAGAGCATGGACTCAGCACCTGCTTTCCAGTAGAGAGACTTTTTTCATCAACACAGCCAATATTAGCAACACTTGTTAACACCACCTCCCACTTTCTAAGCTTCTCAGTCTAGTTGGGTTGTAAAGGGCTCTTAGGATGAGGTTTACTGCAATTCAACACATGCAGCTGCCTGGTTTCTTGAACTTCAACAGCTGCCCATTTGGGACTTATGTGATGCAAAATTAACAGCCCAGTCACCAAAATAATATGTTGGCATTGCAGTGGCGGCTCCTGCCAAATTTCTCAGGGGGGCAATTGTTGTGATGATGGCTGAGGTGACCTGTTCAGTGGGTAAATTTCGTTTAATTTGGCTCTGCAATGACTGAACAATCCACTGTGGTCATCAACAGACTAATTTTCATCAGTTTGCCCACACAAATGCCTTTGAATGTGAACAGAGACCTGTTTTACGATTAATCAAATAAAATTGAGTAGGGTATTAACTGAGTCATTGTCAGTCTTAATCAGAAAACACTTTATTATAGCTAAGTGGCAATTAATTTTGTGTTCTTATTAAAGAAATAAATGCAGACATACACTAAAACTTAACACAATGCACATCACATAGTATCACTGCTCTTTGACCTGACCTGAACGTTTTTTGTGGTTGTTTTTCAGTTTCAGTTATATATTGGGGGGGCATTTTGGGCATTGGATGGGGCGTGTCCCCCTCAATGTATATGGTGACTAATGCCCTGTCATGCATGCACAATTAGGCTACAGTTGTCTGGGTGAAGTGTGCTGGTCTTGTCATACAAAGTTTGATGGAGTGTCAACTGGACAATATGGAGATATTTGCATCTTGAAAGCCGGACTACAAATGTTGACAGACAGGGAGAAACACACACAAGCCTAAGACGTGGTAAGATACAATATTCCTCACTATATGAAGTGACTGATAACAAGATCTGTACAATGGGTTGTAAAGAAATTTGTCAGGATGTTCTTTAGTCGACAATCTGTATTTATAGCGTGATGGGATGACAGCGACCCTGCATTTGCAAGTAATCCATCCAAGAGTAATGTGTGTGCAGAGCTGTATGAAA
Organism: Epinephelus cyanopodus; assembly: GCA_026686955.1. Taxonomy (NCBI): domain Eukaryota; kingdom Metazoa; phylum Chordata; class Actinopteri; order Perciformes; family Serranidae; genus Epinephelus; species Epinephelus cyanopodus. The sequence continues at coordinate 31,173,169 of CM048920.1, read as the reverse complement.
GCTTTGTTATACATAATGTAATTTTATTGTTGGGGCAAGCCCTCCCGGAACCCACAGAGATTGCACTGGGATGCCTGCATTTAGAAAAAAAAGCCTTTTACATGAAAGTCTATGAGTGAATCGGGGCGATTTTCAGCCAGGCTGATACCGCCCCAAAGGGTTGGAACGCAACTTCACACTGCGGCTGATTGGATATTCAGAGGCAGACGAGCTGTTTCAAGTGAAAATTATGAGAATAATGTATATATTGTGTGTGTATATGACAATAATGATGATGATAATCATAGATTTATTATCATCATCTTTCTTTTCTTTTGTGGCTCAAGGAGGGGCGGTGCCCTATCGCCCTCTATCGGCCAGCTGCCCCTGTGGCATTGTACTTTTATGCAAACCACAGATATGTTACATTTGGGCATTTCATATGTATCATATTAACATTTCTAGGGAGACAGTTTTGATCATGTGTATAAGAGCTGAGTTTCTAGTGAGGAGGAGGAAGGGATGATGGATAGCGTGACACCTATAGAAAGCTGCCAGCAACAGACTACTGTTCGAGAACAACAAACAACAAAAGCATGTATCTTTTAAAGAGGGCGGGGCATTTCCAGCCATGTTTATAGTGACAAAAGTGGGTATTTTTTAAATATAGTTTTATAACTAGGTTTTGGAACAAAGACCATGCCTTGAACAAATCCCATTTCCGCCCAGTAGTATTTAAGCACACCTGATGCATTCTCTTTTTCTTCGACACATTTCTCACATCCCACCCATCTAATCCCTTTTTGCCTCTCACATCTTTTTCTCTGCTCCTTTCTGCATGCAGGAACCAGTGGGGGCTCTATCTGAAGCCGAGCTCACGAAGAGGCAACTCCCCCATTCTGCCTCCTGGGATCCCTCCTGCGTTCCTGCCTTCAACCCAACACATTGACCATCGTGCTTGCCTGCTACACAGGAACCCAGCCTTCATCCATCAACCCTTAGTCTTCCATCCCTCCGTCCCTCATCCCTCACTCTATATCCCTTGATCTTTACCCTGTCATCCCTAACCTTTCATCCATCTGGCCCTTGACCCTCACCCCCTCATCCCTCATCCATTCAACCCTCATCCCTTCATCCATCATCCATTTGACCCTCAACCCTCATCCCTTCATCCCTCAACACTTCATCCCCTCATCCATTCGACCCTCAACCCTCATCCTTTTGACCCTCAACCCTTGATCCCTCATCCCTTCATCTCTCATCCATTTGACCCTCGACCCTCATCCCTTCATCCTTTCGCTCCATACCCCTTCACACTTTCCTCCGAACCCATAATCTTTAAAAATCTTTACCTTGTTGGTGTGGTCTTTGTTAGTGAATGACAGTTTGTGACATGTCCAGCAATGTTTTCACTAACCAAGCGAGGTATTTAAAAACACAATCTTTTCCTGACCCCAACCAAGTGGTATTTGTGCCTGAACCTAATCACGTTTGCCAAAGTGTTGTCACAACATAAAATTGCAGATGAAATGTACAGAAGCATAAAGTTTCAACCTATGCACAACATATGAAACATAAAAATGTAACCACGTATCAATGGTTTGCTGAAATGTACAATGTCAACATTCATCTTGGTGACTGGGTTGGAGTAAAACTTGTATCCCAAAATGTTTAGTGTGAACTGCATGGCAAAGTGGGCAGAAATTGCAGAATTTTCTTTGTAGAAGAAAAAGTCCAACAAAGTTCAGTTTCTCTGAATGGCTGAATGCAAATGAAATGCAAATGTAATGTGAATGTGTTGCTAGAGTCACAGTCTGAGATAAGAAAGGATAAGACGGGACAGCAATTATCACCAGCACTCAGCTGCTAATGAGGTTAATGTTCAAACACCATAAATAACTCTTTCCACAAGATGCCTAATCTTAATCCTGTCTACAACCTTAAACTAACCCTGACTCTTTTTAACCCCAAATCCAAATCCTAATGCTACAAAGCTTTTAAAATTCTCTCACTTTGAATTTTCCTCATATGTCTAACGTTTTGAGGGCTGGAAACACACACACACACACACACACACACACACACACACACACACACACACACACACACACACACACACACACAAAGTCACACTCTTGCATCGTACCTATGAATAACTGGCTGTTGAGCTGTAGATGAATGTGTCCGTCAGCAGGAGCCTCCTGTGTGGTGGCAGGGAACTGGTCGACACGTAGCGATGCTTCCTTCACATTTCGCTCAGCTCGCACGCTGTGCCACCGGTTGTCGTTCAATGGGACGCTTGCCTCCACTCGCACCTCCAGCGGCCCGTTTCCAACATCAAAAGAAAATATGACCTCTGATGAGGCTGGAGAGGAGGGTTATGGGAAGAAAAGTTAGTCAGATAAATTAAGAGTGTAAGGAGATGTGTAAAAGAGTGAGAAGCCTGGGTTGACTGTCACCCCAGCAGAGTGAGTTTGACTTGTTCCCCCCGAATTCTGATGGGCTGATTAACAAACCCTCTCTGACACTTTGAGATAATTGTGTCCTCTGATGAATGAGACATTGCAAATCCTTCATGTCTCTTCCAAACACATCACGGCTCCATCTTTACCGAGAGAGCAACACACTTTGAACAATCCATCAAAGCACTGTGTGTTGTCACTTCAAGTTCTAGCATGTTAAGTAAGTTTTATTTACTTGAACGTCCATTTGTGAATGACAAACATGAATTTGCACGGAGAAGATAAGGAAGAAAATATGTAAGTTTCAGAATCTGTTACCTCATTTTTCAGATGTTCTAAGTAAAATGTGTGGAATCCATCCAACCAATGAGGAACAGTCTATGGCAGAAGTATGACGACCCGGTCCTGTCAGTTCTTCCTAGACAGTTAACTATGTGGGTGGAGTAGGCAGAGTGTGTTCTTCTCTTTTTCTCTTCTATTTTTAAAAAAAATATCCTATCAACTTTAAAAAAAGACCCACAAGAATACATCTCTTCTTTCAAGGAATCTCATTTTGTTTTCATATTTTAGTTGTAATATGTGACGGACTTAGATAAAAAACATGGGACATTCACAGTGTTGATGGGAAATGCATTTCCATCAGTTTGGCATCCGACTTTGCCATCTTTCAATGAACCCATTAGTTAGTCTTGTTCCTCCATCATCATATGTTGGCAGAAGTGTGAAGTGACTTCCTCACACCCGCCCGTCTGCTGGCAGGATGGACTGACAGCTGGACACAGATCTGAGAGATCAGCCCAAGGCAGGAAAGAAAGGCTGCAGCTACAAACTCACATCTGTTAGTTTCTGTGTGTGAGAGTGTGTGCATGTGTGTGCCAGCACTGCTGAAACCAAGTCTCAGCAGGAAGTCAGAGATCATACAGTCTTGTGGTATCAAGCAACTTTTACTTCAGTTGCCTTTTACATTGGATCTTTATTATTTGCAGCATTTGAAATCACATCTGATGTTTTTTTTTTTTTTTTTAATTTTGTAGTCTCTCTTTGAATGAGGAGCAATGTGTGATCTGGATATAATTTGCTTAATTATCTCCCTTTGGATCTAGTTTCATGGAAAAATGATAGCATTTACTGTCCACCACTTTATCCAGACAGAAATATCTCAACAAATATTCTATTGCTGTGAAATGAGTTTGGGGATGCCCTTTCTCTTCCTCTGGTATCACCAACATGTTGACATGTGATTTTGAGTGAAATCTCTCAACTATTCCGTGGATTGTCATGAAATCTTGTACATACATGAACAGGATGAACTATATTTCAACTTTGTTGAATACTGGTCATCTCTTAACTTTTTGTCTGACATCATCATCAGTCCAGACTTTTTCGTTCAGTAGTTTATGACCAAACACCTGCAGAACTGTTGTTATTAGCATCAACAGCATACCTGCTAAACACTAACATATTAGAATTGTCAGTGTAAGCCAAGCAGCGACCTCCAGTTCTGAAAAATGAAGTCAATATGAAGTGCCAAAAACTGCAGTTCCTTGAATGGCCACTTGAGGATGGCTCCAGAGGTGAGTCAGTCTCCATAGATCCCCATGTTAAAATATCCATCATCACATCACAACAAATATGTTAACAGCCTGGCACAAAATAACAGTTTTGGTATCAATAACTAATTTCAAAATTCATGACAACTGTACAGGGGTGACTTTTATAGAACTCCTTAACATTGTTTTAAGGCTTAAAGTTGCACACAATTAGGTGCAGATCACATTAAGTGACATGTTGTCTGCGAGGCATTGCTGCATTCTCCACAGCTCCAACCTCTAGTCTAAATATAGCCACTTCTGGCTCCAAATAACCAAGAAGGTGACAGCTGAAATACCAAACTCTCCTTTTATTAACACTATTATGTTCTTATCATGTGCTTGGTATGAAAACAGACACATCACATAGAAAGAAAACATGTAGACATGTTCTGTATGTCACCTAGTGAACAAAAATCCAATGCAGTGTCCTTCCTTGTTAAGCTATGTGTTCTAAGTATGTACTATCCTAGTGGGACTGAAACTCCAAACCTTATATAGGTATGCATGCTGTAGTCATTAATCTTCACAGCATTTTCACAGCTCTATTAGGTTAAAAACTTAACCTATAATAAAGAGAGGTGAGCTGAAGGCCACATGGAGTCTGTTCATCCATCATAACACTGCCAGCATGCCTGCGCTCCACATTTAGGGGTGAAGTTAGCAGAGAGGTGACATCTGTGCATGAGCACAATATCATCATCCTTCATGGATGATGCTGACAGCGGAGGGGAAGCTGTACCGGTGGGAGTGTGGAACTATTTGATAGAAATCCCCCCCCGGCATAACTTAATTTAGGGGCAGCTCTCTGGCCCAGCTCTAGTCATGTTAACAGCAGTAATAATGATACAGAATCATCTCAACACCAGCTGTCATAACAACAGCAGTAATAGTGCTGTAGCGAGATAAGAGACACGCTTCACTGTAACAGTGCCGGGGTTTCCCCAAGGAGGAGGGCTACCATTTGTCCTAGGTGTGTGTGTGTGTTCTGTGTGTGTGTTCTGTGTGTGTGTGTGTGTGTGTGTGGGTGTGGGTGTGTGTGTGTGTGTGTGTGTTTGACAGAGAGAGGGACAGAAAGCAAAAAAGGGAAATATTTAAAAGAGATTAAGCTTTAGTTCCCTCTGATCACTTGTTGAACAATGTGGCCAGTTTTGTATGAAACTAAAAGCACCTCCTGTGCAGCAGAATCATTTATGATTGTGCCGCACAGAACAATCCATAAAAGCAAAGTCGGCTCTGATGCCTATATTGGCAAGGACATCTTTTAGTGCTTTCCAAAATTGCTAGAAATGAAAAAAATCTCTGATCTGACACAGCTATGTTTACGGCTTGATTAGGTTTATGGCAAAAATCATGGTTTTGGTTCAAGTACTTTGTTTACTTTGATAAAGTTAGGGAAACACTGTGATCTGTGTTAAAATTAAAATGTTGGGGGGTCACCTCATTATTGTTCTTCACAGCACACATGATTTGCAGGACAATGTGGGACATATACAGAAATTACTATTAATAGGTTATATATTTGATTTTATATTAGATGTAAAGTCTGTTTACACTAGTGCTGGATGTTAACCTGTTTTGAATCTTGATGAGCTTTATGAAATGATCATTTTAATAGCACTGGATCTATTTGATCCTAATGAAGTATAGAGAACTAAATAAATAGAGTAAACACTTTAGTTAAAAGGACATTTTAAGATGTCATTTTCCCATTTTCCCAAAGTAGAGACTAGGCAACTTTCCAAAGGCTAAGTAACCAAATATTAAATAGGTTCCTAATAGATTAATGGTTCTTATACTTGTACTTTTTGTTGCTTTGGGCAACTTCAGTATGTGGCTGTAGAAGTCCTGGCAGGGGCAACTGTTGCTTCTCTACACTGGAAGGCTATGACTAATACTCCTCTTTGACTCTCTACCAATAAGCTTTAGAACATTAAAAAATGATGGCTGCGGCGATTGAAATTGTTTAAACCAATCAGAGATTCTGGGGGGAAAAAATAAAAGTTTTTTTTTTTATGTTTGGAACCATAATTTAAGCACATATGATGGAAGTACACAGTTAACATGTAATATTTTTATCATAAAAAGAAATGAAAAAGTAGGCCTGGTCATTGAAATCCAGGACATTTGTTACGATTTTTGTAATGTTGCTGGACAAACACATGTTGATCCATCCATCCTGACACTATTTTCTCCTTTGCTTTTGATGGACAAAACCCCCACAGCTGCTAGAGAGCTTTGTCACTTAATATGTAGTTTGTGTCTGATATACACCGATCAGCCAAAACATTAAAACATTGATCATCTTGTTACAATGCAATGCTCTGTTGGGAAACCTTGGGTTCTGACATTCATGTGGATACCACCAGACAAGCTCCAACCACCTAAACACCAATGCAGACTCTTATGACAGCGGCTCTCCACAGTAGCACTGGCCCATGCCACACCACAAATATGCTCAGGAATAGTCCGAGGAACATGACAAAGAGCTCAAGGCATCAACTTGGCCTCCAAATTCCCCAGATCCCCATCTGATCATACATCTGTGAGACATGCTGGTACCTCACCTCATAACCCACAGGACTCAGAAGATCTGAAGCTAAGGCCCTGGCACCAGACACTATAGGACACCCCCCAGAGGTCCTGTGTTTATGTCATAACAGGTCAGAGCCAAGTCTGGTCCAAGGAGCACCCAACATGGATTGGGGGTTCCTCTGGGGTACCGGCACATCCCTCAATCAGTTTGGATCTAGGGTATATGGACACCAGGTCAACACCTTGACCTCTTTGTCACAATCCTGAGCAGCTTTTGAGGTGTGGCATGGTGCATTGTCCTGCTGTTGCCATAAGGGGGTTTACTTGGTCTTCAACGGGTGGTTGGCGCGCATCAGGTAGCATTTACATGAATGCCAAGACTCAGGGTTTCCCAATGGAATATTGCATTGTAATAAGATGATCAGTGTCATTCACTTCACCCACCAGTGGTTTTAACGTTTTGACTGTATTTTTTCTACACACAAAAAAAACCCCAAATAGTTAAAAAGTCTTCAAATTATATTTACCCCTCTCCCTCATTGACATATTCAGAATCTATGCATAAAGAAACGTCAGAGTCCACATAGCATTGTAAGTTGCATATTGAAACATGAATGGCTTCTACAATCGATGTAGTTCATGTTCAAGTTCATGCCAATATGTGCACGTCTTAAAAACAGTTTTGAGAGGGAGAAATGTTCCCCTTTCAGTAGATGAATGTCAAAAACATTCCTCTACTGTCAAACTTTGTGAAGTCACAATAAGGAAAACACATTTTTGGGTGAAGGGGGGGACTTTAACATCATCATGCTGTCTTTGGTTGATGCCATCCAGTTTCTTGGGAACAAAACTCAGAAACATGTATGTGATGATTAGGCAGAACATTGTTGAGCTCTCACTTACAGCTGAGTTCAATCCGGATGAAGTCTTTGATGCCAAGGTTTTCCAAGAAGACCCCAGAGGAGGACGTCGTTTTAAACAGGAAGGAGATGTCTGCATTCAGCTCTCCATGGAAGGTGGGAAAGTGAAGGTACGATGTCTCCTTGTCAAAAAACGCAGCGTTCCAGAAGTTCTCTAAGAGACAAACCAAGTGCTCAAATGCTTTATATGCTTACTGATGCAAATCATTTTTTTATAAAGTGAATATATCACTCTGAAACCACGCTTATTAAAAGGAATCTCATTATGATAGCTGTATAATGAAAATCGTGTTGTAAACAAATGCACCAACTGCTCAGCTAAATAGCTGAGAACAAAGGCATAACTCCAGCTACGCTATCTCATTTATGCTGATTTATCTCGCTTGGCATTTATTTATTCATTTATTTACTCATTAAGCTGAAGGCTGAAATTAGAAGCAATTAAAATAAGGTAAAATATATCACTCAGACTAGTTTATTATAAAGCTTTTCATTAGTAGTTGTTATTAAAGAGCACAAAGGGAGTCATATTTTAGCTGCTGGTCTGTTAATTAGCTGGTGTAATTGGCCGCAGCCTATTTTTCCATTAAGAAACTAAATGGCAGGGGGAAGATTAGATACATGAATAGCTTTAGTTCAGTTCACGCTGAAGTTGAATGAAGCCTTTTAATCAGATCAAATCAAAACACTGTTAAAGAAATATCCAAAGAGTCAACAACAGGCTACATGTGGAGGAAAACAGAAGTGTCAACACTGACACCAGCAAATAATAATGCAATAAGCAGCAACTGAAACTGACTTACTGTCTCCATGACAACGGAGGGGTCCCACCCTGTAGGCAGCCTCTGACCCCGGCTGCTGGATGTCACCCAGCACCAGAGACCTGACTGGGAGAGTCTCCTTATGGGTGAGCAGGCCCGAGTCATTAACCCTGTGTGATGAAGAGGATGAGAGGAAGGAGGAGGAGAAAAGGGGAAGAAGAAGGAGGTGGAAGAGGACAAGAGGAGGAATAAGGAGGAGGAGCAAGAAGACGCAGAAAGTGAGATGGAGGAAGAAGGAGGAGGAGGAGTGAAAGATGATAAAGAAGCAGGAGGGGAGAAGAAGAAAGACAAGAGGAAGAAGACATAGAAGAAGGAGCCGCAGGAGAAGTAGAAAAAAAGAGGAAGAGGCAGGAGAAAGACAAGAGGAAGAAGGAGGAGGTGAAGGAGGAGGCAAACACAAGAGGAAGAAGACATAGACGAAGGAGACAGGAAAAGCAGAAAGAAGAGGAAGAGGCAGAAAGTGAGGAGAAAGACAAGAGGAAGAAGGAGAAGGTGAGGGAGGAAGGGGAGAAAGATAAGAAGGAGAAGACGAAGGAGAAGGGGAAAGATGATGAGGAAGCCGATGAAAGAGGAAGAAGAAGAAGGGGAAGTAGAATGGGGGAAGATAAGAGGAAAAAGAAGAGGAGGGAAGAGAAGCAGAAGAAGAAATTACAAAAGGAAGAAGGAAAGCATAAGAAGAAGAGGAGAAGGAAAAAGGGGTGGATAAGAAGAAGAAGTAGGCAGATGTGTGTAACAAGGAGGAGGATGGGAGGAAGAAGGAGAGGATAAAAAAGAAAATAGAAAGGGAAAAGAGAGAGGAGCAAAGGAAAAAAATGAGTGTCGTGTAAAAAAAGTGTATTAGAGATGAAGACAACAGCAGTGGAAGTGGAAGAGGAGGAGCGGGATAAAAGGGGAAAAGCAGGAGGTGGTGGCAAGGGAAAAAGACAGAAGGAAGTGTGAGGAGGAAGATGACAAGGAGGCGAAGGAGAGGAAGAAGGGAAGGAAGAAGGAGAAAGAGAAAAGAAAGATGAACAGATGATGATTAGGAGGAGGAGATGGAAGTAGCATAAAAGAAGGAAAAAGAAGAAATGTAAAGGGAGTAATAGAAAAAAGAAACAGGCAACAGAGGAGTAGAAGAAGAAGAGATGGTTCATTAGAAAATGAAGAAAGGAGAGAAGAATGGAGAAAATAAGATGAAGAAAAGGAGAAGGAGAAGGACGTAAAGAAGATATCAGCGTTAGAAAGTTGAGTGTTCATGCAGTGTAAAACTTGTGCCCACCTCAACTCAGCCTAAAGTGTTAGAGAAAGTGGGACATGTTTTAACACTCTCTCTTCAGACGGTGTTCATTTGTTCTGGGAGGTTTACAGGTAGATGTTCAAATGAAGACAAGCATTTCAGCCAACACAACAGCTGACGTTGTGTGGAACCGTTTTCCTAAAGAACGTAGGCCGAGTGATTCATCTGCACATTCACCGGTACCATTCGTTCTCTGATGTTTCAGATTCCAGCACTCAGCCTTATTGCTGTGGAATGTGGAATTTTTGATAAAAAATAAATCGAGGACTGTGGGCACACACAGTGCCAGTGAATGTGATGAGATATTGACGGCAGAAGAAAGTCTATAAAAATAAAGTAGGAGTCGCACAGATTTAGGCAGTGAGATAATAGAAAGAAGGACCTTTGGCTATGCAGACAGTAGCAGTATTGGATACACTATAAGAAAATGGGTCTAACTGCAGAATTGGTCACAGGATTGGGGAAGGTGACCTAAATACAGAAATTGCTTACAGCATGGATAAAAGGATTTGAATACAGGATTGGATAAAACATAGAGAGGGATGCTTAAATATCTCGGGATTTGTCCTGGCTGTCTCATCCTACACACTCAATAGGTATAATGGTTACCGTCTTCACCATCTTACTGTAATTTAGTGTTAACATGCTAATGTTTGCTAATTAGTACCAAACACCAAGTACAGTCAAAAGAATGTCATTTGTTTGCACTGTATTTGGGTTAAACCAAAATACCAGACATATTAGAATTTGGACCTGATGATGGAGCTACACAAAAAGTCAGAATCTCCAATGTCATTATAAGGGGCCGTTCAGATGTAGCGTCTTTTGCTTGCACAAATCCATCCTTTTCAATGGAGGCGCGCATCAAGTGCGCTCACAATCCACAGCGACGCCGTAGTGGCGCACATTTGGTGTGACGCGCCTGTTTTTTCCTGTGCGTCCACAGTGCACAGAGATGGAAAAATCTAAATTTTTTCGAATGCAGCAAGCGCACTGCATCTCATGTGATAGGAATTAACCAATCAGCTCCACGGATCTGCTTCTTCCTTTCTGTCCAATGGACTTCACAACATTATGTATCTGGTAACACACACTATCTCTCTACCAGCATCTCCCTCTCTCCCTCTCCTCCACACACACACACACACACACACACACACACACACACACACATGCACACACACACATGCACACACCTCACCTCCTGATGCTTGCTGACATCCATTTAACTTTTTTGAAAACTTCATAACTTTTTCACTCCCCCTGTGAGTGACAGGTGGTTTTGGTTGCTTAGTAACGGTAGGCGCGACAGTCGCGCAACTTCTGAAGCGCCTTGGATAAAAGAATGGAAATGGCACAGCTGGCGTTTTCCACGTAATTTTAGATGCTACATCTGAATAGAGCCTAATTCATCCTCTGGGGAACATGAATGTATTTACCAAGTTACATGCCAATCCATTTACTAGTTGTTGAGATATTTTTATCTGTTTACTTTTGAGACACAGAGTGACCAGGGTTTTGGTGATTCTGGATTCAGAATCCTATCATCTTGCAAACACACACAAAACACTTCAAACGCACTTATTAATAATTAGCAAAAAAAAGTAAAAATGACAATAAATGGTCCTGACAAATGTTAAAAAAACAAACAAAAAAAAACACACACATAGCATTAAACACATAGTATTTGTATTATATTGGTCATCACGACTCAAAAGTCCTCAATTTCTAGTATCTAAGGAAAAAAGTATGTTAAAAACCTCCAGAGATGAATATTCTGTGTACATAATCAATGTGATTAGCATTAGGAGCTAAATGTATCCATATGACATCAAAACAGAACAATATTATTCCTTTAAAACAGTATTTCCCTATTAATTTAAACACAACTGATGTACTTTAACATGATGATTTATAGATTTAAATGTGCCTTGCACTTCCTTCTTGCCTTACGGTCAGCCGTGCTTGTTAGAAAGGGGATGTGGCCCTACTGCAGTCCACTTTGAATTATGTAGAACACTTTGATTGGCTTACAGACATCCAATCAAATATGTTTGTGCAGTTGTCAGGTGACAGCACTCAGTAATCTAGACCAGTGGTTCCCAGTGGCTGGGTTGCGGTCCAAAAGTCGGGTGCAGGTCCATTTTGAATAGGCCGCAAGTGATTTAGGATGGTGTCAAGTTTGTAAAAACACATTTTAATTTGGAGTATGGCAAATTTCTGAAACAGTGCAGTTTCCTGCTGTAAAGTAAGTGACTAACATAGAGCTACTAAACACAGACAGCAAACTACTTAAACAACATGGCCAAACGCAAGTATGATAGATTAAACAGTGTGGACCTTGAACTAATGACCAGTGTTGAGGGTACTGCATTACAGTAATATATTACTTTAAAGCAGTAACAAAGTAATTTAACGCATTACCAACAGGATTTCAGGTAATATTATGACATGTACAATGTCACGTAACATGTTCTCACCCAAAATAAACTGTTAGCTGTTTTCATTTTTCATTTATCCACACGGCTCTGCTTCCGCCTGTGCGCCACAGAAAAAAAACATCCCCTGAAGGTTGTTGTGTGTTGCCATGTTATTCATTATTTGCTATCTTACAGCGGGGTGCCAGTGATCATGTGTGTTATCATGTTCAGTGTGTTTCCATTCATATACCTACACCATATCCTGTCCTGTTTTTACATCCTAAGGCTGCCTGAAAGCAGCAAGGATAAAGATATGGCCTCCGGTTTGTTTTTCCCTTGTCTCGGTGATAGACATAAGTAATGTTAGAATATGTTGGATGTTTCCATTCACAGCCCAGCAATTGCAGAGCAACACCGACACACCGTAACATTCTTAATGCATAATTCTCTTTCTTGTGCTGCTGTAGCTGACCGCCACACCAGGAACCAGCAGGTGGGTCCTCCAGCTCTGGTGTATCAATTTGCGCTTGTCATGGTGATTTACATGCACGCCATTCCATTTGTTGTGCTAACCTCAATATTCGTTTATTGTGTTTCATGTCATAGGCCTATAAATATCGATCCATTGCTCATAATCATTAGACTTTGATCCTCTGTCTGACCCTGTCTGTGTCCAAGGCTTTTCATTTATTTTAAAAGGACTAGGCTATTTCATGGTTTTATATCCAGGGTTCCTACGCAAGTATGGAAAGTATGGAAAAGTATGGAAATAAATTTGATCAATTTCTAGGTTTTAAAAAGTATGGAAAATGAAAAATAAAGTATGGAAAAATATTTATGTCTCCAGACTATTACCACTGTTCTAAAATACTGTTTTCTAAAATAGAAAACAATGTATTTCCAAAAATAATTTAATCAATCCGGATCATGTTTTATGCCGGGCCAAGCACAGTTTGTGTGAGAGCAAACGTCTCAGAAAACATACCGCCCCTGATTGACAAGTGATATGTCCAGTCTGCTGCCCCATGACCCTCCTCCAGCCCCCAGGTATCAAGTTTCACTGCAACACTGCACCTTCAACAAGAAGACGAGTTTCACGTAGTTCACAATGGGTAGATGCAAGTTTTTGGATGGATAGCTTGATAATACCGTATATAAATACTGGTTGGCCAAGGATTCCCAACTCACACACAGAGCTAGATGCAAGCTTTGTGTGAAATCGTTTGACATTGCCAACATGGGGGAGAAGGCGATTCTGAGAAAGGAAAAAACACTGGCGTCTTGTTACTACATCAGTTGTACCCAGAGTCACAACCTTTTTACCTCAGCCCAGACATTGAACTTACCTGAGTTTTTATTTGTATGCCATTATGGTATTTGGCTACAATCGCCTATTAAGAATAATTAAATATGATGTGAAATATGATTAACTGATATATTTACTCAGATGGCGCATATTCTCTGAAAGCAGGGAACATAGAAGCTTTTTTGCAGGGTTAAGTGGGGAACATAGGGATGACCCCATTGTTTTGAGGTCATTTTGGTGAAAGTAATGCTTATTACTCTACAGAGAGACTGATATAGTAATGTACTTTTCACTTTTAAATGAAGGTAACTAATAATGTGTAATAAATTATATTTTGAGAGTAACTTACCAGTTGGGAACTATTGATCTGGACATTCTGAAAAAGTTATGTTCATTGGAATGGTTCTGGAAAACATCCTAGTTTTTTCTTCAAAAGAGTTATTATGTGATGGATTTGAACCAAAAGACACAGGGACATAATAAAGTACAGTACCATATGTCGTAGTCAGCATCACAGTTGCAGTAGTGATTTGAATCCATACAGTTGTCCTGCAGACCACAGGCACACTGTCTGCTGCCCGGCAGAGCTCCGCCCCAGTGTGTCTGAATCTGACCTGGAGCTGGACCTCCCACCCACCAGCTGAATGGAGCACCCTCTGACACACACACACACACACACACACACACACAACATAAAAGACAAATCCTTTATTTTTTTTGCTTCAGGGGAAAGTGGGGAAATTTCTACTGCAAAACAGATCATTTTCACATGACTGAACAAAGATGTGAGATGATGAATCCTACAGTAACTGACAAAATGGAAAATGTTTTTAGCAGAGAATTGTCACTCATCTATGTTTTCATCACAACACATTCTGAAGATATATTTGTTTAAGTCAGAACTTGCCTTGCATATCACATGGGACTGAGGAATATCTTTCTGTCATCTGAGTGTCTTCCAGCACCCATCTCTTCAGGATTTCAACAGAAACCACCACCATTCTGTCCTTGCTCTTTACTGAACTCTGAAAGCCTTACTACTCAACCTTGATAGTCCATCACTGCTATTTTCCCTGCTAAAATTATACAGAAAATCGGCAGCTACTTGATGAAGACATCTCTCTCCCTCACAAGTATTTTTACAAGGTGCACTTCTTTCTCCAGTGCAGTACTTAATTTTTCCTTTTACATGACTAAAGGTAGAAGATGTTAACATTTAGAAAACCAGCACAGTAGTAAAAATGTAGCTTTTAAGTGAACCTGTCCATTGTTAACACAGTTTCGTGTGCATTTAAGTCTTTTTCTTTTCTTTTAAAGAGAGAATAAGAAAAAGACCCCAGAAACTGAAGCAAATGATGATCTACTTGAAAAAAAAAACAAGTTGTGCAGCGGAGTAAGGAGGAGAAATTGCACAACAGAAATGTAATTGATGTTTTAATTAGCTATTAAATTAAACTAAATCAGCAGTTCACACCACTCCTTTCTTGTTCCAGATATAGATCCCTCGAATGCAGAAAAGCTTGCCTTGCAAAGAGCTTTTTGCCTGGTGCCTGTACTTCACCACACCATCATCCATCTCAAACACACAAGCACGCTCAGAGAGCTTCTACATAATCATAACACTTGCATATATCACATTCCCATCTCAGGAAAATACAACAGAAAACATCAGTGAGATGAACCTGTCTTAACCTGGTGTGTTGAGGAGGCGGGACTTCCTGCAGTGGTAGGACAGCTCCTGCTCACAGTGCTCTGATTGGGTGATGATGGCTGCCAACTGCTCCTCTTCAGAGGCATAGTCAAAGTGGGTTGAATGTTGGTTTCTCTCAGGGGATGAATGAACTCTGGTCAGTTCTGTGTTATTGTGCTGGATCACCATCCATGCCGTGTCCTCTGGTGGAGAGACAGCAAGAGGAGAGTGACAGAGAGAAAGAGAGAAATTATATATATGTATACATATACACACCAGCCACTTTATTATGTATAGTTGCTCAACTGCTCACTAACACAAATAGCTAATCAGCCAATTACTGGTAGCAACTCAATGCATTTAGGCACGTTGACATGGTCAAGATGACCTGCTGAATTTCAGACAGAGCATCAGAATGGTGAAGAAAGGTGATTTAAGTGACTTTGAACGTGGCATGGTTGCTGGTGCCAGAAGTGCTGGTCTGAGTATTTCAGAAACTATTGATCCACTGGGATTTTCGCACACAACCATCTCGAGGGTTTACAGAGGATGGTCTGAAAAAGAGAAAAAATCTCCCCAGTTCTCTTGTTGATGCCAGAGGCATCAGGCATCAGTAACTCAAATAACCACTTGTTACAACCAAGGTATGCAGAAGACCATCCCTGAACAAACAACACGTCCAACCTTGAAGCAGATGGGCTACAGCAACAGAAGACCACACTGGGTGATGCTTCTGTCAGATAGGAACAGGAAACTGAGACTACAATTCACACAGGCTCACCAAAGTTGCACAGTAGAAGATTGGGAAAATGTTGCCTGGTCTGATGAGTCTCAATTTCTGTTGCGACATAGGGTCAGAATTTGGCGTAAACAAAATGAAAGCATGGATCCATCCTGCCTTGTATCAGCGGCTCAGGCTGGTGGTGTAATAGTGTGGAGGATATTATCTTGGCACACTTTAGGCCCCTTAGTACCAACTGAGCATCATTTTAACTCCATGGTCTACCTGAGTATTGTTGCTGACCATATCCATCCCTTTATGACCACAGTGTACCCATGGGTGAAGATGTGTGTCCTTGTGCGTTACCTGTCATGTTACAGTAGATGAGCTGGGGTTTAATCGGTCCACTGCCGTCCACATCTATGTGATAATGTCCTGATGTGTTGCCCTTGTGTTTGTACGCCTCACATGACTGTTCGTATCTCGCTGTGAAAGAAAATGCAATAAAAGGGTATTAACAATAATAACATGTTCTGGCAATCCAATTTGTGAGGAAACATTGCCCCTATCATTTCCTAAAAGCAAAGTTTGGGACTACTACACTTCCGTCTACATTGCTAGCTCCATTTCAGCCACAGACAGAGAAATTGATAGTTAACTGCAAATGGTTATACAATTAGATTTGGCAGAAAAGGTTTGCTTTTCAAGGGAGCTCTCAAAGAATCCGCGTGGCAATAAGAAGTCTGCTTGGAGAACTACCCCCAAGATGTGACATATGGGGAAGTTGGGCTAGTGTAGGAGGGAGTGTTGGCATCAGAGAATCAGTAGAGTGATGGTGAAAGCTGAGAGTTTATAAAACACTTGTTTGAATATGATTGAATGTTTCCAGCCAGCTGGTAGCTGAACAGATGATGCATCAATAAGATGATTATATTGTGACAGCTGACAGCAATCAAGGAACGTGAGTGCTACTTCAGTACTCAGCCTGAACAACTACTATGCCTCATATGTGTCGGAGATGTGGCCAAGCCAACAGAAGAGCAATCTGTCTGATATGAAAATTGGCTGAATAATGATGGTAATGTCTTGTACCACTCAAGTTGTTACGCAAGTGTACAGTCAGTGAACATCCAACTTTTCCCGATCACTAGATAACATTTTTCAAAATAGTATCCATTTTTGTTGTTGTTTTCTCACCAAAATTTTTCAAAAATAAAAATGCTTTCAACATTCAAGATGTTTACTTTTTTCTGACTTAAAGGGACAGTTCACCCCAAAATCAAAACTGTATTTTCCCTCTTTTAACGGTCTAGAGTGTTTGTTGTGAGTTGCAGATATTGGCTGTAAATGTATAATTTTAGCAGACTTTTATTTTCAACATGTCATATTTGAGTTTGGTAATTGTTTGTGCCTTATATTGTCAATGGGTATTCTATAGTTCTACTTTTTAAATTATTTTACTTATTTGATTTTTCTTTGCTTTTTTTTGCATGCTCTCCCCATGTCAGCATGGGTTTTCTCCGGGTACTCCGGCTTCCTCCCACAGTTCAAAGACATGCAGGTTGATTGGTGACGCTAAATTGTCCACAGGTGTGAATGTGAGTGTGATTGCTTGTCTGTCTCTATATGTCAGCTCTGTGATAGTCAGCAACCTGTCCAGATTGTACCCTGCCTCTCGCTCAATGTCAGCTGGTATAGGCTCGCTCAACAGGATAAGCGGTTACAGAAAATGAATTAAATGAATTTAGCAATAAAGTTAATTATTATTATCACTATCTTGAATATAATGGAACGAGATGGTACCTTTTGAAAAGCTCAGCTGCAATGTCTCTTTCCAAAAATCCTGACCTGATTACTCAGAGTAATCCACATTCCTCGTTGTGAGCAGTTTCATGTAGGAACTATATTCTTTCTACCAAACTACACCCACCAACCATATCAGTGTGCAGGAGAGCTAGCAGTAGTATGAGGTACTCAAACACTTTGCAACATACATCAAAACAATCTAGATTGTTGAATAGCACTACACGTTTTTTTGATTTAGGCATGAACTGTCCCTTTAAGTAGTGCACAGAGAATCATCACTAGATTTTGATATAAACTAAAATTGATGAAGACAATATGAACCAGAACTGTCGAAATCAAGTCAAAACCATGCCCAACACTGACCATGTCTGCTTGATAACTATTTGTCTTTTATTGAATGCCTTGCAGGTTTGAATTGCTCCAGAGGAAAACACCTCCCAACCCTATTAGTGCATTAGTGCTGAATTCAAAATAACAAAAGAGCAGTGGAGGCCAACAAAATTAACAATTCTTTAAAAACGGCATCAACCAATTAAAAAGCTATGTAACAACAAAAACTGGCAATTATGGAACTGAAATAGGTGAAAACAAATTATATAAAGCCCTCTGGTTACATAAATAATGTTTGTACACAAAGACTAACACACACACACACACACACACACACACACACACACACACACACACACACACACACACACACACACACTCTTGACAATATAGAGCGGGAAAAGAAGTCACAGGAACAATAGAAGAAAGTTTCCTACATTGTATCATGTCAGTCAAAGACTTTTCAAGATCGTTCCCTGATACAACTCAAGAAAGGTTTTGACCCGAATACAACAATCAGACACAGAGGTAAGCAGTGTGTGTGTGTGTGTGTGTGTGTGTGTGTGGTAACCTGAGTTGGCCCTGACCCAGCCCAGAGCTGATCACACCACCGGAGCGTAGAAAGATTCAATCAATGCTTGGCAGTGTAATCAAAGCCACAATCTCTTTAATTTCTAATTTGACTCACCTAAAATACTGTAGGCAGTCTCTAAGTTGAAATCCATTTATGTAGAAAGAACAGTCTGCCTCAGGACTCACTCTCTTTCCCTGACATGCTCCTCTGCTGTATACCTTCATCTTGCTCCTACCCTCTCTCTCTTTATCTGTCTCTCTATGACTTCTTCCAGTCCTCATTTCTTTTTTTGGTTTCTTCTTTCTATCTCTCTACCCCTCTCTATTTTCCCTTTCTGTCATTTTTTTCTGATAGTGCTGGGGAGGGAGTTAAATGATTTTGTGGTTTGCTCTGAGCCTCACAAGTCTTTCATTCTAGTTCAAATGTTCTGACCTATATAGCAATATTTAGAAGTGGTTAGAACAAAAAGAAATATTTCAGACATTATAGTATAGCTGTGTTCGAGACTAAAAATAATAAGCCGTGAGGAAAGTTTTTCAACCCACACTTTTAAAAACTCTCATAGTAGCGTTCAATAAGAAACCTCAGGGCTCTTACCACAGAACTTTTTGCAACAAAGCATTTAATGTCAGATTTGTACAGAAAACAGCCTTTTATGTGTAATTAGTTTTTTGACTTTCTGGCTACTGGAGAGAAAAGCACTGTGCCTGAAGGTGGTCTACAGGAAAACTAAATGTGTGGTTCCACAACATTATAAAACGCATGATACGTAACATTGGCATTTGTTTTTTATCTAAATAGATGCATTTATTTCCCTTTTTTTGGTCTCCAAACAGATCATGGCTCTGTCTCAAGCCCGTTTGGTCCAACATAGGTCTGACTTATTATCACTGACCAGACTGCAGTTATAACCAGATCAATTTATTAATGGCTCTGGTTATTATCCTGGCTGGACTCAAGAGTTTGGTAAATATTCACCAGACTGGGACTTGACCGTAGCCTACAGTGCCTTGCAGTTTGCCTCAGTGATTTACATTCACATTAATGTTAGTCATCTAGCGTTAGCCATGTCTCCATGTCTGTATGTTTTACACCTACACAGAGTTTATTTCTGTCATTTCTTTTTGGTGTTATCTTTAAATCAATGTGGGTAGTTTGCTGACTAACATTAGCTAAACGAAGACCAAATGCTAACCTCATTCAGTGATGAACAAACTCTGAAGTACCAGTAAGTGATAAAGGTCCAGATTTATAATAAGCTGGCACTTTGCGGCACCTCCTGATTATTTTAGTTAACAATATAGAGCTGCCTCACATTAGCTCACCTGAAAATGCTACCTGCTGCAGATAGCAATAGCTATCTTAGACCCTATAGGGGCTTGAGACGAAGCTGGACAGACCCATGATCAGTTTGAAGACCAATAACAAGGAAAACAAAGGGGCATATTTCAATAAAAACAATCAAACAGCATTATGTAATGTGTGTGTGTGTTTTTTTTTTAATTTTGTGGAAGGATTTTTCAGTAAAAGTTGAAACAAAGAAGATACAATGGGCTATAGTGTGATTTGCCGTGCCTGCACCATTAAGAAGTGACTCCAATGCAAAATTTGAATGCTGCCACTATCATGTCAATTCTTTATTGATTAATTTTCTTAGTAGCTGACAGAAAATAAACATGGACCAAAGTTGTTGCCACTGCAACAAAATGGCAATGAAACCTTGAGTATTGTTAAAACAAACAACTGAAAATGTCAACATAAAGAAACTAAAGTTTAATATCCTATATATGAAACAAACAAATTTAACATATCTTTAATTTGCTGAAACATAATTGTTATTCTGGAAATCAGGTTGCCATTTCTACAAAAGATATATGACTTGACTGAATTATGCTTTGTTGTGTCTGGAAGCAGTCAATTAGTTAACCCCTTACTAACATTGGCCATCAGCTTAAAATTCACAGCTCTCAGCAACACTGATACAACACGATAAAAAATATGGGTCGTCAAGCATTATATGGCAATTATAGTGAAATAGAAATAGCTCAAGACATCTCACAAGTATGCCCTCTCACCACTGCTAGTGGTGTCTAATGGCTCTAGGGATGGCAGCCATTAACCACTTCTCAAACATGTTGAGCATGTGTTAATGTGTTTGCATTTAATTAATGAACGCATTAACATTAATTAATTTGCCTGCATACACATATTCAGTGTCTTCAGAATGAAGACGGGCTGGTCTACTGTCTATGCACCTGTGTGTGTGTAATTACTTTTGTTTACTAACTGTTGATCTGTGTAAGTGTTTGAAGTGACTTGGGTCATTTTATGATAACCTTTTCAAATGAACTGCCGCAAAACCTCATACCTCTAAAATGGAAGTGCTGAGCAAGTTCACCACTTGCTCCGACGTGCTGGTTGATGTGTGCTGTTTGAAGTGGGTGAAAATTGTATCTTTCATCTACCACAGGAGTCCTTTGTTCTTTCTTCAGCTGCCTCTCAGTGGATACAATGACACTTTATTTCTGCATTATGTATTACCAAGCAGGCTATATTTGTCGAGAAGCAGCATATCAAATTTGGTGCAAACTTATCTACAAGTCTCCACAGGCCTACAGGTAATGTAGATTTTGGAGAAAAGAGCCATCGTGTTTTTTTTGTTTGTTTATCAACCTCATTTTGTACTTAATACATGTTTAACTTGAATTGCACTCAAAGTATCCGAATGTAGTCAAGAGGAAAATGGGTAAGTTAAGTTGCCTTAATCGTGTATTGTGTATAAAAATATGCCAAAGTTACAGTTGAAGAGACCTTTGTTCTGCAAAACATAAAGCTTTCCACTGAGAATTTTCTGAGAAACAGCAGAGATTACCTCCATATCTTCATGTCCCCAAATATCAGAAATCCGTATATTTGCTTTACTTCAATGAACTTATTTCAACATGAACCTCTGCCTTATCATGTCCAGTGGGACTTGAGTGAAGAGCATCACTTTACACTGGGCTAAAGCTAAAGCTGGGCACACACAGATACACACACAAACACATCACACAAATGTGCACACACATTTAAAATGAATAAATAAGATATGAGATAGTGGATCGTCTGCAGGTGTCACAAAGCAAATAATAAAAGCTTTTACGACTTTAAAATTTAATGGAAATCTAATTTACTCAGAATAATAAAGCACCAACAGTTTAGCCTATTCCCGATTGTACACGGCTAATTAAAGTGTTGAAACAATGAAGCAGGAAAAAAAAATAAAAATACAAAAGGAAATTAAGTGTAAGGAGACATGGGGACTCACTGTTATTAAAGTGGATGCAATGAGAACATGTTTGGAATACTGAATTAATCCTATTCTCTATTAATCGACAACGGCCTCATTCACAATTTGTTAGATGCCTCTCTAACATTTGGTATTCAGACGAATATCAAATGTTGCACTCAGAGACAACAGGGAAAAAGATGACGGCTCTATTTTGGTGTACACTGTTGTATTTTGCTATCTAAGACAGACCCAAAAACACCAAAACCACAAAAAGTTTTCCTCCCTTTCAAATAGTGACATTGTGTGAAATATGTTCTCGACTGTATTGTATTATGAGAAAAAACTAACACAGACTAATGAAAGGAATAATATTTTACCACCCTAAGGTTGTACTGTATGTTAACAGTCACAACAGACTGAGGTTAAGACACACAGCATAACCATAATTCTGCTTTGTTGTTACAGATACAAGATCTATGAACACAAATTCTCCATTATTTTTCAAGTCTTTTTCCTTGTTACATGAAAAATTAAACCTAAAGCCATTATGTGTAGAATCTAAAATCCAGTTCTTTATCTGTAAAGTAGCATATACTGCAGCATAAGTGAAATGTTAGGCTGCACAGGGGGCAAAATACCAAACTGGATGATAAAATAGACATTGCTGCTGTTTACATAATTGTTATTAATCTTTTGTAAAGCCGTTAATTAAAATGGTCTCATTGTGCTTGCCTTACCACGCGACTTCTTTAAAGGCTGCACCTCTGAATATATTTATTTTAACAATGGCTGAATCAACAAAGTGTTTGTGAAAGGTGTTGTTCTTAGCGATGAACCCATAAATAATTATCACCTAACTGCAGTGTGTTCTGGCATCTTGCAGCTCATGCTTTTCTGTTTAACAACTTAATTGGCAAAAAACACAATGAAGCCACTATGCACAACCTACCCAGCACCAAACAACAGATGGATAAAGTTAGTTACAAACTGGTAAACAGAGTGGCCATCTAGCAACCAAAGAGCCAGATATCTCCCTCAGGAGTTGGTGGAGACCAAAAACAGAGTGACAACATAGTGAATATTGGAACTTATGGTAGTCATGAAAATAACTTAAAATGGGTGCAACCTGTTAAGTCTCTATGTATTTATAGTTTAAATGGGTAACTGTTTGCTATCACATTCATTATAAAAACCAGATTAGGTGAAAACATGTAAATATGTTTTTTGCAGCTTGTTGTGCTGCCATCAAGTGGCCCAAAAAAGTTAATGCAGCTTTAAGTAGATAATATCTTTGTATCAAAAGAGGCAACCTGTTATCATCCCTCAGGGCAAATGCTGCAGCTTAGTCGGTTGCCCTTGGGTTCTGATTCTGACACACAAGGCACCCTTTAAGCATCTGTTTGAGACACACCAGCAGTGGCGTAAGGAAGGTACAAAGGGCTCCAGTGCACACTAATGTGCATGTATTGTTTTGACACAAATAGAGACGTCACTTCGGACAAGATCAACACACCCAGCAATCACCATTGCATATCTGACAAAAAATATTAGAGACAGTAAAAAAATAATCATTTAATTAAAAAGTTTTTCAAAGTATAGTAATAGATTTTATACTTACATTGAAAAAGCATATAATTTGTTTTCAGTAGCTACTGACTATTTCAAAAAGAAAAGAAAACCATGACACAGATGGGTTTGCCTTTTTGAGGACATATATAGCAAATGGCACCATTTTTAAATTATTGATATTCTTTTTTTTATCATTAATCTTTGAACACAGGTATATTTCCAAGGTGACAATTTGAATAACTCGCAATGGCCTGCTCTCTCTATGGGCCCCTCCACCCCAGGGGCTCCACTGTAATTACACTGCCTGCATTGTCTGTATTTACGCCCCTGCACACAAGACTTTTCATTAACTCCCATGTCAGCCAATTTGCAGCAATAATGTAGTACAAAGAACAAGAAAGTCCATGTAGGAAGGACAGGAAGGAGGGTGGTGGATTAGTCAAATAGACACAGGACTGTCACTCAGGAGACCGCTGTCTGTGTCTTGTATGAAACCAAAAGTCAACATTAGGTTTTATCTTTTCACTATGTAGCATACTTAATGTTACCTGATATGCACATAGCATGACATTCTCATTAACTTCCTTACATAAGTAAAATTATGTAATAAATATGTTTATTTTAACCCCAGCCATCTTTTTTCTAAACCTAACCAAGTAGTTTTTTACTTAAACCTACAGAATGTGCCAAAACCTACATTTTTTTGTGAACACCGAACTTTATCTTGAAAGCAACGAGCAGAAATTGAGGGGTACCTAGAGCCTCATCGTTTGATGTTGGATGTCTACTCACATAGTGCTTTAATTCGACTAAAACGTGTACTTCTGGTATAATGATGTCAGCGAATAAGGTCATTAAAAGTACTGACCACATTTTTACACTTTAATAACTTGTATTTTCGTTATTGTGTTTGAGGCTTCAAGCATTTTAAAGACCTGCAGATGCCTTTTGGCTGGGTGCTTACAGCTGTGGCAGGTGGCTCCTCTGTAGCCGCTGTTGGAGCAGTTGCAGTGAAAGGTGCTCCATGACTGAGTACATCTACCTCCATGTTCACAGTGACTGGGGGAGCACCTGAGAGACACACAGAGACACAGACAAAGAGAGACAAGGGGAACCTTAGTATTCGTAAAAAAGTTCTCTATAAAGTTGCTCACGGTTGTCGGTATGAAAAGGAACAGCAGGCCTTCAGCACACCTGTTCTGATGAGCAGATGCGTGGGAGGGACCTAAATAAAAGCAGACTTAAAACAAAAAAAAGTTTCAATTTCTTAAATGAAAACTTCACAAACCTTTATTTGCATGTCAAGTGGAGAGCAGGTGCACGATATGAAAGGAAACTGAAGTTGAGACATTCCTTTGTTAGTATTGTTAACTAACATTGCATCAGCCAGAGACAAAATTCTTACACTCCCACCCAACCCTGTCTTTCAAAGAACAAGTAATATTTCATTATTTATTTACATGTTTTGGGTTCATAAAAGAAACTCTGTTTTTCAAGACATGGAACCATATTTTTTTTCTTTGTCTCGCATCTGCTGAGTTGCTCCTCAGATGCACACAGGACATTTTTCTGAACAGCGTCTGATAAAAAACCCAAAAAACATAATGTTGAATCCATGAGATCCTGTTTTGTATTTACTTTTTGATTCTCCTTTGCTTGAACGTCAACTTTGCTGCCAAGCACTCACTGCTGTATTGTTTATTATTACTATGTCCTATTCTGATTTTTGGGGTTTTCTGTATAAAGTTTTGAGTTTCCTGTGTCTATCACTGATCATGCTATTGTTGGAACCACTGGAACTTCACAGATATTGGGTTTATTTTGAAATAGAAACACTCCCTGTGCCCTTGTCTGAATTACAGTTTTTCTCCATTGGTTTGGCTCATTTCTTGAAACAGAAATTACATTCTCAAAATAACATGGACAAACCTCCAAACCACTTGGCAATTGTTCACAACAGAACTAAGTTTCTCATTCATTTCATCAAATTACAAATGTCTTAGTACATGTCTCAATGTCTAAGTACATCTTTGCAAATGATTAAATACAGGTAGCCTACCGTTAGCACAGTTAGCCTACATTTAGCACAATTTCCAAGTGAATAGATCTTGTTGATCTAAACTGATTGTTGATTCTCAGTCTAATGGTTGTTCTCTCCAAAACATGTCAGGACCATTCATTGTATGTTATCACATGCACAATAGTCTGTTCAATTGTCAAAATTAGTCAAGAACATAATACCATGAATACCATGTATGAATCTCTTGGAACATTGGATAAACTGATTAACTGACAGTCAGGTGAAACTAGAACTTGACTAATGAAGGAGGAGTTTCACGCATCCCAGATGACCAATCAAACAGTATGTTTAGTTACCTGACAGGTGCTGTCCATGATTGTGAATGCTGCCAAACATGTATATATAGAGCTTGACCAGGACCAGTACAATTTCTGAACATGGAGGTACCTGGCCAAGTAAATGAACAAGGGCAAATGCCTGCTCGAGGAAGAGGAAGATGAAGAAGAAGAGGAGGAGGAGTAGGGGTGCGCGGTGGTGGAATAGGGGGGAAAAGGCTGAGGAGCACGAAGACGCCATGCTGTCCCGGATGAAATTCGGGCCACAATTATAGACGATGTTATCAACCATCGCCTCACAATGGCAGAGGCAGGTCGCAGAGAGCAGCCTAATGTGCCCCACTCTACGGTCTCCTCCATCATCCAAACCTTGCAGGGAAACCTCAGTCAATGATGGAATTATATGTTGTATAGGACAGGACACTGTGCATAAAGCAAGAAATTTAGTATGTGTGTGTGTGTGTGTGTGTGTGTGTGTGTGTGTGTGTGTGTGTGTGTGTGTGTGTGTGTGTTATGGGCCTACAGTAATATCTTACCTCAAAGGGATGTTATGATACTAAAAATGACAAGAAAAATATTGGACAAAATAAACAATGGAATTATTGATGATACAGTTTACAGTAGTATTCCAGTCACTGTGCAGTGATGCATTAGAACCGTGTTAAAGTTACTGTAAGTAAAACAACAATACAATTGCATAGATAACTCATTCTGTAAGAAATACATAAGGCATACATTACGAATGGTAAAACAGTGTTGTCCTTTGAATTCAGTGTCTAGGATTGGACGACAACCTCGCACGGGTGGCAGAGGAAAACTTCTCAATGAACAACAAGAACAAGAGATCTGTAACATGGTGATGGCAAATAATGCCATCACACTGAGACAGATCCGCGCTGCAATCGTTGCAATAGTTGTGAAACTCCAGCTTTATTAACAGCACTGTTAGGCTACATACAATTTTCCTTGTTTTTTGTTTATGTGTTTATATTACAGTATATTGTGCTGTATACATTTTCTTTTTACTCTGATGTATGGAAGTTACTTTATGTGTGTGAATACAAATGGTTACAATTTCCTTGGCAGTATGAGTGCAGTGTGTGATGTCAAACCTTGAAGGCTACTCTTACTGTAAAATCCTATTTTTTTTTTCAGTTTTATACACAATTGTATTCCATTAGCAAGACAAACAAGACAAGACAAACTAGCACAGTAACCACTGTCAATGAATGACTGGGCTAAAACCAAGAGGTGGACATGAGGGATATTTCAATGGTCCTCTGCCATAGAGACAAAACATCTGAACAGTTTCACTTGCGGTGCTTAAACAATGCCAAAGGGACAATGAATTTTAGGGGCACTAACTATTTATATGGGAAAGGAATTTAGTTTTGAGGCATGAGTCTGCCCATGGACCCAGTATTTAATTACAGTTGGTCAGTGTAACCTATAACACCCTCTACTCTTTGGAAGTCTTCACCCAGAAGAGTCACTACAAGTGGACATGCTACATCCCGTCCCACTTCTTCTCCCTGCTTAGTTCTTTTCCTCAGATGTATGGCCTGCACCCACAGCAGATACAGCAGATTTCTTTCTTTTCTTTTTTCTTTCAAGAACCTGTCTGAAGATTCCTGATAGGCAACTTATGTGCCAGCAGCTGCAAGACAAAGCTAACTTACAAGAACCAAAGGGGTAAGAAAGAAAGTTAGCATTGAGCTGCTAAACTGGTTTCCTCTGATCTGCACAGTAACAACAGACTACACTGAAACCACCATTCCGCCACAAAGGATGGGATCGCTGACTAACAAGCAGCAGGCCAGAGCAACTCTTGACTGACTAGGTCTAGAATAACGTAGCATTCTCACAGCAATGGCACAAGGCAAAGCAAGACTGACTTTTTATCAATGTAGATGAATTTTAATTTGATTGAAGCTTATTTGCTGAGTTTCTTGTTGTGATCACTTTATGGTTATTGAGTAATGTAGTTGGCTTTACCGCAACAGCTAAGTTATGAGTTGTGTTTTACACAGACGTGGGGTCTTGTATGCAAACTACCTCCTTTTAATCTGGCACCTTAACTTCACACAAATTGGATTTCCATAAAGACATACGTCATCTCCCTCTCATAGCCACCATGAGGAATAGACATGCTGTCAGTGTAATGCTGTACAAAATTCAATCTGGTATCATTTTTTTTATTATCAGACTAAATTATGATACGGCTGTCATCGTTTTAAGCATAAATAAATTCTTACATTCTCCAACTGTAAAAATGTGTAGCTTACACAGTAAATTATGATTATTTTTTTTAACATTTCTTCAACTAACATCTTAAGTAGAATTTGTTCAGTGATCAATCATTCTTGTATTTTAACTTTCTACTCTAGTTTAATTTACCGTCATATTATTTATAGTAATATTGCTTGGGCTGCCACATGTCCCACTTATCTCAGTAGGATTTTTCTAATTCAAAATACATTTTTGAGTGTGATTAGCTTTGCTAAAAGATGCAAATCATCTGCTTCTCTTTTGGAAAATATTAACTTTTATCAATTTGTAATGTTTACATATTGTAGATTTGTGTATTCATGAATAAATATATACATCTCACTCATGACTTGCTAAGTATTCTCCAGAGTCTTCCTCAGACATTCATTCATATTCCACAAGACACTCTTTTACCACCTTTTGTCACCTTTATCTTCCACGTCGTCAGACTTCTCTTAATCAATATTCATTGAAATACAGATGCCCATCTCTTTTGAACAACCTTCTTCCATCTCTACATAATTGTCATTCAAAAAACATCTGAAAAGGACCCTTATTTGCAAAGACTATTAAGAATTCATTGATTCATTTGTAATTTGTTTGTGTTTTCTTTTCTTTTTAAGTAAACTGTACATAGTCAACAATTGTGTACTACTTCTTGGTATGGAAGCCTTGTTCAGTTATGCATTCTTTGTTTTTATCTTTTTCTTTTTACGTATGATTTTTGTTATCTAATAGAGGGGGTGTTTTCATAAGCCATTGTTGGTTTCTAACCTCTCCTGCAAAATGTTTTAACTTTTAATTTCTTTCCCTGTATTTTCTATACATGTATGTGCAAATAAATTAAACGAAAATATGTGTCATATGTCTATGGCCTGATGCCTTAATTGTTCTCTAAACTGTGCCAAACCTCAGCAGCAGTGGCCTGTCTTGAGACCCCCTAGCTACTGAGTCAATCCTTAAAAAAAACAAACAAAAAAAAACACAAATGCTGCAAAGATTGGCTGTGGTAAAACGTATCGATGAATTCATTTAGACATGGTAGTTGTGCTGATGTTAATGTAGACTGATTAGGCTGTATTACCTTCATTTTCTTATTTATATTTTTGGCAAAAATTTCTCTTTTGATAGTAAAGGCTGCAGATCCTTACCTTAGATCATGGTGTTGCTCAGAAGCAGCTTGGGTTCAAGTTTGTTTCCTGTAATCATACACTAATATGGCAAATAAATAGTCTAACCCTAACTCTATAATCTAAACTCTCCCATCTAGAACATTTGAATGTAAAACAGCGAATTGCTGTTTAGAAACTGAATTATGTTCTTGAGTCTCAGGTGTGAGAAGTAGTTCCACATCAACATTGTCCCCAAAAACTATTTCAGATGTTGCTGTGAACAATTAAAATCACACACACGTTTTTACTACTGCACACCTGAGAACCCTTGTCGACATAATGCATTCCCTTACCTTGAGCCTAACGTTTACCACAGAAACTCTATTCCATTCCCTAACCATTCATACTTATTTTTAACTAAAGCACTTGTATATTTGTTTTTAATTTAAGTATCTCTTTTATGTATGTTTATTCACATTATACATTATCTTTTAATACATTGGGTTTTTTTCAAATTAAAAGGTGTATTGTCTTACTAGTTTTTTATTATTATTTATTTATTTAAATTGTCATTTTAACATTACCCATTTTTAAAGCAAACAATGAGCCATAAGAGTCCAACAGTAGTGTAACTAATCGTGCCCCTCCTGAGTGAGTGGACCAAAAACATTTTAATGGATTCTAGAAAACCATATAGAGATTTTTTTTAAAAAAGGTCCTTGTGTGACTGTGCCCGTGATACCACTCATTAGAGCGTTTTAACCCAAACCTGACCACTACCTTAACCTTATCCCAAATCTCCTCACTCTCAAGGTGTGAAACTCAGTATGGTCCTCACAAAGACAAAAGTACATATGGGCATATACACACTCAGAGAAAATCTTCCTGGAGCAAAGCTGGGTATCTGCATGGATGAAAGAAAATAGGTACAGTCAGAGGACTGAGGAATTAGGAAGCATGGTTGGTGCAGGATGGAAAGAGGGAGAAGATGGGAAGGACGAGGTAACACAGAGGGCTGGTGGTGATGGAGGGAGGGAAAGATGAAGAGGACAGCAGCGAGAGGGAGGCAGTGACTGGATATCAACTGTATTTGGACAGTGAACCTGAGGAAATGAGGTCAGGGGACTGTAGTGACAGGGAGACTGAAAGAGAGGCTGTGCTCCCACCATAAAGTAAAGAAATAGGTGGAGCCTATTCCAGCTGATGCCCTGGACAAGTTGCCAGACCATCATACGGCGGACACATAGAGACAGATAAGTATTTCTGTTCATATTCGCACCTGCGGGCGATTTAACTATTAAACCCAATTTCCTCTGTAAATTAATTGGAGGCCAAGCACAAAAAAATAATACAATTTACCATCAGGCAACTTCCTCCCCCATGCAGGCTCCAGAATAAATGCCCATGGAAAACACTTTATCTTCATTGAGAGAGTAGACCAGAAGAGCAGGCAGAAAAATGTCTGTGCTTTTACTGGATTTTTCAACATCCACTTTGTGCCTACTCCCACTGCACTC
The DNA here is from genome assembly GCA_026686955.1 of Epinephelus cyanopodus. Classification (NCBI taxonomy): domain Eukaryota; kingdom Metazoa; phylum Chordata; class Actinopteri; order Perciformes; family Serranidae; genus Epinephelus; species Epinephelus cyanopodus. The sequence goes on along the minus strand of CM048920.1, from coordinate 31,142,648 downwards.
GGTAAAAGTTGGGAAAATTCAACTTTTCTTGGCAACAACCATCTGCGGTCACAGTAGGCAACTCTTTCCTGCAGCGTTGGTGGAGTTTTCTGTCATTGTCTCAACATCCAGTTTGCTGTTGGCGGTGTATGGAGCATGCAGCCTCAAACAGGGACACAGAGAAGGAAAATCACAGAGTTTCAGAAACACAAGCCTGGGACACACGCTGAACTGCACTGTAGCCCTTATCACTAAATCTACTATAAATCTTTTTAGGGCTAAAAAGTTTTGAGTTTTGCAAACACTTTGTCCTCTATAAATCTTCAGAGGGCTCCTAGCTTGACTAACAATTTGCAATGCAATGTGACAGCGTACTGCACCGCAGCTCAGATCATAGGACTCCTGAATTAACTGAGCGAAGAGACTTTGTAGCTTATCTTAAAGTTTCTAGTGCGGTGTGACAGTGTCCTATAACGTAGCTTGGATCACAGGGCTTCCATCCAATCTCCCCTGGTTTCTATTACTGCCTCTGGCTAAACCAACGCAGCACAGCCTCCGATCTGCACACTATTACTGGACAGGTAGACTGGGATGTCCTACAAAGACTTCAAATAGCTGCTGTCTGCTGAACAGCATGAGAGAGAGAGAGGAGAGGTATGTATTTTAATGCTTTCAGTCTGCTCTGCACCCGGTCCTGGATAAGCTGCCACATTACACACACACACACACACACACACACACACACACACACACACACACACACACACACACACACACACACAGGGAAGAGTTTGGGGATGACACAGCTGAAGGGTAAGATGTGTGTGTATGTGTGAGTCTTTGGTCACAGTGAGCTACAGGCATGTCATAAAGTCACCGGCTGACAGACAGACAGATACACAGACAGTCAAACAAAACAAGAAGAGTGGACCTCTTGGTGACCCGTGTTTTTTTTGTTTTGGTGGATGTGTGTGTGTGTATTTTGACAAGGTGTATTATTAGGTTGTCAGGAACCTGACAGAAGCAAAGAGGTCAGAATAACTGCCTTCTGACAGCTTCATCTATCTCGCTTCAAAACACACACTCACACATACACCCACTCACACGGTGGGGAGAGAGGTCAGCAGGAGGGAGTAGTAAGTTCAGAGACTTCACAGCCTTGAAAAGCAAGTGTGTCCTAAAGGTGTCAGTATGCTTCAAATAAAATGCATGTGCAAACAATGTCAGAAAAGCCCTCCCTTGACACTGGAGCTCTGTCCAATTTTTTCTTTTATAATTTTACAAAAACTCAAAATCCAAATTTCTCTACTGTGTTGTTTGTTTTATTTTTTACACAATAGCTTCCATCTCTTCATATGTAAAATCAAGTGCAACACCATGAGTGCCATCAGGGTGAGAATGTCAAAAAAGGGGTGCTGTTATCTTTATTTGTATGATTCATAATAATAACAACAACAACAATAATAATAATAATAATATAATAATAATAATAATAATAATAATAGTGCCCAGAGTGCACTCATTGTGTCGTACCAATCTCTGTCATAGCTCTTCACCTTGCCTGAGAGTGTGGCCATTTGGAACACTTATGCAAGTAGACAGTGTCAAAAGAAACTAGTGTATTCATGCGTTCTGTGACCTGGCAACCACATTGTGACAGCAAGTCTCTAGGAGACCACTGCACGTGGCTTAAGAATTAGCGAAGCACATAATGCCTGTTAAAACCCCAAACTCATTTTAACACGTCGGTTTTTGCACTAATTATATATCCTTTTAGGACTGACGTCTCTTAACTGGAGGCAAAACACAACTCGCCATCACAGGGCTATAGGCTACGAAGGAGTCTTAAAATATTTTCTTCATGTGTTATTCGGTGCAAGAATAGAAGGAGTCATGGCTCAAAACTTCAATTTGAACGCAGGGCCACTGCCTGTCAACAAAAACAGAGACAACAAGGGTTAAATGTGTTAGGACGAAAGGACTGGACGAAGGCCATCATCAAAAATGCTTGCATGTGCAGCGCACAATTCATATCAAGTTCGGGAAAAAGTATTTACTGTTGTAGGGATGAATAATGTTATGCGTATTAAGGGTTATCATGTTCACCTCATCAGAAATTGGAAAGGTATTCAGAGAATCGGATTTCTCCATAATTTTAACTTTTTAGTGCATTACCGTAGCTAACGTTAGCTTCAATAGCAAAATAAAACGGAGGAAACCATTCAAGTGTCGTCCTCCTTTGTAAGATTGGCACAGTAATAAACCACAAAGCAGGACATCCGACAGTCCTGTCATATCATCCATCCACAGAGTGAGAGCATACAGGTCAGCTAGTCTGGTCCCATTGGTCAGTGTTACTTTCTCAAATAACACTCGTAGTCCTGGAGAGTCACTGAGAGCTCTGCTGATTGAAGAAACGGAGCCTTATACTTCTACATAAATTAACGAACAGTTAAGTTAATCACACATGCACTCCGCTCGGCGCTCTGCTGCTCCGTCTCCCCAGACAGAGTGTCCAGAGTGCACTCAGCCACTCCGAGTGTGGTGCTCAGGATAACTAAATGGAATATTTCGCAGCGTTATGAATTTACAAAGAGTCCAGTTTGTGCCAAATTTATCTACCAAGGAGGCATTAAATGTCTTGGAAACCTCAATACTCATCACTTCCATTGGCACATATTCATCTGTAGCGAGACCTCAAGCACAATCACTAACTATATATCTGTGCCCTGTTGTGGTATTCTTACAATCTATTTCATGACTTAAGAAGAACCTCCTTCCCAATTTTGGGTTTGATAATCACCTTAAGTGAACGAGGAGATGAAATACATCTGCCTCTGAGCTCTAATTAATCCACTTAGCAGCACTTACAGTAAGTTTTAGCCTCTCCTCAGGAAGGCAGTTAGGTGTAGCCAGCGTGTTAAGAGGCAAAGAGCGAGATGCTTGGATTAATAAATGGCTGCTGGTGCTCCCTTTTCAATCCCTGATTTCTCTTGTGCCTCGGGGAGGGATTTTTCAACAAGATCTTTTTCATTCCGTGTTATAAACAAGCGATTTAGCCACCCCAGAGAGATGGTTCAGATTTGGAAACTTATATAACTGTGTTTGCAAGAAGGAGTGTGGATTATGAGAAATATCCTCCTCCAGAACTTTTGCTTGACTAAAAAGCCCCAGTCTGCAGGCTGTCAGATGGTACAGTTTGATATCACAATTTTTCTTTGCATCTCTTTAATTATAATGTAAAGTGGCACCCATTATAAGCAGTATTGTGTATTCACTGTTCATTCACTTCACTCCACTTTAGTAGTGAAAGTGTATTTTATTTCTCTCTATGCATCCATCTGAGTACACAGAAAATTGCTAAGAAGAACTTGAATGCTGCACAGAAAAAAACACCCATTACACACTACATGTAAATTCATCTGTTTTACATGAATGGGTTTAAAAAGACACAAATATGCAAATGTAGTAAACTCTGACAAGAGTGATAGCGTGCTGCTGCTGCTGCTGCGCTCTCCAAGGTCCTGAACCTGCAGTTAGTCAGCACCAAGGGAGCTGTCCGAGGTACAAGCTGCTGTCCACGCTGACAGCCACTGGGATGCTCCGGCCAATGACTGCCATGTCTAATATCTGATTTCATCTGTTTGTTAGGTTGAAGATACCCTGTGCAAGTTTTATTCTGGTTGCTGAGTCTTGAGTATGCCTTCCAAGTTGTCTCACAAACAGCTCGGTTAAAAGATATACTGTCATCATTATCAACACATCCAATATAAAGACCCAAACCAACAGTACGTTTGTCTGAGTGGTTCTGTGTTTGGTACTATTTAAAATGTAAATCTCTGTGAATGCTTCATGAATACATACTTGTTTTTGTAGGGAACTATTCAGAGGTAGATATGACATAATAGTGAGAAGTTATGGCAGCAGGATAGTGTATGTGAGATCGAGTGAAGATAAAGTACAGGTTTATAGTAACATGAACAAGAGTTCACTGGAGTTCTATATATGCTATTAAGCTATGTCAGGCTGACATCAACAGTGCTTGTTATCAAGATGATGGGACTTGCACATAATAAAAAAAATAGAGAATAAAACTAGACGTATTCTTTAAATTACAATTCCTGGATGTTTCTTGAGTCATAGAGTGACAGTTTGCAAGGCTTGTTAATAATAAGCCTTGTTTACTGCAGTGTTATTTTGTTTGTTTGCTTTTTGACAAATCAACACAAAAAGTGAGAACTTCTACAGCCCCCTGCTTCTATCTCTACTTGGCTTCTCAACTGACTTTTAAAAGTATGGCAGCATAAGAAAATTCCATCTGTGTATCTTATTGAGGATGGCAATAGAACAGACCATGTCTGGGCAATATATTTATGATGTAATTTTCAAACACATGGTCCAAACCAGAATAAATAAATCCAAACTGAGTACTTATCACCATCACTGTTTTCTCAAATCTCGAAATGACTCTGAACCAAACCAATGCACACAGCAGAGGAACATCATATGAAATAACACATTTTGTCAGCACCCAGGGAGCAATCATAATAACAGCAATCAGCTCCAAAAGAGAAAAATAAAATTCATTGGTGGCACATAAAATGTGAATTTCTGCCTTCGTGGCATCACATGCAGGCACCTGTGGGACACGTGAAACAGCAGGAGCAGCTGTAATTCAGGTGGTACTTTTGGAGACTAACCTGTCGATGATGCCACACATGTCAATCTGCAAGTGGCTGTAGTTTCCCAGCAGCCTCTGTTGCACCTTGATCAGGTCGACAGTTTGGTTATCCAGTGTCAAGAGACGCATACAGCCCTGAAACACTTTGAAGGGGTTCCTACACTCCTGACTGCTCTCCTGAACAGGGCAACCTGGGGAGGGAAACACATGACACTCAGTCAGTGGTTGGGCTGCAGCTTTGTATTTGTTTATATGCTGAGAGCAATTTACCTTTTATGTCATCTGAATATGAACCACATTAAGTAAGATCTTCAGGCCAAACATTTGGAAAGAAACCAAGACATAATATGTAATATGCATGTCTAATGCAAATACTGCAGTCTGTTTTGGTATTAATAGAAAGTGTAAAACAGACTGTAGCACATTCAGTGGTAAAGTGAAATTGTTGGGAGACGCTCTTCATTATGAGCTAAAAAGGTTTACAGTTGGCACATGTCTTACTTCATCGCTTCATGTGAGAATTTATGGATGGCAGATTTGAACTTGTGATAAACTTACATTAATGGATGTTAAAAATGATTATGATATTTGGTTGAATCACACCGTGAAATCCTTTCTGGATGCCAAGGCTAGGTGCAAAGAACACTGAATATTTTTCAAGTTGAGAATTTATGCCAAAGACACCACTTGTGTCACAGGATGATAAAGGCCAACAGACACTGTGACTGCCACTGTCGTCTAGAGAGAAGGCTCCTCTGGGTTATTATTCACAGCAGTTAGCTAACAAGCTGCTCTTGTCATTTTAAAAGGGATCACCATTCAGCACTGTAGATTGATTTCCTCTCCCACGACTGCATGTAGCCAGTGATGGAAAGTAACTAGGCGCATATACCAAACTACTGTACTTAACTGTATACTGAATGACTTTTACTTGTCTACACTGTGGTATTGCTAGATGTGTGTACTTCTTCCACTGCTGCATCTAGCTGCAGTTTGGTTACACTCCACAGACTCAATGCTGGCAAGAGGCTATTATTCCACTACTTTTTACCTAACTTTAAGTTCATACATGTTTTTGTTCTCCCCTGCATAATCTTTGTATTTAATGAGACAGATTTTGGATTCTCTATCCTCGTCTAAGGTCTTAGCACAGGCAGACCTGAGGTGGCTGTCATGTAAACCCACTCTTCTTCAATCTATGTGAACGAGCACTATGTCTTATCCATCAGTGATTCATGCTTGAGGTTGATCCTGGATGGTGGCAATCTGTGGCCAAATACAGCATCGTTGCTCCAGGCTCAGCAGTGCTCTAATTACAGTCGGCCCATCAGGCGCAGAGTTCGACACCTCCCAGCAGAGGAGGGAGGAAAGATGAGTCACTGTTTATTGTCACTTTGAATTTTAGGAGCTCAAAAGAAGATTTTGTTGGAGCCGCTTTCCTTGTGGCAGGGACAATGACTCATGGAGGAAGTTTTCAAAATTTGGTGTTACACTTTGAGGATTAAAAATGACTTTAAGTCACTACTGGAGTCAAACTTACTGTTTTTTTAATCATATGAAGACAGTGTTCTACAATTTTAAAGCTGAACTGCCATGTGACTTGCGTTGTGTTGGACAAAAAGGCAGTTCAAGCAGCATATCCTCATACAACACTTTGATATCTTACGAAAAAGTTAATGCACATGGTCCTGTGATATCTAGTCAAAAGCCCCCTGCACTCTAGGTTAGGTTAGGTTTAGTTAAAGATTTATGGTTGGGCGTTGTCAAAATACGCACTTTACACATCGAAGGTTACCATAATGTAACCCTGGTTCTATTAGCACAAGCTCCTCTACTGGACTCTTTGGGTAATACTCTTCCAATCATGATCATGCATTCGACCACTGAACTTTGTATAAACGTAGCCATGACATGTCTACCAGAATACCTTTGGAGCCCAAGTATACAAGGCAGTACTGTGACACTGTCCTCCATCCTAGCACTCTCCAGTGAACAGCGGAGTAGCAACAGGGCCCGTAGTTAGATGTCTCCTGTGCTAATATAACTAAGGTGACAGTTTCATAACCTTTGTTTAGTACCACACAGGCTCTGCCCCCTACTGGACTCTTTGGGTAACTGAATGAACACCCTGTCATGACAGAACACTAACCCAGTCACACTGTTGCTGACCAGCTAAAAGTAAGTCGCTGTAGCCCATCTACGTCTTCATAACCCAGGCGGCCAGCCAACCCAGGTGGTAAGCAACAGAACTAGGTGGAGCAATGGCCTAACCTCACAGGGGTTGAAAGACAAGCGATAGGCGGCAGTAGCTCAAGTCCATAGGGACTTGGGTTGGGAACTGGAGGGTCGCCTGTTCAAGTCCCCATCCGGACCAATTATGGAGTGTGGACCGGTAACTGGAGAGGTGCCATTTCACCTCCTGGGCACTGCCAAGGTGCCCTTGAGCAAGGTACCGAACCCCCCCACCGCTCAGAGCGCCTGCCATGGGTAGCCCCACTCTGACATCTCTCCACTTAGTGCATGTATAGGTCCAGTTTGTGCATGTGTGTGTGTGTTTGGACCTGTGTGACAACAGAGTGAAAAATTGAATTTCCCCTCAGGGATTAATAAAGTATATAAAATTTAAAAAAAAATTAAAATTAAAAATTAAAATAAAAATAGGCACCCTGCATTCAACATTACCCGCGAGTTACCAAGAAACACAGGAACATGTTGGCTCGGAGTCAGGTGCAACACAGCTGACATACACCCAGCAGTGTGTCCTGTGCCGTTCCAGTGAGCACAGACCCTGAAAAGGAGCTCAGCAAGTCAAAGAGATAAAACCATATGAATAGACAAGGCTGCTGTACACATGTCCTTGGCACCCACCTCCCACTAGTCGGTGGACATATCACCTGTCTCTGAAGATCAGAGGATGGCAGATAGTGTCATGGTACTGCGTTATATACTATGGCTTCTGCACGTTACTGGGTAGGCAACTCCTAAATGGCTGGCTACGTGTATGCAAATTTAGTGGGTAAGTGTGTGTTCGTGGTTGGAGAAGAGTATTACCTATAGAGTCCAGTAGAGGGCAGAGTCTGTTTGACATACTTAACATATCTAATGTAACTTAAAATAACTCAGTGTTGACTTTGAGTATGACGTGTAAAGCTGTTTCCTGGGTACCAGTCCTGGATTAGCTTGACCCATCCACCACCTTGACCACCTTCCTAAGCGGGCTTTGTCACTCTGGACTGCACATAGCTAATAATTACATGGGTTATTCACGAACTCTAGTGCATTACTTTTCGTGGGTATACGTATGAGCAGTCCACGAGAACAGCTTGTTTCAATGCCAAAATCTCATTAACAGACAATGAGATGTGTGCAGTGGGTGAATGTATGCACCTACAGCATATGCCATTATTTGTGTCTGCAGGAGTACGTGCAGACTAATTGGAGGGAGAGTACATACAAGCACTGCAGAGAGAGGATAGGGGGTATAAAAGACAAGAAGGCTTGAGAGACATTAAAGTGGAAAGTGATTGGAAAAAAGAGGAATGCATCGAGGAAGGAAAGAAGAGCAAAAGGAAAATAAGAAAAGGAGAAGAGAAAAGTCATTTAAGGAAGAAAACCTCAAAGAGAGAGAGAGAGAGGAAACTGGGGGAGGGAGTGGAGAGGGAGAGACTAAGCAGCTTTATGGATTCATCTCTCTCTGGGTGGCACTAAACCTCCCAAGTAGATCTGAAGATGATAATTATTACCTGAGTACCTCAGTGAATTTTAACTAGTCCTAAATGTCCATGTCAGCAGTTTTCCCATCTCGAGGTCTACTTGAGGTGCAATTTAAAATATCTGACAGGAGAAGGTTTTTAGTGGAAGATGCACAACTTTTGGCAGCTGTCCTCAACTGTAGCCACAATGTCTGCGAATCAAGTTTCTTTTAAAGCTCCTCTCCATGCATTGATTAAACCATTCAAACCCATCTCTCTTCATCAAAAGTACATGTGTAGTAGTGTCCATTTTCATGCTTTACAATGGCTTAAATGTAACTCTATACCTTTGCATTAAGCATGCAGAGATCAACATGAATATGCAAATTAGTCCATGCTTCTATCTCCGCCCATCCCTCCGCTGCTTGCCTGCAGCTCACGCATACCTGCCCACTTTCGACTCTGCTAATCAAACACACAAAGCTCTGCTTGTAAATGATAATAGAAAACATGAGCCTTCAGCTTGACTACATTATAACAGCTAATAATGTGCTGCTAATGTTAGACAAACCTTGTTCCCAATCACCAGCTCTGACAAGAGGAAGTGAAAGTAAAACATAGCCTACAAAAAACTGATACGTAGCCTCGCTTCTCCTCTGATAAGCCTCATTTTGCTGTATTCTTATGGGATTGGTACACTGCAGTTCAAAGGAGGAAATGCCCAGCCATATTGTGACTAGTTATTTTGCTCATGATGTGTTGTAGCATTAAAAAAAAAATCACCATATTGACATTTTAATGACATTAAAAACTTGATTTTCACCTCATGGGTTCATAACTGCTAACAAAACCGGATGTAACATTTCATGCCGTCTTACCACCGAAGAAGAGTTGACTGTCTGTGTTTAGAGGAAGTGGGATGCTGGTGTGAGCGGTGGCTCCCTCGTCCTTGTCCACTGTGATGCTCAGATGATCTTGTCTGGAGTTCAGCTCCACAGAATGCCACTGACCATCATTCAGAGCTGAGCCTTTACACACACACACACACACACACACACACACACACACACACACACACACACACACACAGATATAAACATTTGTACTACGACTGCCTACTGATAGTTGACCAAATGTTAGTCGACCAAAGGTTATTAGCCAGCAAGATTTCATTGGTCGCTTAGTTGCAAAAAAAACAAAAAAACAAACATGAAACTCTATTAGAAACTGTGCTTTGTCCCACGGACAATAGACCTACACACTAATGAGGACTATTGGTCAACCAGGAATATTTTTAGTCAAGGGCAGCCCCTATTAATACACTTTAGACCAATTACTGGCACCCCAAAACCCTGATTGGACCGACCTGCGCTGAGCTCCAGCTGGGCCCTGCCAGCATTACTGATCTGTAGGCGGAGTCTGGCCTCACTCAGGTACAGCCAGACCGTGCCCTCGTGCTGCGGGAGGTCAAAGGTCAACAGAAGCCCTGCCTTGTTCCACGTGCGAAACTGCAGCGCCACAGAGACAACCCCTGATGACCACGACGCCAGTCCTGGCAACTGCAGGAAGCTCTGCGAGTCTGTGAACGTCACAGCGACTGAAACTTGCTCAGCACAAGAAAAGGTCACATTGCCCTGAGAAAGAGAGGTAGGAAGGGGAAAGAGAGAGAAAGAGAGAGAGAGGGACATGATTATGAGAGAGATAATAAAACATGAATATTCATTAGCTGCAGAGGCTGACTCGGTTTGACTGGATGTCACAGAGGTCTCATCAGCAGCTCTCTGAAAAAGGACATCTGTATTACCATATTGATATCAGCCAAGCAGCTAAAATAAGCTAGAAAACCGGAAGCATCAGGGTCACAGCATTTGCACCCACTATTCACCACTTATCTCACATAATCCCAGCATGGCATCGGCAAATAGAAATGAAACAATTGTTAAACTGTTTTCAGAAAAGTTTTATCTAAAGTTCAGAGGCATTAGCATGATTTAAACTTCCACAAAAACTAACTAACCTTTGGAGAGAAATAAAGATACTCAGCACAATGGATGCATGATATGGTTAGTATAATTTATTCAAGGAAATCTCTATACAGCACCATGTGAGGCACACATTGCACATTCATCACCATTAACATAAAGTTCAAAATAACTTAACTTTTTTCTTAACCTGACTTTTTTCTGATGACTATCTTTCCCTTTCCATCCTCCCCGTCTCCTTTACTCCCTTCTCCTCATTTTCATTCTCCACCTCCTTTCCTCCCTGATTTCTTCTTCTTCTTCGTCTTCTCTAAGCCTCTAATTTTTCTTCTCAAGTTTTTTGCTTTGGGCTTTGTAACTCCAAAAATGTGCAAGTGATGACATTGGCAATGATAATGAAGGGGAATATGATGATGCTAATGACAAAGATGATGATGATGATGATGATGACGGGTGTAAAAATGAAGGGGATGATGATGCAGTTGATGGAAATAATGATAGTGACGGTAATAATCGTGACAGTGACCGTTAGCATAATAATGACACTGATGCAGAACAGGGAGGAGGCAAAAACAGTGGGAGGAAGAGCACAAAAAGTCTGTGGTAGACAAATGTCATCAACTTGTTTTAGAGTTTCTCATCACGGCAGCATGATGAAGAAAACTGCAGGACAACGATAATGAATTGGTGGCATGATTAAGTGACACTTAGATGACTTTACTATGATCACGAGAAGGTTTCAGCAAAAGCAACATCACGTCTCTGATGACTGCTATCTTGTGCGAGTCTGAAGTTAGTTTGAAGCCATGGATTAAATTATATTCTATTTTGTCAGATACACTCCATGCTCCATACTCTGACCAACCAGACAGAGCCCTCGCAGTTAGGCATCATCTGATTGGTCAGAATCTGCACGCATGCGAGTAATCTTTACTAGACTACTGCTGTACTACTCTGATAAGTGCCAAGGAGGAGCTGGTGTCTAACAAAATAAAGTCACACTTCAGTATTTTGGATACGGCAGAGGCGACATGGCACAAACATGTAATCAGATTTTGTAACTCTGTCAATTCATAATGCATTCTGGCTACACTGAAGACGTAACAGATGGGACAAGGAGCGGATGTGCTGCAGAATGTATCTTTTAACTGGCTACACCTGCCAAACACATATGGTGTAGGGTTGTGTAAGTCACAAGCATAACAAGACTGTGAGCTTTTGTTTTGGGATTTTGTGAATTGCTTCTTCAGTTTTTGGATCCAGCACAGCGCTGTGAAACTTTTTCACTGAGTAAGTGTAAGTTAAACTCTAACATCTGCACACTACAGTAAGCTATGTACAGTAAGGGATACTGTTACTAAGCTATCGCCGGCAAATAAATGCCAGTGGGGTGATCAGGACCCCAAAGTGGAAGTCCTAATTGACACAAGGTAACCCGGTCAATCTTGAGTTAAAATTAGAGTATTTCATTAATTTGTTGGCGTTACAGACAAACCAGCAAAAAAGCAGCTGGCCATATCAACTGTCAGTTAAACAGATACACTCAGCAGTCGTCATTCAGAAGGAAATGAATTCAGCTAATGTCAGATTTAGTTTATATTCATATTGAAAGTAAGTAAGTATCCTTAGGCAAGCTATTGAACCTCAAATTGCTCTCAATGGCCGTTTCATCAGTGTAGTAGCTGGCACCATGTATCCATGTATGTAGCCTCAGCTGCCAGTGTGTAAATGAGTGAATGTGACATGTACTGTAGTGTAAAAGCACCTTGAGTGGTTTGAAGACTAGAAAGGTGCTTTATAAGTGCAGTCCATTCACCATTTATGATATTTCCTTCAGGTGAAGGTAGCAGAGAAAAATTGTTCACCTCATCATTACTTCTGTTACAGTCACTATTCATGTTAATATCCATGCTAGGCTTTGACATGTACATTAAAATGGCAGTCTGATTGCCATGGTGATGAATTCCATTCTACTTAACCACCTCTATATTCTCTGCTTGAGAAAGAACTTTGACAAAAAACATAAGGCTCTAAAGACACAATAGTACCTACAAAGCTTGAACATGAGAGACACGGTTAGTTAATTGACTCAAAACTGAGCCAGGATGAAAAATTTGTGTTGACTGAGACTAATGAGCGTATTCACAGAGCTGTATCTGGGACTAAAACTCCTTCATCAACAAATCTTAAGATCGCTGAGCACATTTTGTTCTTTGAAGCTTCATGGAATTCAAATCTGACTTCTGTGTTTTTATTGCACAAAGTCATCCACACAGAAAAAATGGTCATCAATGACCATCAAAGGGACACATTTCTCAATTAATTGCCTTTGAAATACTGGAGACTTGGATCTTTTCATGACTTAAAACTATCAAATTGAAACTATCCAAGAACAGACTGTCATTAGGTGAACTTATCCATTCTGTGCTGAGTCTCCACAGTCACCTATTTGTCCTTCTGATGAACACTGAGTGGTAGATTTCCATATGATAGGGCTGCTTGATTATGGAAAACAATCATAATCACGATTTTTTGGTCAAAAACGAAATTACGATCATGGAAACGATTATGCGACGCACATGATGACTTATTTACACAACGGCATGTTCGGCCCCAATGCGTGCGCGCTCACACACACGCACACATGCACACACACACACACACACACACACACACACACATGTGCGCGCACAAACTGACTAACCTCTCTCGCTCTCTCTGCCATTTTCCGCACGCTGTTTTTGAAATCTTCTGCGATCACCTGCCCCTCGCATTATGCGTAGTTCACCTACTTGACTGGCTTGTGGAGTGAATAGAGAGGAGGGGACGGAGCAGTATTGCGCAGGCTCAGCTTCCGGGTGCGTTTGATTTTGCAACATGAGACAACGAGAGTAAACTGACAAGAAGCGCATAATCGTTTTATGTCGATTATTTTGTTTTCATAATCGTTGAAAGCCCAAATCGTAATGTACATTAAAATTCGATTAATTGAGCAGCCCTACCATATGATGTTCCAAAGATGCTGAAACACACTTACCACCACAGTGACCTGGTGGTTGCTCTGCTTGGCCATGTGGATCAGGTTGATGTTGTTGTAGAGCAGGTTTTCCAGGCAGCCATGAAAGTTCCTGTTGGAGAGGATGGGTTTCTGCAGTCCGTGACTCTGGACAGCTCCCAGACTTAGCTGCACAAAAGACAACACATATGTAAAAAATTATTAGTGTACAAGTAACCATCACTTCCTGTAGGATTTAAGGTTTACTTTAGTTTTGACAACGGAAAAAGAAAATCTCAGTCTCAGTATTGCGGCCAACATGAAATCACAAACTATAGACTTTTCCAGCTGCCTTTGAAGCATAAAGGTGTTTGCTTTATAAAAGACATTCTAAATTGAGTACCTCTTTAAAATGTGTGTAACATGTGCCTCTCTCTCACCTGGTGAATGTCCCAGTGGCTGAGCTCAGCTGGAATCTGAACCTGATGAGTGTTTTTATCCACAGTGAGGTTGAGGTGAGCGCTGAGCCTTTCTAGCTTTACATGGTGCCATTGTTGGTCATCCAGCAGGCTACCCACTGAAACAAGAAGCTGCCCGCTGGAAGATGAACTCACACCTGCAAGGAAGGTGATGATGTGGAAAACAATCAATTTTGTTGTGTTAATGTTGCATTCGGTAGCTGGGCATTGACTCCAGCTAATGCAAAAAAAATCTTATAAGCACTTCCTGCTGGGGAACTTTGATTTTTTTCCTGAGGTGTACTAAATAAAAACCACTTCAAGGTCAGCCTTCTGTGTCCTCCCCGAAAATGCATTTTTAACAAGGACACACACGCTTGAAGAACTCATTTTAAAATGCTTCTTTTTCTCTCGGAAAAACGAAACCCTAAAGGAGGGTTCATGTCATCAAAACAAAAAGTCGTGGAAACGTTGCAGCTTCAGTTGAATATTTTCATCGTTGTTTCAAACAGGGGACGGGTCACTGAGGTCACCCTCTCTCATTAGAGAGAGCACATATCTGTATGCTGGCAGGGAGAAGGCCCGGACACGATAAATGACGATGCTGCAAAATGACAGCAGGACATAATTAATGACAGATCCAAGACCAGCAGGTCCAAATTGGTGGATCCGTCTCTGCATCCCCTAACGTGTTGGGAGAGAAAAGAGTTTTTGCTGACAGAAGGAGCTACAACAGAAGGAGAGAGACACACTAAGTCATTAATTATGGACTTTTTCTTCGAAGGGAGATAGATAGATAGATAGATAGATAGATAGATAGATAGATAGATAGATAGATAGATACTCTTCTCAAGGGCTGCATTTAATGATGAGTTTGACATTTTGGAAAATATTCATGTTTTTGCATTAAAGTCCCTGGAAACCTATGTTCTCTATCAGCTACTTCCTATGAGTAACGGAGTCCAAAATAAACTCTTTTTCTGCCAAAGTCTTAACAGTGTTGATTATGTCTGTGTTTTGTGTTTTGTGTGTGCTCATCTTACTTGTTTGAAGCACGGCTTGGTTGGGTAAAATGTTATGTCATCTGAACCACATTTGTTTTAATTGTTTCTGTGTAAATGATCCTAGCTACCTTGTTTGAAGGTTGGTAGTAATTTTGAAACTCATGGAAACTTACATTGATACTCTTTCATTTGTCGACCGGACTTTATGTTCGTCTCCTTTGTTTTCAGCATTGCAGTTTCAGGTGTCGTTGCCATCCAAACAGCTTAGTTTTGAACAAATTGTGGTTACAGAGTTAATTGCTTGTGCTGCCAGCACTGCACCATCAACCTGTTCTCATTCCCAGGGTGTCAAATATGGCAGCCTGCTCAGTGGCCCTCAGCTCTCCATAACAATCCACAATGCACCCAAAAGCATCTTTAACCCTTTAACATTCTGCTCAGCTAATTGGTAGAGCACATTTTGAATCACTGTGCCATAATGAAAAAGGTGTTGAACTAGTAGTAGGTATGTTATGCTTTACAGTTTGCTTTCTACAAGAACTCCGTAACAAAAGAAGTCACTCCAGACATGAGAGCTCTATATGGTGGGATTTTCAAAGGTAGGTGTATTTTTTTTAACATGCTATACTTTCAGGGTTACTACTGAACAGATTTATTTAAATTAATACACAAAATAATTTGCTACAAAAACTTAAATGATAACATGATTACATTAAATGATACATAGAATGTTATCTGTAATACAGATGCTGAAATAATTTGTAAGCATTATTTTTTTCCTGTCTAAAGCCATGTCTGAAGCCATGCCAAATCTAATGGTTGATATATGTTGGTATACTAACATGTCACCAGCATTATAATAGTACTTAACTTGTAATTTTGTTTTTCTCGTATAACATTAAGTGACATTTGGTAGAGGCCTACTGTACATATAAAAACTATGGGGCCTGTTAGAAATTATTCTTTTTTCCATTTCTTTTTTCTCAGTGTGGACATTAAAGACGTATTAGACTTTCGGACTTTTAAGTTCAATGTAAATGTAAAGAGCATGAAAGCCTGACTATGATCGAAGGGTTAGGTAAAGGATGGGTCAAACAAACACAGGACTTTCTCCCAGAAGGCTGCTGTTCATGTGAACTTGTCAACTTTGAGGGTTTTTTATTTATTTATTTATTTATTTATTTATTTGTGATTTTTGAAGAGGGTGCTGTTCACCAAGGCACGGCACATAACTCATAACACTACTGTTTTTACATTTCTGTATGTGGATTTAACTTTACAGGTGTTGCTTGTTTTAAAAACCATCACACATGATTTAATGGAATCAATTAATCTTTTATCATAACCTTAATGCATATATACGTTTTTGAAAATAATTCAGCTAGTTTTACATTTCCCCAATTCATGCAGCTACTCAGCCTTGAGTAAGAATATATATGTTCGGTGGAAAAATAAGATGAGTGAGAATTACAATTCTCCAGTATAGAAAAGGTCCTTAATAAAGACCATAAACAAATGCTTTCAATATGAAAACATTCAATTGTATGTCATCTGCCATCCATTCAGTGTAGGTCTACCAGAAAGTCAGGCCAGGTCGAGCGCAGCCCAGAAGGCTAAACAGAGTGCATCCAAAACATGACAGTTGATAACAGCGTTTCCCAAAATGTCTAACTATTCCTTTAATGCCATTTGATGAGGTTACATATTGGGTTACAGCTTGAATAAGTGGAAATAGAGAGGCAGCGATCAATACAAGAAGTCTGAAGGCAAACAATTATAGAAACACTTAACTTTCATTCATGAAACTCCCTCTCCCTTTATTACTCTGTGCCAATCTTAATTTCCCTCACTCCTCCTCCTCTCCTGTGAGGAAGTTGTGAGGAAGGAGGTTCAGTCTGACAGCACCCAAACTTGCTGTTGTCTTTTAATGTCCAACTGGAAGGAGCCCAGCTATGCAGCACTGCAATAACTGCTTGATTTATCCATACTGAGCAGGCTAATATTGAATGTTCTTGTCTTTAAGCTTAGGAGTCTGCACTGTACACCACCTTCCACTTTCAAGGAGTCTGCCGTTCCAGACAGC
The DNA here is from genome assembly GCA_026686955.1 of Epinephelus cyanopodus. Lineage (NCBI taxonomy): Eukaryota > Metazoa > Chordata > Actinopteri > Perciformes > Serranidae > Epinephelus > Epinephelus cyanopodus. The sequence continues at coordinate 31,125,774 of CM048920.1, read as the reverse complement.
TCCCTAAGGCAATATCACCTCATCATATTCTGTCTGCTACTCCATTATGGCTCTTTGCTCCAGCTCTAAATCTGTTTATGAAGGACGTCAATGACAGGTCTTATCAGGAGACAGACTATTATAATTGTTTCAGCATTTCAGCGTCACGTGGTGCTACTACTTGAAATACAGCTTGACTGTAAAAATAATGTACTTTCTAGAAACCAATTCTCAGTTTCAGTCACAGTTGGGAATTCAGTTCATTACCATAAAACAAACTGAAAAAAAAAAGCAAAGAGCACCGTGATATTCATGGAGAGACTGTCACTGCTGTGTCACTTCTCTCTCTGCCTCCTCGATTCAACTCAGGCATATCTGGCATGATGTTCAGATCAAAAATACATCTCCAAATCATATTTAGAAATAAAGAACTTGATATTAACAACTAGTTTTTCATATCATTTAACACTTGATAACATTAGTAAGATATATAATGATTGGGAAGAAAAAATACATAAAGGCATGTTTTGCTTTAAAATAAGAAGTTATACGTAGGACTAAAATGATTAGTTGATTAATTGATTTAAACTATTTTGATATTTAATTAAAAGGCAGGTCAATTATCTGTTGTTGGCTCTTTTTAATTACATTTTTATATCATTCTGTAGCCTTCCTGTAGTTTTCCTTGTTAATAAAAATGAACTTTTAAATTTTGGTGGAAGTGTTTGACATCAAAAAGCTATTTTCCTACGCAATTCTAAAAGCATGTTCCCATTAGTGTTGTCACGATACCAAAATCTTTGTTTCGGTACCCATACCAATATGAATTGCGATACTTTTCAATACTTTTCAGCACTTTTCCTAAGGAAAGGTCCTTTTGGCTACAAACCTTTAGAACAATAAATAGTAGGGGTGTAACAGTACCAAAAAATCATGGCTCAAAAGTACCCCGGTATGGACGTCACGGTTTGGTTGCTCAAATGTTTCACCCAGTTGGTGTTGTGTCGTGTTGTCTCCCTTTGCAAGGAAGACTTTCTCTTGTCTTTTTTTAGGTGCGCCAGCTGCAAATGTTGATACAGGTGTTGTCATACACACCACTTGTGCAATCTGTGCTCCAATAGGAACAAGGAAGGCGTTTGTGTGCATAAATGAGTAAAATAAATTAACTAAATTAATTAATTGAATCACTTTCAAAGTACCGGTATTTTCCAAATGCATTAAGTACCGTTTGGAATACTCTGGTACTGTGGTACTATTTTAGTACTGGTATGCCGTGCAACACTAGTTCCCATGTGACCTGTTATAATGTAGGTTTCTGCATTATGACATTGCTACATAAACCTTAACCTGCCTAATATGTTTCTTTGTGACTGAACCAAGTCTTCTTTGAGAATTTTATGTTATCTGTCTTCTAAATTAACTCCATTTATGTGTTTACCAGACATGGGGGACGTCACACATGTGCAAGTCACAAGCAAGTCTCAAGTCTTTACCTTCAAGTCTCAAGCAAGTCCCAACGTAGTTGTGGTGAGAATCAAGCCAGTCAAGTCAAGTCCCTGCTATAAGTCAAGCAAGTCAAGTCAAGTCATTGCTCAGGTCAAGCAAGTCAAGTCATATGCAAACATCTCCTCACGATCCGCTAATTACATGTCCTTTAATATGCTGTGAAAAGTCCGGTCTCTGTAGGCAGCCCAGGCTCAGCAAATGGCAACAACAAACATGTAGGTCCAGGCTGCCCCAACCAGCCAGTGCGAGACCAGCGAAAGCAAGCGCACACACATGAACGCGGTGTCCATGTCTCATGGTCTCGCGTAAGCGCACATGTGAATGCGGTGCCCAGAGAGGCAGTTGGACCTACAGGCTACAATGAGGCTAAAAACAGAGTTCAAATGATGCTTTTACAAACAACTTTTTATGTTGGGGCTTCAGGACATTTGGACCACTACGGATGAGGAGTATGGAGATATTTTGAGGTTTCAATTATGTGTTTTTGGACGTTTTTTTGGAGTTGTGTTGCTACCCCCTGTTTTTTCATCTTGGGTGCACTATCCCACGAACAGGTGTGTAAATCCAGGGTAACTACTGTAGAGTCACAGAGGACGAGGGGGGGAGGGGCAAGCTAGCTCCGTTGTGTTTGATAACATTGTTGAACGTAAACAGAAGTTACACCCAACGGTGCTTAGCGTGCCTTTAATGTTGAATTAAAGCCAAGTCCTTTCGAGTCATCTGTCTCAAGTCAAAGTCAAGTCTCAAGTCATGAATACAAAGTCAAAGTCAAGTCTTTTATCAATGTTAGTCAAGCAAGTCTCAAGTCATCATATTTGCAACTCGAGTCTAACTCGAGTCAAGTCATGTGACTTGAGCCCCCCACATACATAACCACCCATAACCAAGTGGCTGGCATAGTGTACAGGAACATCTGTACTGAGTATAGGCTGGAAGTCCCAAGGTCACAATGGAAAACACCGAGCTAAGATCCTGGGGGACTTCCAGATACAGAATGACAAACTGGTGATGGCCAACCAATCAGACATCGTACTGATTGACAAACAACAGAAAAGGGCAGTGGTGATAGACGTAACAATACCGAGCGATGGCAACATCAGGAAGAAGGAACACAGGGAGCTTGAAAAATACCACGGGCAGAAAGAGGAGCTAGAAATGATGTGGGGAGTAAAGGCAACAGTGGTGCCAGTGGTAATTGGAGCACTGGGGGTTGTGACACCCAAACTGGGAGAGTGACTCCAGCAGATTCAGGTACATCTGACCAGGAGAGTGCAGAGATACTGTGCAGAACCCTCAAACTCCCAGGCCTCTGGTGGAGGACCCGAGCTTAAGGAAGACATACCACCACCACCCATATTATTATTATCAGCGTCAGCACTTGGCTAACAGCTGTGGGAACCCAGAAAAGAATGCAGATTGAGTTGACCCTTCAGCATTTTAAATAATTTCTTAATCAACATTGTCAAAGATTCTCTGGATTCTCTTTTCAGATTAAACATTTGTGACAGTAAACTGAATATCCAAGGCTTGGAACCGGTGAAGCATTAAACCATTGACTACTGACTATTTTTGACATTTTACAGATCAAAAGACAATGTGATTAATCAAGAAAATAATCAGCTGACTAAATGATAATAAAAATAATAGTTCTTTGCAGCCCTAGTTATATACACACACCGGTCCTGCCAAATGAACAGTTTCACCCCAGTTGGAATTTGCCCTTCTCTTGAAGGGGATGGGATTAGTGGGTAATTTTCATTTCTGATTGTTTCATATTTTGTATTCTGTATACTTCTGTCCCCTGCACTGTTCCAACCCGAAGAAGCTAACTGGTGATTAGCAAGTTGGGGTAAAATTTGTTGACGTATATCCTGGTAAGATGTTTAAGACACAGACCTAGTAATCACCATGTTCCTGGCTTAAGTCAGATATGGACCTTTGTCGCATGTAATACCTTCTCTCTACCCTGATTTTCTGTCACTTTCCTCCACTATCAAAAATAAACACCCCAAAATACATAAAAGTAAACAATATTTTTCTCATTCTTCTTCCCGCTGCCATCAGAGGACGACATGGTGGCCAGTCATTTGCATGTCCTTGGCTATGTAGCTATATGTGTAGCATATCATCTTTTTATTTTGAGATACAAACTGTATTTCTGCTGCACACAGAAGAAATCAACAGTAAGCAACTTATAATACAGCAGCAGAGAGTGTTACAGTAAGAGTCCCATGGCTATCTTGGCAATTTCAGGCTCCTCTGAAAATACAGAGGCTGCTGACTGAAACTCTTATGAGGCTGTTTACAGCAGAAACTCCTGGAGGCTCACTGTAAATCACTGTAGAAAAAGTGGAGTGGAGTAAGCAAATGCAACAGTAATCACCACGATTCATTGTCTTCTATTTTCACTGCCAACTGGCACACTTTGTCCGGAGAGATTCATCTCTTTTCAACAGGGCTCTGCAGATGCCTCGGGGAAGATTTGATTGTAGCTTTTGTTGCTCTGTGCGATTATTGGAAGCGTCTGTGATCATGCTGATGTTTCACGACTGTAAAATCTGAAAAATTCTGGGTATTCTGTAACATAGCCAGCAACCACAAACCAATCGCATGTCCTTATACAGAGAAAAGATTCTCTACACGCAGCTTGCCCTGCACGCCTCCCTGGTGCCATCCTAATTTAGTCAGCAATACTTAACACCACTCATCCAGAATGCACTGGAGCAGGACACACCAGCCCTCAGTGTATTTACTGCTGTGTATTACAGCTTTCCTGTGACAGTTCAGAATTGAACTGAATTATGAAGCAGGGGGATACATTAGAGCAAACTGACATTTTGATAAATGTAAAGCAGAGAGGAAATGAGATGGTTTTGGATAGCAGACATAAATCTTAATGAGCCAGCCAATTTAGTCCAACTGCTTGGACAGCCACAGGCAGATAAAGAGGGCCTAACGGTCTTACTGTTGTATTTATCTGTTTGTTTGCCTGTCTGTCTCCTTGCATAACGAATATAGGTCTGTCGTTCTGTTTTCATTCATCATTAATTTATGCTAATGGAAGTTACAGTGTGGCTAACAAAAACACATCAGCTCTAGCCGAGCTCTTTATGTGTGTGCATTTACAAGCTACACATATCCCTGTTGCTCAATGCTAGTCATCATTAGCCATCTTTAGCTCTTCTGTGTCTCCGCCAGCTTGTTTATCTCATGATGCGACATGCATCAGTGTTAAAGAGCAGCCCGACAGGATCAAGTTACCAAATGGGAGAGATAAAGCACGAAGAGCCCCAGAGAATAGCACACACTCTGGAGCTATGGATATAACGCATCTAAATCTTAAGGCTTTATCTATGCTACCCTAGTTCTTCTTCTCGTCTATTCTCTTGAGCCAACAGCTGACTGTGGAGAAGCATGCTGTGGCTCAGGGTGGATGCTCCAAGCTATTGATCTAAATTACACTGTCTGCAGACTGCAAACTCCCGGGAGAGCATGAGGGAGGGGGGTGTGTGAAAGGGAGGGAGAAAGAAAGAGGAGAGAAAGACAAAGAGCATGCAATTGAAAAAGGCAAATAATCACCACTGGAAAAAAAAACGGAGCAGGGGCAGAATTGGGGCGACATATGAGAAAGGCTGTGATAAATAACAACGGAGAGAGAGGGAAATAGAAAAGGCAGAAAAGAGAGGGAGAGGGGGCAGCCAGGCAGGGAAACAACAAGAGCCAGGGAAAGAAGTATGCAGTGACAGCACTGTGATTGAGGATTTTTTTCCAGTATTGGCTGTATCACTGGATTATCATAGCTCGATCTAATCTCTGCACCATTACAAAAACGAAGATTGTTTATTTTCCTTCCCGGCCACCCGGAGTTCTTTGAGCAGTTTGTTGACTATCAGCTCATGTCTAGTGGGGAGATGTGACAGGCGTCACTCAGGGAGCTGATGTCAGACTGATGGCTTTTGCAGAGAACGCCTCTCTGCCGCTGACAGATAGACAATACCACCAGGGAATTGATACTCTTCCACCCCTTCCCAACCAGAGGGAATTGGACAAGATTCTGTTTTTATTGCAGGGATGTAAAGAGGGAGTGAACGAAGAGGGTTTAGACAAGTGTGGGAGATGGAAAGAAGCAGTTTAAACTACATCTGAATGCAGCAAGTTTAGATTCTTGCCAAGAAATAGAAGGGCTTTCTCAAACATAATTATAATACTACCATGCAGCTGCTGTAGCTGCTAGTATATACTCAAATGCAGCCTTAAAATGCCATTATTACTGTAGTGTAACTGGGTCGACTTTTCCATCAGAGCAATTTCCTCCAACTACATTTCATGCTAAAATGAACCCCCTATGGGGACTGAGGCACCAACCACCGTAACATCCCTGGTTCACATCCCATAGAGGACCATCGTTTCATGTGATCAGCCATTTCTCTTTCATTTCCTGTCACTTCTAAAGCCAACAATCTAAAAAAAAAAGTCAGAAAATGCCAGCAAAAATACTTAAAAAGTAAATACATGAAATAAAACTTAAAAAATATGATGCCACATGGATTACTTTAAATATGACTTAATCAGCCATGCAATATGGAAGCTCCATTTCCAAATTAGAGCGCAGTGTGTGATTCAACAGGTAAGGTGCATACAGGATATCAGGCCAAATATATTGTTAAATGTCCAAGAACAATCCCCCTGTGCCTAAAATCACTCAAACAACATGCTAAAATGTCTCATTGTGACAGCTTTTCCCTCCTCTCCACCACATGCAATTTCAAACTCAGGTCTATCCCAATACAATTTAACACAAACGGCAGGATACCAGTGCTCTGTGAAATATTAATTATTTAATGCTAGTATTAAAAGTTGAGGCATTCTTACACAAAAACATAAACAGCATATTGCACAAACACAAGTTTTACATTTGAAACTGAACATGTAAACAAATGACTGATATTTATCAATTCTCACACAAAGACTTATGTAGACTGTCGTAATGTATCTATGAAATTTACACTGTATAAAGGATGTATAATAAAGAAATGAATATAAAGTTGCTGAACTCAAACCTTTGGCTGGAAGAATGCTGTACAGTACTGTTCGATCAAGCTAAATGTTACTAATGTGATCAGAACTGCAACAATTAACTGATTTTTCAATTAGTCGATCAAGAAAAATATGATCTGCAACAGTTTTGATAATAATGTCAGCATTTGAGTGATTTTCCAAACCTTTTTTTTTGGTTTTTGATTTTCAAATGTTTAGATTTGCTTCTTTCATATGTCTAATATGAGTCAATGACAAGCAATCAAGAAAATGATGAACGGGTTACATATACAATAATATTAGCAAACACACTACAAAATATTAGAAATTTCTAAATTGCGATATATTGCTGGATGATGTCTTGTGCAAAGGTCAACTGTATACAGAGAAAGATTTGGTCAAGGGAATGTGTGTGTGTGTGTGTGTGTGTGTGTGTGTGTGTGTGTGTGTGTGTGTGTGTGTGTGTGTTTCTGACAAGTTTTTTCTCCATGGAGAGCATGGCCAGAGCATTCAGGCAATCCTGCGTCATGGTGTTCCTCAGGAAGGTCTTGATCCTCTTTAGAGTAGAGAAGCACCTCTCTGATTCTCCTGTTGTCATGGGTGTGGTGATGAGAATCTTGAGAAGACTGACAGTCTCAGTCAATGTGGCCTTAAGGTTGTTCTCCATGAAAAATTGGAACAGAGTCAGTGCACCACTGCAAGCCTGGAACTTGTTGTTCTCATAGATGAGGGATAGCTCTGTTCTGAGCTTTGCCTTGTTAAACATGGGGTAGATGTGACTCATGATGACTCATCTGCCCACATGGTGAAATGTGCCAAAAGTTGGATGAGCCCTCCAAAGCTAATGTTGTTATCATTAAACCCTGAAATGGGTATCAGCAACCAACAACTGTTTCAATATGCATGTGGGCACGTGAATATTATTTTAAGTTGGAATTCTTTTCAAAAATGTGTAGTTATACTTCAACTATTCAAAGTTCTGTTACAATCAAGCTAATTCTAGGACAAGAAATCTTGTTTTTCTTTTAAATACTGTTACACATTATTACATATATAGATGTAATAATCTTAAGTCCAAGTTAAAAATACAGATATTTTATTTCCATGGCCTAGGAAATTTCAATCAGTGTTTGTGAACATGAGCTACACTCTCCCAACGCCAGAAACCAGAGAAGTAAGTCTCAAACTTCTGATGTCATCAAGTCTGACATCTGAGTTTGCCACCTGATCTCATAGAAATATATGAAATGGAGCCAAAGCTCAAGTTTAAGTCTTACGTGCTGGCAACACAAACCAATACCAATTCAAAATCAATGGGGGATCTTTTGTTCTGTTGGACACACAAATTGAGTATAAAGAGCGAGTAAGTCTGTGAAGGATGTGTGGGAGTGGTGGTGCATGGATCAAATAAACATAGACTTTAAACCAGGAGACAGCTGTTCTTGCCCCATGTTTAACCAAAAGTAAATGTAGGTACATACCTGCATTCCACCATCTGCCTCACTGATACTGTCCACAAGTGGTTCACATCCTACTTCACTGGATGAACGGAGTATGTTTTTATGTATGTTTTTTACTGGGAGAGGCAAAATCACATGTTCACTATGTCACCTGTGGTGTCCCTCAAGGCTTGGTGCTGGGTCCTACCCTCTTCACTCTCTATATGCTCCCCCACAGCTGTGTTATCAGCACACATGGCGTATCATTCCATTGTTATGCTGACGACACACAATTCTACCTCCGGACAGATCCCATCTTCTCTGCACTCCTGCCATCTGCCTCACTCTATACCTGCCTCATGGAGATAAAGGCGTGGATGAAGCCTAAGACTTAAGCCATCCCTGTTGGCACCCTACACCAGGTCAGATCATCCACGCTCACCAGCATCTCTTTCTCCATTGAGAACCCCCCCCCCCCCCCCCCCCCCCTTCACTCTGTCTTAAAGAACTCCTCAGACTTCTTCACGCACCCGCCACACTGCCAACCTCCTCAACCCCCCCAGGACCAGACTCTGCACCATGGGAGACCAGGTCTTCTGCCTGGCCGCTCCCTGACTGTGGAATGCTCTCCCTAACCACCTGAGAGCACCACAGACTGTGAATGCTTTTAAACGCAACTTAAAGACTTACCTTTTTACTAAAGCCTTCTGATGTATTTTATCATGTTGTCTGTTTTTAACTCTTAGCATAGTATATCTGCACTGCCTTCTGTAGCACTTTGACATTTGTTTTTTTAATGTAAAGTGCATTACAAATAAAGTTATTATTATCATTATTATGACTTTACAGACTTAAGATAACTATGCAAAGGACCTTACGTAGGTACTTTCTGTATTAACGCAGCATACTTACATTTACATCACTTGTGTCCTGTAGGTCTACATAGTTATTTTTTATCTAAAACCACATTTTCTCCTAAACTTAACCAAACTGCAACTGTTTTCACAATGAAACTGCAACGGCTCATACTAGACATTGCATTGGCATTGTTTTCATATTGCCAGCATATCATTTTCACACAACTCCAGCCCACCACCACGTAATGCAATGTTAAGAGGTTGTGTCCATTTCACATATTACTGTGAAATTGTGTTAGATTTTGTGGACCCACAGAATGTTTGTTTTCTTATTTACCTAAATGAGCTTTATTTAATTGTAGTGTACTCAGTTGTGAAACAGGAAATGTACCCATATACTCAGAACATTCTCCTGGGTGCTCTCAGTGTCATCTAGAACCTTTCTAACAATTCATTGTCTGTGGAGCGGCTCCAGACTTAGTACCCCATGACATCACCCATTTAAGTTTTAGCCCTCTAGTTTTTAGATTTGGGTGACAGTTGCTATTGTTTACTAATATTATTGGATCGTGTTAGGCAATAGGTATAACATATATTTTAAAAATGGGCAAAATTCACCAACATAATTACAGGAAAACCATCAACCCTAAATAAAGGAAAGGAAGGAATGGTTGGTGAGCAGAGCAGTAGAGTACTCCAGCAACCAGATGGCGTGGTTGATGACAGGTCTGCCATATGGTGATAATTTGACAGCCTGGCAGTCGGACAACACCTCAGGTTTAACCTCATTTACACCAACGCAAACACACACACATGCACAAACACACACACATTACCTCCCATAGCCTCCACAGTGCTCTGTTCTGTGCAGTTAGAGACCATGGATCATGTTATGCTGTGCTAGCCCACTGTGCTCCACAGAGTTCATCCTTAACACATGTTGCTAACATCCATCACAGATTAAAAGAGAGAGAGCATGGGAGTGGATGTCAAGCTGAGAGAGAAGCAGAGCCAGAAAGAGAGAGACACAGTCGATTTTGAGGGAAAAAGTCTGGAAAGAACTTTGACAAGAGTAAATATGTTTTCCCCAACAAATGTTGCTCTCCTCCTCCACAGTCATTGACCCATAACTGCAAGCCTGCAATAGTGAACTGCACCAATTCCCTAAGTTTATTCAAAATCTGATGAGTTTTGTCTGAGATATTGCTTCAGACATATGGATAAACAAGTAAACACTGTACTGAGCTAATCAGCATAAGCAGAAAGAAGCATAATTCCCCTGAGTTTCCTCAAAATTGGATCAGTGGTATCTTAGAAATCACATCTGACAAACGCACAAGCAAACCAGCAGATGGACGGAGACAGACTTGAAGCTCCCTCCATTTCATTGCGGGGACAAATATGTGCAAGATATTAAATTCATTATATAGAGACAAGATGGTGGATACTCTGGAGCCTTACACTGTAAGGCTTAGTCGTTTAGCTGACATTTACTTAGAACAATGAACAGATAGATAAAGCTGCAGAAGTTTGTTGGAAAAGTCATCCAAGTTCCACAACACAAACTCAAATGTTCAAAGTTTCAGCCACTTTACACCACAGGTTTTCAATCCATGTCCTCAGGAAGTCGACAACTGCTGATTTTTGTTCTACCAAAGAGTTAAGTGCAAGAAGTTCCAGGTATAAAATGGTCCATGATTATGCAGTATATAAAGAATGGAAACCAGCGGGACTTAAAGCTTCACGTAAGAAAAGCACAAAATTACATCCAGATAAAAGGAGACAGCCTATTCAGATTAAAAGAGCCATGATTACACCACCCACAGTATGTTTTAGATGCAGCAGAAACAGCAAAATACAATCACATCATCAGAGATCAAGAACAAAGAATATATGAAGATCAACCCAGATACATAACCTCACCAAAACTAGAAACTGTGAGAGGAGACTGTGAGAGGAGACTGCAATCTAGATTTTGCTTACACTATTTTTTAGAGAGTGGAACAACTAGCCTAATACATGACTGTACACTTTATATACATTTTATATAATATTGTCCTATAGTTTCCATTGTCTTTGTCATTTGCTCTATCATGGTATCTGTTTCCATTTCTTTCATATATAATGTATTATAATTTTCTAATGTGTTTGAATTACATACATATACTGCACATATATTATACATCATTATATACTTCAATATATTGTTATGTATATTCCTTTTGCGGTTTTATATAGTGTCATGTAATATATATTGTGTATAGGTTTTTAATGTAACCTCTTTAAAATAGCTTAAATTCTTATTTCTTTTTCATTCATTTCATTTAAAAAGTACTTTAAGTTTTTTTCTTATGTACATTTCCCCTGGAGATCATTCAAGCTCATCTTATTTCATATTGGAGGAATAATGTTGGTACCTTGTTGGTGGTAGAGCAGCAGCCTTCCCTTCTCCAACACCAAAGTGAGGCTGTGATCTCTCTGTCCCTCTGCATGTAGCAGTGTCCCAGAATTCCTTAGGGTCTTAAACTTAAGAGAGACGACCTCCATCGCCGTCCAACTCTGCCTCACACTCCACCTGTAGACCAGGCTGCTGCTTCCATCAAAGTTGGCCACGTCAGAAGCTACAGAATGACAAAGAGGAGAAGGAAGAGCTTTATGTTTCCAACAACAGATGTACACTTTATTCTTCAGTAATTGTAACAACCGACATTTGTCAATTTATATTACAACCCTGATTCCAAGTCCAAGTCTGAAACTTAAACAAAAGCAGAATGCAGTGATGTGCAAATACTTTGACCTCTAATCACCTGAATACAGTACAAGACAAGATATTTAATGTTCAGACTGAATAAAAAATTATTTTTGCAAAAATACAGTATTTTAAGCTTAATGCCTGCAACAAAATAAAAAATATGGAATATATATAAAATTATATATATATATATATAAAATTATGGAATGCTCAAAAAAAATCAAACAAACAAACAAAAACAGCTGGAACATTCCACTTGGTAACCAATGACAGTGTCATGATTGGCTATGAACAAAGCATCCTCGGAAGGCTCAGTGGTTTACACGCAAGGACAGCGCAAGGGTTACCACTTTGTGAAAAACTGTGTGAGGGTTAGTCTAACAGTTTAAGAACAATGTTTCTCAATGGCCAATTGCAGGAATTTAGCGATTTTACAATCTATTATCTACAATATCATCAAAAGAAGTCAGAGAAATCTCTGCATGTAGCGGGCAATGCTGGAACCTTAGACCCCTCAGACTGTATGGATTCATTTACTACATGGGCTCAGGAACACTTTGGAAAACCATTGTCAGTAAACACAGTTCATCGCTGCATCTACAAATGCAAGTTCAATCTCCACCATGCAAAGTGAAAGCCATTCATCGACAACACTTCTCTGGGCCTGAGCTCATCTGAGATGGACTGACACAATGTGCTGTGGTCTGACGAGTCCACATTTCAAATTGTTTTAGAAAATTATGGATGTTGTGATCTCCGGGTTAAATCTAACCTCTTGTTCATTGACACCCGTGCTTCCTCCAGCAAGACCAATGCCAAGCCACGTTCTACATGTGTTACAACATCGTGGCTTCATAGTAAAGAAAGACTCAGTCAAATGAGATGTCATGTAGATAGTTTCATATATATTTCTTTTGGTATCTTTGGAATCTCCACAGGAAGTTCTGTGAGTTTGACCACTGTTTGGCTGAAAAGTGTGATCTTGAACATAAGGTTAGAGAGGTTACAGTGAAATATTTCAAACCCTGTTCTAACTTGGAGAAAAGCAAGCCTATAGAAGAGGTGTGAGCTTGTAAATAAAGAAATGTTGCAGAACCGCAACAAAGCAAGACCGATCTTGACATTCAATTTAGGGTGTTTTTGTTGCAGTGACTTCAGATGTCTTGAATTGCTTGTATTTCTCAGCGGAGGAATTGTTCATGGACTGTACTGTATACACTGTATACTGTATTTTCTCAAATTTTCACCAAACACCATCCGAGACAATGTGGTCACTGTAAACCTCACAAACAACAGCCAATACATTCTAAAGCATGACTGTATTTTTATTGTTTGATGATATCGATTTCCTCTCTGAACAAATGGTTTCTAATGAGCAAGCTAACTGTTGGCCCCTTAACACATAAACTCTTCAAACCTCACAAGCACCATATGGTCTAGTGTCTGCTACTGACTGCAGAGCAGCAGTCATTCTTGACTGTCATGTTTTTACATCTATTGTTGCTTTTAATTTGCAGCTATACTTTTAATGAAGCTGACATGTCATGACAGTCAAGCACCCACCCGGGATTCCGGGATTATGGCAGCCAATCAGCGTTGAGCTGCTGCAAGCGACAGGACCCAGCGAAATACCACTCCAGATGAGATTTCTCATCTCAAGCGACGAGCGAAAAATCGCTCTGTCGCTGTTGCTCAGAGCCCAAGCGATTTTTCTCCCAAACAATATACACTCAATCGCCCGTTTGCATTGACTTTGTATGTAAACTTGTTGCTAGAGGGGAAAAAAAAAAAAACACAGGTCAGGCGTGAACACACCTTAACTACAGCATGCATGTTCTCATTATGCCTAGAGGGGATTGTGCGTTGTGTATCTGTCTGTCAGCAGCTAATCTCACAAACTACTGGGCCTATCAACACATGTGAATCGCAATTGTTAAAAAACCTGTTTTAGTGATTGTTTTATGCTGTCATTATCAGCTGACTCCTCAATCCTCTTACTAGTGAGAAGTTTTCCAGAAATTGTCTCCACTAAAAACAGCAAGCCTTAGCTTGTCTGTTGCAAGCCTCATTTTGGCCTTCGTTTTGACTTTAATTTAGTTTATTTTAGTTGTTTCTTACCTCATTGTGCTGGTGCCAGACATAATTAATACTGTTAAAAGTCAAGTTATGAATGAAAATGTTTAGATATTTGTGGCTCTATTTTAGTCATTAAAAAAACATACATATACATATACTGAATCTATATTTCACTCATAGTGCATGTGAGCAGGAAAACTTGATTTGCTCTGTGCAACACGCCACCGCTCCATCAAAAATGGATGAGGTGCATGTTTTGAAAGGCTTCTGGGATGCTTCTGAAACGTGCCGTGGCATGTCTGCTGGAATTGTCTAGAGTGGCTGCGATCCACTCGGTGATCCATACTAAGATGTGACAAGTCTAAACTTTAAAGAATGGGAAAAAGAAATTGAGCCTGTTTGAACCATAAAGTAATCTCTCTTTGTGCCAAAAACAATAACCAAAATGTCCTGTATCAACAAACGATACCGATATCTATCGCGACAGACACGTAATCGATATCAATAGAAAATACGTTCGATAAAACGTCTAATAAAACAGGAAGAAAATCCAGTCTTGAACCGCAAGGCATTCTGGGGGATGCAGTTCCAGCGAGGGCTTCAGCCTCTCCCGCGCTTCCGGCCCAGCTAAGCAAGTTTGGTTGCATGAACAAACTCACAAGCTCACTCACTCCCTGCTTTTCACATCCAGTCCGGGGCATCCGGGGGGTGTTTATAAATTGATGATAATGCTTGGTTTTCCTTTCCGAACCCGATAGTCATTCTGTTTTGTTATGTCCGAAACCGAACTGAGCCCGACATTATTTAATTACTAAAGCACTGAGTTTGTGTCACACAGTTGTTATGGTTACTTAACAGGCCGGCCGTGCGCCGTGGGTGCTCTGCGGAGAGGGAGACCTCCGTGCTTGAGACGGGAGCGGGCAGCAGGAGGTCCGAGGCTTCCAGCAAGGGGAGAGGAAGAAATATAGCCCAACAAAATAAGATAAAATAGGAAAAACCTGTCTCCCTCTTTTATTTTATTTTCAGCATTTAATCAAGGCGGAGGCGGGAGGCAGAAACAAACAGCCAATGTGTGTGTGTGTGTGTGTGTTATGTTCAGGTGTTGTCGCGTAAATAACAGTGCCAAAATGAGTGCGACAGAGTGTGAGGAAATTATCGATAAACGAGGAAAGGTCAGTTTGGCAGTACTTCGGATTTTATAATTAACCAGTATATTTATTTATTTGACTGTTTTTCATGGTCATGTTGACCTCCTTTCCCCTGTGTTCCTTTGTTCATTACTGAGGAAAGGTTACATTTAAAATAAAAGTGTTTAAATTTAACATTTTTTTCTCCTGGTCCTTATTTCAAAGAAGTTGTAAAAAATTTAATAATTATCGATATCAACTGATATGAAACACTTATATCGTGATACATTTTTCAGCCATATCGCCCAGCCCTAAAACAAACCCAGTACTAAATGCAATATAGAAGATAGCACAGGCTTTGAAAGATGAAGAAACATGAATGCCTGCTTTATTACATACATTCAGCATCTTTGATCTATGTCACTAAATGTTGTGAAATAATAAATATCACTAGCATTTTACACTTACTGCAATAATTGATACTATAATTCAAATAAGACAGGACAGGAAAATTGAAAATCCAGATACATGACTGCCCAGCCATCTTTTTTTAAAGGATTAGCACCAGAAAATACTGACAAAGAAGTCAAATATAGGGATCAGACTTACTATATCGACATCCATATATCTCCAGTCTGAGTCCAATCCTCCCAGTGGGGTTCCAATCCAGAGGAATCAGGCGGAGGTAGCGAGCTATTACCGGCTGTTTGAGTTTGTACTGGACCACAGTGTCTGCATTACTGTTACCTGGAAAAGCCTGAAACAACAGAACATGTTAGTCTGTCTGATTTTTATATCCACCCATCGACATTTCCCTGGTTGCTGCAGCAGTCTGATAGCAAACCATTTGTAGTCGTTAGTTCCTCAACTAGCCTATACAGGAACCAAAGACCTTTTTTGGTATATTTTGATGCTCATAATCTAAGGAAATTTATTCACTTTTTAAGTTTTGTGGCTACAGGTGAAAAGCTACAATCTTTCAACTCTCTTCTGACATTACTAAGTGAGATATGTAGACAGAAACAACAACCTTTAAAAGAGAGAGTTCTGCAGAAAAACTCCCCCTAACCTCCCTGATCCTGACACAGCTTCTTTGCATTTTCAAACTTTGAGCTCACAGGGGCCATTGATCCTAACTGCTGATAATGTCTCTCCCTCTCTCTGTCCTGTGATCAATAACTCTGGGACCTATTCTGTCTCCGTACCAAGCATCTCTTAAAAGACTAATGGCTTCTATTTTCCAAATCAGCTGCCTGTGGGAATCCAGAGGGATTCTTTGCTTGACAGGTAAATAGCACACGCAGAGCGACACATGCATTAACATCTGTAAGGAAAAAAACAAGCTGCATTTGTGGTTACGTGGGCATGTGCTCGACTAGTGTCTGCCCTGCCTACTTGAGAGTATGTGTCCACTGAGTGTGTACTGATGTGGCTACGTGAGTGAAATTGGCTTTCCTGGCACTGCATAATTGTGATCTCAGTTCCGTCTTCAGTGCTTTGAAGGGCTGAGCCGGCTGGGCAGTGGAGCGTTAAGCTCAACAAACGGCTCTGTTTCCTGCTGAGGAGGCTGAGGAGAGCGGCATCTCATTTACTTACCCGAGCATGTTTTGAAATATGAGTAGCTTCTGACAAGACCTCAGTCAAGGAGAGAGAGGAGGGTAGAGCATGAGACGAAGAGGAGGGGGAGGGAGGGCATGAGAAAGAATCAGAGAGCAGGTGCAGAAGAAGTTCTTGGGTGTTTTAAAGCAGCAACATTGTAAAAGTACTCCAATACAAGCAAAAATCCTGCATCAAAAATGTTCCTCAAGAAAGAGTACAAAGTGCAAAGTTAGCAAAATGAACATGTGGAAATAGACCATTTTTTGTTGCTTTATCTAATCATTAACACTGCCACAATTACTGGCAGTATTATTATTGGTTAGCATTGTTGCCTCACAGCAAGAGAGTTCCTGGTTCGAACCCAGGGTGGTTATGCTCCTTAAAAAAGTGAGAATTTGAAGCTTTGTGGGTGGCTATGGCTCAGGAGGTAGAGCGAGTCCCTCACTAATCGAAAGATCAGCAGGTCGATCCCCGACTGTCAAAGTATCCTTGAGCAAGATACCGAAGCCCAAATTGCTCCTGATGGCTGCTCTATCAGTGTGTGAGTGTGTTAAAAACTGAGTAGTGGCACCTTGGACGGTAGCCTTGACCATCAGTGCATGAATGGGTGTGTAAAGTGTAAAAAGGGCTTTGAGTGTTTGGGTGACTAGAAAGATGCTATACAAGTGCATGTCGATTTATTATTTACCACTAATAAAACAAATGTAGACTGCACAATGTAATGTGCATAAGAATAATGACATCATCTGCATTTAGACTGGTTCCCGATAAAAGTCGCTTTCACTGTGTGATTCTTTCTGCAAACAGTTACGATCTTCCAAGAAAGTTAAGCCTAAATTTGTCAACCATTGTGCACACAAAACAGGAAGAGTATGGCACTTTTGTTTTCCCTGGTAGCCAAAGTCACCAAAGAGTATCAGTGTAAGTTCTCTGCAGTTAATATCCCCAGAAGTGGAACAACCCAAGAAACTGTGTAAACTGTTGTTTGTTGCTGGGCTCGGAGAAAAACCGAAAGCAACCTGATTGTCTTTGGGACGGCGGCCCCAACCATAGGGTGTCAGATACTGATGTTTTTATCACACCTCTAAGCCTGTGATATCGATGAGAAAGTGAAGTTTTTCATAGGCACCAGGCTTTCAACTAACTCTAAATATAAACCCATCAGCAGCAATACTTGATGCTGATAGCAACTGACATGATATTAAGTGTGAGAAATTCTGGTGGAAGATGGGAGGTAGGGAAGATGGATGGGTCAAACAAAACTGGATTTTGACCCAAGAGACTGCCGTGTATGTCTCGTTTGAAACAAAAAGTCAATGTCGTAACGTTGAACAATTTACGTACAGCCTTTGCATGCTGACATCACTATATGTAATTATGTCATGTTGCATTATGCAATAAACATACTTATTTGAACTCAAAACATAAGCATTTTTTCTAAACCTAACCAATTTGTTTTATTACCTAAACTGTGACAGTTTCATAGCATCAACCGGGAGGACAGATGCGCTATTCAAAGTATGTGTCACTTTGAGACACAGAGGGATTTGACAAAGTGTCAGTGTTCAGGTTGTTTGTTCTCATGCCCTGTTTGTACGTTTTCCTACAAAAAGTAAAGCACTAAAAGTTATGAGCCAGTAATATGTGTACAACTAGGGGTGGGAATCTCTAGGCACCTCACGATTCAATTCAATTCCGATTACGGGGGCATCGATTTCGATTATAAAACGATTCTCGATTGTAAAACGTAAAATTTACGCTAGATATTGAAAAACATTATTGTAGTAAAGCTGGAAATACATATCCAGTGCATACAAACTGTATTACTTACTGTGGTTGAGATTAGACTGAGATGGTCCATCCTCCTCATCCACAAATCTCAACGGGCCTCTCGTGTTACAGTACTATAACTGACTATAGCTATCTATGAACTATAAAAACACGTACTATTGCAAAAAAAAGGAACGATGGCAAAACTACGAACTATGGTGAAAACACGACGAAAACACGTCAAAAACACGGCACAAAAAAACTCAAAAGCTCTCAAAAAAACACATACTATTATTTACAACATTAAATATTATTTACAAAGAAAACGGCACCCTTTCTCCACTAAAACTTACCAAAACTCCGCTAAACACCGCTATATCACCCCAACTTGCCTTCTCCTCATCAGCCGTCACTCTCCTCCTGCTGTGCTCACTTCCCTCCTCCACAGGTACTGAGTCACTACCGTAATGTATTAATGTATATCACTGGAAAGGGCCTCTTCTCAGTTTTCAGAATCCGTTGGAATTACATAGATACCGTGAATGGTGGAGGAGTTACGGTAATTTGAAAAATAAAATTAAAAATAAAATTAAAATGACTATGAGTTTTCCAAATCAATGTTCGCGTCGTTCAAGACAGAATGTCAATGCATCTAAAAATCGATTATTTCCCCCACCCCTATGTACAACCTACGTACTTGGGGAGGCTGTGATCATGTGACCAATGCACTGATGGGGTAAAGAAAGCAGGTGGGTTATAGAGGAATTTACCCTGGTACTCTACCCCGGAGACGGTGTTATTTGCTTCCACTTTAAAGTAAAAATACAAAGTGCAGCAAAATGGATGAGTGTTGTAAAATCAGTCTGAAATTTAGGGGAGCAGAAGTCTAAAGCAGCATGAAATGGAAGTACAAGTATGTCAAAATGGTACTCAAGTACAGTACCTGAGGAAATGTATTACATTACTTTCTACTACTGGGGACATGTGATGAGAGGCAGCAACAAACATTTGCATTTGTCAATGCAGTTAACATAAACAAATCCAGTGTTTTATATATTTAAGTCTATAGTCAAAATCTGTCAAATAAATGAAATTAATCTGCCTTGTTGTGGATTAATAGAAAATAGCAGAAATTAGTTAGAATTACTCAGTACAAGTACCTCAAAATTGCTCCTAAGTACATTACGTAATTTATTTCCCATCACTGGAGAGCAACGGGAGAAATACGGAGCATCTAAGCTGAGCAGTCAGTGAGAAGCTGCCACGGATACTGCTGTTTTTGCAGTCAAATCTCCTCCTTACCTGACACACTAAGCTGGCCTGACTAATATATGGAGCTTTAAAAAACACTCTGAGAGCTGATCTGGGTTTATCACCTTTCATGCTGAGTGTCAAACCAACAAGTTTTTAAGCTGCAAGAAGTCATGCCCTGTTCTCTCCCTCTTTAGTGATGACTCCCAGGCTTCACAGACTTTGTATCCTTCACTGTGAGAAAATCGCAACCTGTCAAATGTGAATCAAAAGCTGTTCTCCGGGCCGCTACTGTAACAAGAAGGGTGTACTGTCTTTCATAAAGGAGAGAGGAGATGCTTGACTGCCTCTGAATCACAGCTAATGCTGTTTAATCAACGGAGGCCCGCATGGCTTCCTGTCATGCTGACATGCAGTACTTTGCTTGGTGGTAATCAGTCATTCTGCTGTCTAGTATTCCCTCTAAACACGGGGTGTGCACTGGCTTAAAAAATGCTATAAAATGCTGAGAAATAAGGATTTTCAGATTGAAAAAGAAACACAAGGGAACACATGCAGACATAAAAGCAGAGGAGAGTGCCTCAGCTGTGATTTCTCCCCCCCCCCCCCGTCTGCAGGGAGGACATCAGAATATTTAAGTCCACCACATGCACGTCTCAGTCCTCATTCACATTTACATTTTAGACACTGAGCTGACACGCTTATCAAGACTGGCTCACAATGACTGAGCTGGCAAGTGTTCCATCAGCGTCTTGCTTGGAAACTGATGATGGACACCTACGCCTCGGCAGGAATCAAAGCTGTGACTTTTTTGTACGCCAGGCAGTCTTTTCTAACAACAGCACCAGCCTCCCGTCAGCAGAGGTTCAACTGTTTGACAGCAGCTCCGTGCAGTTGACAGAGCCCTGCCCAGGTTCCTTTCATTGTTCCATCCATTATTAATAAAGAGTGAAAGACTCCTGGTGAGCAGGCTTGCCGCTGCAGGCAGTACCAGTCCCCACAGATCATGTAAATTATGTCTATGATAGTGAGGCCAAATATATTTTAACTTCAGTGAACCTGAGGTTTGAGCCCCTCTACCTCCAATGCTGTCTTCTGTACAAATACATACTACGGATTTAAACGTGCAAGGTTTTACCCAAACAACTAGAAATTAAAGTTTTTCATTAACTTTCCTACAGGCAGCCATTGGTTTTAATACATATCAGTACAAAACACTAACATGGATGTGGCATGTTAGCCAGGAATAAAAAAAAAATTGCAAGCTACCTTTTCAAATCTTGGGACTATGATGATGTTGTCCACATGCATGTTAGCTTTTGTACACTCTACCTTTTATATTCTGTGTGCCATAGTGCTTTACGATTTGTAACCAACTCTGGTTCCCGTACTCATCAATGTACGATTTATGATTAGGTAGACTGACTGACACTAAATCTGGGTAGACAATTTCATTTGTATATTTTGTGTACAAGGCCATGCTGGGCAAACTTCCCCAATATAATCTCCTGACTCAGACCTGCAGCACTCTCCACCGTTTTTCCACCAACATGGACCAGGTCCTGTACTGGTTTCCTGCACCTAACTTTGAACTTTTCAAAGCATTTTGACCAAAAACTAATTGATTTGGAGCCTGAAAACTTTGTTCTCAGCCAATGGTTGAGCGTTGGGCTGTGGCTCAGAGGTAGTGTGAGTCGTTTACTGATCGCAAAAAGTGGCGGTTCGATCCATGGCTCCTGTAGCCCGCATGTTGAAGTATCCTCGGGCAAGATGCTGAACCCCAAATTGCTCCCGATGGTTTTCTATTGGTGTGTGGGTGCAAGTGAATGGTTACTGGGTAGCAGGTGGCACCTTGTATGATAGCCCTGGTCACCATTGTGTGACTGTGTGTAAGAACTGGTGAATGTGACATGTAGTGACAAAAACGCTTTGAGTGGTTGGAAGACTAGAAAAGCACTATACAAGTGCAGTCCATTTACTGCTACCATATTCTACAGGTGGGAAAGAGGATGTAGAAAACAAGTTAGGAATCACTGCTGGTAGTTGGTTCAGGCTTGTTTTTAGATAAAAACAAATATCTGCAATAACAGAACAGAAGCTTGCAGGTGATTAATGTGATCCATCCTTTTGCTACTATTGTTTACTTCAGTTGTGTATTGTGTAATGACCTTGTGTAATGATGATACATCTGTGATTACAGTGGTTCTGATCAACACTGGTGGAAACGCAGGCTGGCTCTCTGGAAAAGGAGTATATATGACTTTTTTTTTTTTTTTATTGAGCTGGGGAAAAAAATCTTCACTTACTTTGCTCCCGGGACCTGGAATCATTTATAGAGTATAATATGTCTAGTTGCTTGAAAAAAATTAAACGAAAAACCCACTAACACCTGCTAACACCTGGCTTTCATATATAATGCAATCGGCATTCACACTCGGGCCAAATGACTGCAGTAGTCGCAGATATTTATAGGCTCTCACTCTGATCTACATTGATGAAAATACAACACCTGCATGAACACATTCATTTTAGCCTTGCGGTGCAATGATGTAACACCTCAAAATACCATCAGTCTCTGCCCAACCAGCTCTCAAACCATGGCCGAGTTTAAAAGGGCGACTTAAAAAGTAAGAGGTATAAGAACAGATTACAGATTACTAACCTTTTTTCAGTCAAGCCATGATGTTGAATGTGACACACCAGAAAAAAAGCACAGCCCATGATTTTCTGTGTTTTAAAAACCTGCATACACATGCACTAATTTCTGTGGAAAAAGGGTAGACTGAGAAATGCATCTGTTTTTATTTGAGCTGGATTTAGTCTCTGCCTTGTGTTTTTGATGATTGTGTTTCCTTTGTTGTGTTTTATCTCTTTTTGACTGTGACTGGTGGGCTGTCTTGGCCAGGTCTCCCTCGGAAAAAAGATTGCCATATCAAAGGACTTCCTGTTAAAATAAAGGTTAAACGAAGACAATGTTTTTCTTTTTGGTTATGTATTTTTTGTCACAGCTACTTCGTATCAAAAAACATTTTTCGACCTTTTTTCCACACTATGTTGAGGGTCGCTTCAACAGCCATAGAAAATGTTTCAAATCTTCATACCACAGTGAAATTAATGTTGTACAACATGTCAGTGGGTGCAGTTACATGATGGTTTCTCATTCAGAATGAAATAAATCTGAATGAAATCATTTGGAATTTAAGTTTTTCCAGGTAGTTTACATGAGAAATAATTCATTCGCAATGAGGGTTCAGTTTAATTGCCTTTATTCGGGTCCGCACAAGGACTGGGGCAAGGAAGGTTTCTGATTGGATAGGGGGTGGGGCGGATGTTACGTGTTTACGTTTACCGGAAGAAAACACTGTAGTCCTCGCTCCAGATAACAAGATGCTTGACGACACCATTCTTAGTGTCTTTTTCGGGCTTGTTTTGCTTATATTCTTGAAGCAGCAGTATGACAACAGCTTTGCTCTGCTAATACTTATTTTGTTGAGGAGGAGAAGGGAGATAGAAGACCGTGTTTCGGCGTATGGAAATCGGTGAGTGCAATGAGTCCGACTGCTCTATCTCAGCCCGTTGCTATGCGTGCTGTATACATCATCACACCAGAAAGGCAAGGAATACTCCATACTTCAAGACGGAGGGGCAAGCTTGATGTCACTGAGAGGGCGACACACAAGTGTTTGAATATGGACCGATTTTTGGACAAACATATCTGGAAGACATTTATAGTGTTGTACTTCGTATAAAAAGTGATGAAAATTGTTGTGTCAAGGTTAAAGACTGAGCGAGGAGGGCTTGAGTGAGAAATTTGGTTGATGTACTATGCCTCAATTGTTGCCACAAAATAGCTTCATCAATAAAGACAGCTACTTGTTTTAAAGTCAGTTTGCTACCTCAGCACACAGCACGTTTTCATCTATGTATTTAACCTTGATTCAGTCCTCAACATTTAGTAGCCTTCTTGGTGCTCCCTTTTATATAGCTTCTATTGAGTATTGTGTTTTTATGGAAATGTGTTCTATTGTGTCCTGACTGGATGTGATATGATGTGTTTTGATGTCTTTTCTCCCCTTCCTTTTTATAGGTTTTGCACATGCAAACCAAAGACACATTTTTGCCTTTTGTATTCAAAAAGTAGACAATAAAACACTTCTGTTTTAACTGTTCTGTCCTAATTATCTGCTGTCTGAAGCAATGTTACCATGTCTACAAGCATTTACTTGCTGATGTGTGCAGCCCCGCTGACCTGCAGTGTAAGTGCTAGCTAACCCCATTGTTTCAGCTGACCAGCATGTTCAGCTTTTGTGTGAACTGTTAAAGTTTCTTCAATGCTAAACTGGTCATCTAACACCTGCACACTGACTCAAAACTTTCAATGTCAATCACATTTTCATGAGATAAAAATACAGTTGGATCAAAGTGGCATGCAAAAGTTTTCTATTTGAATAAATGTGTAGTTTGGAGTCAGTGAGTAGACATTATTAATAGCCATTAGCAATAGCAATTTTTTTTAGTTCAGAAAAAAAAACAGTAATCTTAGTTAAGAAATAACAATTACATAGTAATTGTGCTTTGCCTCTTTGTTCTGTTTTGTTTACTGATTACTGAAGGAGAGTTACCCCGAAGCTGTCTTCCTGTCGATGTTGTTTCCAGTTGTGTCCTGTGTCACTGAACATCAACAGGTAAGCCGTGAGCCAATCAGAGCTGCCGTAGCGTCCCTGCGTAGCAACAGCAGTGATCCGGGTCCGCCTCCCCAGATCCACCTCCAGCCACTGGTATCTGTCTGAGACAAGAGGAGACCAACCTCCAGCTCCTGCACAGGGGACAGCGACAAAGAGTGTGTGTTAACGATGAGAAGTGTGTGTGTGTGTGTGTGTGTGTGTGTAGAGAGGAGGGTGCTGGCAGAGGTGAATGAAGAGAGAGCGAAGGTCGAGAGACAAATTGTAGAAGTGATATGTGATTCATTACATTTTAATCTTCTTGAAATGAATCTTTAAAACTGTGAATATATACTCTGGAGTAGATGCTCCGTGCTGCGATTTTTTTAAAACTGGCCAATAATAAATGTCACAGTTTGGATATGAATACAAACTGCTTGTTTATATGTTTTCGTAATGTCCACAGATTAGCAGTCAGAAGTCTGTAGATGACAAGAATGTCAAAGACGAGGGTTAATGTACTGGGAAGGTACATTAGCTGATGCTTTGTTCCGAAAGTTATTAGTAGTTAGCACATTTGGAGGAAATCCTGCTTTTTTAGTTGAAATGTTGCAAAATACAGTTTAAACATAGTTTATCCCATTTGTGGCTTTGATTTAAGTCCACTTACACGCTCACAGATTTAAAACCCTGCAATATGTCAAACACTTCCTCTGGTTTCATGATGATAAATAATAAATCCTCATAAGCAAAGACATTAAGCGGGATATATTTGAGTCACAAACACTTGAAGGAAATGGATTAGACTGCGCAGCACCAGGATGGTATTTAAAGCAATTTGATGACTCTCCACAACTGAAGTGTCAAGATGTGTCCTTCCATTTAATGTATCTGCTCGGGTTTTTATGGCACTATGAAGGTGACAACGCTCTGAGGGTGAGTTAGAATATGCTGAGAAATCATTCACATTTCCACACTTATATGACCTAAATCACTCAGCTGAGGCCTTTGTCTTTTCAACAGTGATTTGCAGCGCTGACGTCCCTCCTATGTTTTTCAGGGTAACATGACCCGCTTCTGTCCTAGCAACAGCTGTTACAACAGCTGGAGAAGACATGCAGGGATGTATGAGACTAACTCACACTGTGTTCATAGTCTAGGAAAAAATTTGTCCCATTAGAGCAGTGCAGTTTTGTAAGATGTCTGTCGCTTCAACAGCAACCTCCCATGGAAAACTGACAATATATGAAAGCAATTAGGTTTTGATACCAGAGTATACATTAAAATAATGTAGTGTCTCTGTCCTCCCACGTGAAAAAAGTCACAGTGCAGCAGTTGGGCTATTTACATTCATCTATACAATGTTATTGTGGATCCCACTGTGCACTGTGATTGGCTAGTACTTGTCATGTTAGTCTGAAGAAGTAAGAGTTAGGGCTAAGAGGTCTTGGTTAGTACCAGCCAATTTAAGATACTCTCACAATTGCACTGTGAGAAAGTTGGGTAAGTCAGGTGGAGTATAAAGGATGACACAATCCATGGAGGTAGTCAGATGTGGTGGGTTCGTAGGTTGAGCACAAGACTTTCTTACAGGGGAGTGAAAGTCAGCTTCCAAGACACAGTTTAAGTCCAGGCCTTTGGCTTAGCAAACCACAGCAGAGAGCTGGTGAGTCACTGGCATCTGCTGAAAGCACACAAACAGCAAAGTTCAAAAGTGTGCATTGGTACCATCAGGGAGTAGGCAGGAGGCGACATCAGATGAGCAGAGACTCCGATACCAGGAGAACACACCTGTGAGGAAAGTCTTGCATAGGTATGACAAAGACCAATCTGATAATGTGAGTCTTTGAAGCTTGAGTATTTATAGTGACCAGGAGTAGTGAGCCACAGGTGAGCAGAGTTGGCTTGATGAGGTGGTTGTGGTGAGGTGGTTGTGTGTGGTGGCAGGAGATGTGTGAACAGTTATAGGCTGGCAGGTGTGTGGTGAAAATCTGAGTTAACTGGGAGAGTGGCATGTATGGCAGGTCGAAAGTGCACATTGTGACACCGCCCTTAGAAGTTTTCATTTTTTATTGACAGACAACTGTGAATCAAAGTAGATTTAATGTGTCTTTTTTGACACTGATCAACATGAAAAAGGCCCTTTAATGTTAATGAGATGACAGATGAAGTGATCTAAATGAATTACGAATATATAACACATAATACTTTTTTGAAGTATTCACCTTGGCAGCAACATCAGCCTTGAGTCTATCTGTAAAGGTCATTGTGTTTTTTTTCCAAATTTGTTTCAAAAAGATTCTATATTGCAATTGCAATTGCATATAGTACATGTTGAATTTTATCACCACAGAGTTAAGTATATACTGATAAGGGTTAAGGCCAAAACACAACGGCAGTGTAACATGATGGTGGCGCCAACCGCCAATTAGAACAAAAGACAGGGAAGAAGACGCAGGAAGAGAAAGAAAACACACAACGCAGGATGACCACGACAACCAGACAACGACGGTACCAATGTGAGTTGCTTATTATCATATGATGATAGATGATCTCTGCTCTTCAACAGAGCTGCTACTACGGGAGCTGGAAAGTACAAAATAAGCTTTTCTCTGAAAAAGAAGTGAGCGAGTAAATAGAGAATAATGGGGGTGTCTGTTTGACGCGTGTGATATGCCACCAATGTGTTTTGGCCTTTAGGATAAGAATGTCAGGGTAAGCCTGCCAGAGGCAAAGTAGGGCTGGTCATGCCTTTGCTTTCCTTGAAAATGCAAATATATCCAATGGCCCTCACATGATTTTGGATAATTACAGGATTACAGGATAATATGTAATTGTACATTTGCTTTGTTTAAGTGGTTTACTAATACAACCTATTGTTTGATAGCTATCCTTGCAGTTCAACTGATGTAGATCATTTCAAGGTACAACCAGCACAGCAGGTTGAATAAATGCTTTTGTCAGACAAAAACAAACAAACATGTATAACCCACTCATTGTGCCTTATCATAATCCACAGATTTATACTATTACAACAAAAATAGTCCTCGTACATTCCCAAAGGTCCAGACAATCTCAATCTAGTGTAATATCTAGTCCAAAAATATTATTACATCCATAGATATCCACTTACTGCTATTGCATCAGTTCAAATGTTCATATTTCTCTTCTTACTATACACAAAGAAAATCTATTTTGTGTATAAACACCTTGATACCAAACTGGTGGCCAAACTCTGACCTTTTGATTGACACCCCAGTTGAGCCAATCGGAGCTTCCATCTCTGCCTGAGTTGACAGGTAGGGCTTGCCTTACTTCCCTGGTTACAGAGCCAATTGCAGGCAAGCAGCTGACGTGGTGTCTTGTAGGTGTTGTCATTAGTGATGCTCCTAACCTGAGGAGGAGTTTTGAACTCATTTCTGGTGCCCTTGACTGCCATCAATGCATATGAATGATAAACAAATGGCTCCTTTGTTGTCTTGGAGATAAAAAGTCTTATAAACCTAGGCTTTCTAGAAGTGCTTTCATGTACAGTTAGCCCGTAAATAGGCATCTCCGTCTTTATTGACTTATTTTTCACACATAATCCCACATTCAGTAGATTGTTTTGAAAGGCACCTGGGCAGAACCTTATAAAAACTTGTAAAATATTTATTTTATGCAATGTTGTTATCTACTTTGGATTTGGACTAGATAAGGCTTCATAATATGGTCCCATTGTGTTTCCCAGCTAATACCTCCCAGTTCTAGTCATCTGTCTTTTTGATAAAATATAAAGGCAAAGAAAAAAGAAAGTAAAGAGAATAAAATTGGGAGGAAGCACAAATGACATGCCATCAGTCCACTGAAGGTCTGGAGAAAAAGAGAGCACTGAGTGGTTTGTGTAATGAAAGGAGGAGGAAGGCGAGTAAATATGGTTTTTGCTGTAAAAAGTATTTTAAAGACTGATTTCAACTCTGACTCTTCATCTTTTTACACACCTTTAAATATTCAAAATAAATACTGGTATACTCCTGGATTTTTTTTATAATCATAATGAGCTGGCTTCCTTGTGTCCTCTTAAGCTTAAATTTCTAGTTTAATCTTTTGGTACAGTATTTCTTTTAAGAATTGAAATAAATGGGCATGGTATTTAAAAGTGATAGCTCAACATAAAAAAACCACTCAAGTAATAAAATGGCTTGATTTGAAAAAAACAAAAGGCCTCAGCTCTGAGTTAACCTCACAGAGAAGTCCACTTCCAAACAGTAAACAAACAAAGAAACCCTCACAACTTTGTACAGTCTGAATCAATGTGTTTTTATTCAGAAATGTTAAACTTGTTGCAGAAAGTCAGCAGGTCAGAAGGTGAAAGAAAAGACAGCTGTGTGGCTGGTGTCATTGCAGACAGAGAATATGAGCTGTAGCTAACCTTTGCAGAGACATTGCCAAAACTCATCCAGCAGCAATTTCATTTCTAATTTGGATGCTGCTGGTGTGTGTGTGTGTGTGTGTGTGTGTGTGTGTGTGTGTGTGTGTGTGTGTGTGTGTGTGTGTGTGTGTGTGAGAGAGAGAGAGAGCAAGAGAAGCGAGAGCTATGGCAGAACCTGATTATGAAGAAACATTGGAGGTGATGGAAAAGGCCGCTACAAGATAACGACACTTTGAATACTGAGAGGGGCGTGCGTTTTTGTGTGTGTGTGTGTGTGTGTGTGTGTGTGTGTGTGTGTGTGTGTGTGTGTGTGTACGTGCATGCGTGCGTGTTAAAGAAGAAAAAGTGCTGAGTCAGGGAATAGCAAATCCATGGCGCCTGAGCAGCAGATGGAGGGATTTCTCCCCTGCAGAGCGTACACACACACACGCACACACACACACACACTCACACATGATAAAACAGCAAGCCTAAAGAGCGCTTGAGACTGTGTTGCCAAGATGATGTCATGCTGACACGAAGCCAACACAAATCAATACCACAACAACACTTCAGACACACAGCCTGAAGTGAAGTGGACACGTCCACTCATCTCATCACATCTATTATAACGCTACTTTACTCTGAAATAGTGAATGATCACAACACACTGTGAACCCCGTGAGGGTTGTTCCACATAATGTGCTATGGGAGCGGTGTAGGACGACAGTTGGCAAAGTGTCAGTCAGTCTGAAATAGAGCGAGATATCTCAACAACCAGAGAGAGTTTTCATGGCAGATATTTTTGTTGCTTTAACAATGGCTGGGGCCTGTTTTCTGTGCGTGTAAATAATTCCAGTGAGCAAGTGTCCACAGCACCGACACCCTGGAACTGCCCAACATAAGCTGCAACAATAGCTTGTTTGAAATCACATGACTATTATGATGCGGAAAATTCAGATGGAGGGCAGGAAGTCATAAATCCATACTGTGTGACTGTGAAATAACGTGACTATATAAAAGGACTGGATGAGCCTGCAGGCGGCAGGTATCATCAGGACCTCATGCTGGATGTGAGCCACACAAAATGAAAAACAGTGATTTCTCTAACAACTTGACTGATCTGCCTGGTGTGGACACAATCCCCAATACAAATGGCCTCGTCCTCCAGTCTTTGTCACATTAGTAATGTTACACAGCAAGCTGATGGAGGTGTACAAGAGTCTGATGGACTATGACTAGCATATTTTTATGTGTGGCTGGTTCCACGCAAGGGCGTAAATATAGACAGTGCAGGCAGGGCTGTTGCACTGGGGCCCATGGGGTAAGGGGTCCAAAGAGAGAGTGGGCCCCCCAACAATATGAAAATGGGCCCTCACCTGTGGTTAAGGGAACTCAGATTCAAAAATAAATGGTGCTATATATGCCACTGAAAAGGCAAACCTAACTCCATTATGGTTTTCTTTTTTTTCTATTTTTTTTTTTGTATCATAGTCAGCAGCAATCTACATTATGTTACAATAAAATATATGCTTATTCTACTTAAACTATAACAAATTATTTAATTAAATGAAAACCTTATTTTCTTTGGTATTTTTGTCATATAAATATATATACAATAATCATTTCAGGGTAATATATATGTCAACTCTCGATTTGATCTGTTTTGAAATTATAAAATCATACAGTAGCTTGTTTAGATGTATAACTAGTGAGTAGCTTGCATTAGGACCTGTCATTATAGTGTGCACTGGGGCCTGTTGTAAGTACCTCCCGTCACTGGGTCCATGACTGAAACAACTGTCTTCTTGTTTTTGGTTGGGTGAGTAAATGTGCATAAGTATATCTGTCTTTTTTCTGTACATGAGTGCACAGATGTCAGGCTAACGTTACGAGCTAACATTAGCTACTGCATTAGATCAACCGTTGCCAGAAGTCTGGTGAAACACCATTAAAACATTTGGTCATGGCTAAAAACACAAAGAAACTGTCACAGCACATTGTATTTGCATCCATCTCGGGCATGTTTAACACAATGCTTGAACATTAGCATTATGTAATAATTGACACAGAGGTTTTTGATCGACATCTGCCGCTGTTTCTGAATGAGTTTTTTTTTTCTTCTTTTTTTTTCTCTTCTTTTGTTTACGTCTCCCCTTTACATCGTACTGTTTTCAGGACTTAAAGCGGGCCTTGTTTTTTCCCAAATTAATCATTCAGAACAGCCGTAAACAGCGCAAATCATAGGCATTTGGGCAATGCTCCTATTGCCTGCCCTCCATCTGGACAGCACACAGACATCATATGCAATGAAACTACAGTTTGGTATCAAGGTGCCAGCATATTTATACAAAATTGATTTTTTTGTGGACAGCAAAAAGAGAAATATGAACATTTGAAATTATGCAACAGCAGTCAGTAGATATATATGGATGTAATAATGTGTTTGGACTAAATATTGCACTGGATTTAGATTGTCTGGACATTGGGGAATGTTAATTCAATTAAAAAGACTTTTCAGCTTAGGCTGTAACTTTCTTCCTCACCCTGCTTTTCACTCCTTGCACGCATGCTTGCGCTCTGTCTCTGGCTGTCAGTGTTGGGGGCTGTCAATCAAGTCATCAGCTGCTCTACATTTGATCCACAATCAACCAATAGCACATCAACACACCTTCTCCATCAGCCTATCATCTCACTGCTCCTCGTTTTAAATATGGTTCTTTCTCTGCACGCAGTCCTTTCATGCTGCTGCCGTACATACCCTCCACCTCCTCATCACCACCTGGCCTCCTCAGCAGCATCTGTTTGCCTCAGCAGTCATCACCCAAAGTCATCAGCCACCACCACCTCACCAGTATCCAGACTTACAGATTTATCGTGCCACTGCTCCGATGTCCCACAATCACAAATAACTTCTCTGTGGTGTCTAAGCACCAATGACTTTGTTAAAACCTTATCAGCACAAATCATCCGTTAATCTGTACACTTATATTTCACATTAAACTTCATCTTTATTTTATTCGTCAGTCTCTCCTGATTGAACTGAGTTACAAATATCTGTTGATAATGATCTGCAAATCCTTAACCAAAAATTCTGCAATTCGCATTGCATAGAGTCTTTAGTCTGAGTAAAAAAATAAGGTTGATAATGCTACAGTTATCATGATTACAATGTACTCATGGAGAAGAGTTTGTCGAACTAGCCTCACTTGTTTATGGGAAAAGAAAGTTTCCAGCACCAATTGCATCATGCTGTTATCACTTTGAAGGTTGTGAAGTTGTTTCTCATGTCATTGTGACCTTTATATCAACATGCTGTCTTTCTGTTTATCACAGCAAAGCACTGTTGTCTAGCTAAAAGCTTGGTGTCAACAACATATTGTCAACAACACCAATAATCATTCCAAATTCAACATGATTGAACATGAACATTAATTTTGTTTCTCCACATTAGCATCAGATTTATGGATAGGAAATAGGTGTGGGTTGCACAAGCTGGGTCTGAGGTCATCTTCCTTCCTCTCGTTTCTCCACCAGCTGTTTCAGTGCTGTGCTGCCGGCTCGTTAGAGCAGCAGCTAAAGGCCAGCGCTAATAAGTACCGGAGTAACAGACATGAACACTGACAGCACAACAGGAGAGAGCAGACATACTGACCTTTACTCATTACGGTTGGACTGGAGAGGAAAGAAGTGAAGAACACAGATGAGACAAAGAGTGACAGAGAGGGGGAGGGAGGCAGACAAACTGACATCTGCTGGACTGCAGAGGAGGAAATAGGAAGAGAGCAATGGACAGAAACAATGAGAGAGGTAGATACCTCTTCAGGAACTGGAAAAGAAAGTAGAATGAGCCCAAAATGAAGGCAAG
The DNA here is from genome assembly GCA_026686955.1 of Epinephelus cyanopodus. Lineage (NCBI taxonomy): Eukaryota > Metazoa > Chordata > Actinopteri > Perciformes > Serranidae > Epinephelus > Epinephelus cyanopodus. The sequence continues at coordinate 31,093,462 of CM048920.1, read as the reverse complement.
CACAGTGTACACAAGGAAATCTGTGTGGAGAAAATGATTCACTAAATCCACCATGTTAGTCACGCATCATTTGTTTTATCACCAAAACAATAGTGTCTGTCATGCATGCCTGTCAGTTCAGATCCAGTAAATTTCCTTGTTTTCTCTTGCAAATCGTAATGACACAAAGCTTTTTTTCTCCATTCAGGAAGGTAATTGAGGTTAAAAACAAGCCAGGAACATTGCATCGCCACTCTATTGGACAGTCAAATTAGCACATCACGACAATGAACCAAGCGGTCAGGAGATCATGACTTTTGGGGTCAACCACATCAGAAGGCCAATTGACCCACCACCCTCTAGAGAAGCGGTGATCAGAGGTTGGAGAAGAGGCCTGGAGAAGTGTGTGTGAACAATGCTCCTTTCCACAGGATTAACCGTGTCTCTAAACAAGACACTCAACCCCTACAGCTGTCCACTGTCGCACAGTACATATCAGTGATACAACCAGGTAGATCAATTTCGCAGCATGCAAACTCTTCTGTACGTCTACTGACACAGGCACCCCTATCCTCCAGACACAGTACTATACTACAAGATTGTTTTGCAAAATACATTTTGCAAGAAATGTAATTGCTTCCTAGATAATGTTCACTGAACAACAGTCCCAGAGCCAGAGGAAACTTCTTGGATGGGCAAGTAATTATCTCAAGCAAGCCTTTGTCTTTTCCTTTAAGTATGCAATGCGTTTGTACTTTAGCTATAAAACATCATCACAGTTACACTTAGATCCATTTTTGATTTTCACGATGCCCCTGAGACACTGGAAAGAGACATGGTTTTCATTTAAGGTAAGGAAAACAAGAAAAGATGTCACTTTTCTTCTGCTGAGGATCATCCACAGACTTAAAGTAAAAAGATGAAAACTGTGAAAATGTTGTGAAGAGCATAAACTAATTAAAATGGTCTAAATTGGCACAAAAAACTACCTGGAAACAGAAACGTGTATAAACTCAGTACTTGACAGTTGTTGATACTTTGCATTGCAGAAACATTTCAATCTGTCACACAAAAGTGTTAAAGTTTGATAATAAGCTCTATAAATTAAAAAGAGAAAGCATTTCCTGTATTGAATTATTCGCCTAATTTCATAGCAAAAGGTCTCTCCAACCACAAACTCTGGCGTGTGACCTTCTTGTTTTGTGATGTGTATGTGTTGGTCGATGGGAGGCTGTGCAGCTAGAATCAATACGTGTTTTATTAGTACACAGTTGCTCAACAGAAACAGATTTTAGAATAAGCCTAGCTAAATTGCTGTATCGAGTGCAGAATGTTTCATTAATAAAATATATTCATCCAGAGGCCAATGGAAACAAACAGTTTGTCTATTTAAAAGGTCAATCCTGTGCTAATCTGCTGAGGGTACACCAGGGTGTCCATGTTCTCATTTACTTAAGTTTTCCAACAACTCCAAAACAAGTCCCAGAAAATAAGTGCATCCCTCCAAATAAGTCAATATGTGTCATTGCTGCAGATCATACATGGATTTATTTGGGCTAGCATGAAAGCATCAAAGGGAATGTTATTTTGGATGCTTCCTCCTGGCACAGTGTTCGGATACAGGCCAAGGACGTGTGGTGTCAGGGCTGGATTATGACTTTTTTATGGCGTCAGGGGTGGTGAGACGGAACAGAAACTCAAAGATAACAAGTTCAGATCCCACAGCAGCTCATTTGCGCCCATCGGAGACGGCAAGTGTTTTACAAGTGTCCTTGATTTACTCTGGATAAGAGCACCGTCTCAGTGCCTGACATCATTTCAAATCAAAATAAGAATCTATATTCGAGGAACCAACTGGGAAACCTCCACATGCCACTGGGATTATTCTAAATGTGGAGCAGATCTTAGTCGAGATCACTGTATGGATCAACATTTCACTCTATTATCCATAGCGAAGAACAAAATCTGACACAGGTGTCAAGCTTATGAGACTAGAAATCTTCTACCTTAAGCTCTTTCGACCCTTTAAAACCCATTAATGTATAGCACACATATGGTTAAATGTCAAATGATGGCATTTCCTGTCCTGAATTGGTATACCTGGCTGAAACATGAAGCAGTGATCATGCTAGAAAGACGACTGTAAAAGGCGAGCAGAAACAGCTTCAGATTTAAGATGTTGAGCCATCTTCAGACTTTCATATGCTATAAATTGAAGCATATAAAAAATCCCACACACATTCAACATTAGCTTTCAGTTTGCTCTTCAACTTGGGTTAAATATCTTCGATTTCTCAACTGAATGGATTCAAGTACTTCTGCAGCACTGTGGAACTGTGAAAGCCTCTATTTTCAACATGATGCTGTTCAGTCACAAAGCCTAAACCAGACTGAGAGGTCAATTAGCTTTAGCTGGTTGCACCAGCTCTTTGTGGGTTATTATTTTACACCAAATTTTGTACACATCCCACATAATCGTATCTGGGGAGGTTGCGATCATGTGACAAATGCGCCGTTTATTATTTACAGTATTACTTATAGTATTTGTTCCTATCAAAGTTCCTTCGTGGTGCATGAAGCCAAATAGTTTCAACTGCTGCATATAAGTTTACTCAGATGATCAGCACTGCCTCCACACCACTGGGCCCATAGAGCAGGTGCACTTTACTTCTGCCAGCCAATCAGGCTGCAGCCTTTAATGTGATCGAACCAACTGATCAAATTCTGATTGTGAAATGGGTCATTTCGCGGTGGTTCTGCTGATTTACAGGTGTCTATTTCACAATAGAAATCTATGGGAAAAGTCTTTTTGGGTCCAACTGTATCACATAACCACCTTGGCATTGTAATTCCACTATTTGGCCACTATGGAAATTGGCTTAAAGTGTGGCACACTTCCGGGGGCCTGGTGCTACTACAGTGACCTCCTGTTTATGTAGCTGATCTTTTTCTATCTAGAGCCAGTGTTTCCAGTCTGGGTTAGTGTTGAACAACATGGCGGACTCAGTGAAAGAGACCTGCTTGGTATGTAGATATAAACGGCTCTCGCTTTCAAGGTTCAAGGTTTTTTTCTATTAATACCCAAAGGTAAATTTGTCGTGCAGACAGGAACTCAGCAATCCCAATATAAAATCACAGCCACGCAACAGACATCATGACAGTCAAATCCATCACACAATAGAAAAACAATACAATCATACCAAAATATATATATATATGAACATAGGAAAGTGCTCCATGTTACAAAGTTAAGCTGATTATACAGTAACAAAAACATAGTTATGAATGTAACATACCATTTCTGCCAACAGATGCCCCTAATTCTGTGCACTGGACCTTTAATTTCAATCAAATTTTATTTCTAAAGACCAATATCACAAATCACAATTTGCCTCAGAGGGCTTTACAGCACACGGCATCCCTCTGTCCTTGGAGCCTCATAGCAAATAAGGAAAAACTCCTCAAAAGAAACCCGTTAATGTAAGTTAAGTAAGACAGTAACAGTATGACAACAATAACAGCAGTAGTAGTCGGCATCAGACAAGATCACGACATCAGCATAACAACGATCCACGATCCAGGCGTAGCCACGATTCAATGGAACCTGCAAGACAGTCGAGCACAAAGGCTTCGGAAGAGGCCCACACCTCTGTAGTTTAACACTAGCTGGTAGATACTTAGAAACGAGGCAGGTTTTTACCCACATACTCTGTGTTGGATTTATGAATAGCTGGAGCAATTCAATCCTGTTCTCTATAACCACAGCCTGCTTTGTAAGTAATGGAGGCTGAACCACAGAAAGACCCTTAAAGCTATCATCCAGCTCCTGTAACACTACACTCACAGCTGTTCAAGTCCCTCCTGGTGTAAGACAGAGCCATCTCCACAGGGAGAATTAACTTCAGCCCTCGTCCCTCTTAATAAGACTGTAAAAGAACACAACACCCGGCACATTATTTCTATCCCTTCTGTTCTAATTGCAATCTCCACCGTGTTAGTGTCGACTGGGAAATAGAGGCTGACACAACGCTTGTCAGGGCAATGGCTTCACTAGAAGGAGCGGATGTGTGCGCCAAATAAAAGCAATGTTTGGTTAGAACTGACGTACTGTTGTTCCACACAGTAATGGATGAAAGAAAGGTGAAAAGAACTAAGGTGGACAGGTAGACAAATACGGGAAAAATGAGGAAAAAAAGGATAGAAGCCATTACAGGAGGAAAAAAATCACCCACAGCGCATGAGTTTTAAAGAGAGGCTGAAGCCTAAGACACAGACAGCCAAGCAGAGAGACAGACAGTATCAGCAGGTCAAGGTTTCTGTGTCGACTTGAGGGAATTTGAGAGGGTTTTAAGCTGAGTTGAGTTGGAGGGTCTTATAGTGGCATTGGATTTTCAGCAGTAGCTTATGGTGATTTTCTGACAACCTGGGAGAGAATATGCAGCTATTTATAAAAAAAAAAAAGACTCAGCAGCAGAGCAAACAAACAGCTATATTAAAATTCTTAGAGATGGAAAGCAACAAAGCAAAACAGCATACAAGTCAATAAAAGAGCAGCTTTGAACACAACAAGACACTGGAACATGCATGTGAGCTAATGTCCATTATAATGATCTTGAAAATAGATGCAGCAGTGAAACCAGTTTTAGGGGTCTTGCAGCAGAGTCAAATTAGGACCAGGCCCAGGAGACACCGGCTTTAGGGAATTTAAACAAAATGCAGTAGGCAGATGGAAAATGAAGTAACTGGATTGCTAAGTAATGAGACTCAGGCTAACAGGGAGTTTATAAAGGAGAAGAAATCAATGAAGTTTGCAGGTTGTGGAAACATCAAGAGTGTTTGTCTATAAGAAGTACATGCAGGGACATTCAGGAGCAACAAGTCATTACATCTTAACAGCATCAACAATGAGAGACTGAGCACCATGTTTTCCAAACGAGCCATATGACCCTTTTTAAAAAATAATTCATGTTTACTCAGAGAACAGTGTGAAAATGGAAAGAAAAGAAAGCACGCAAGTCTACTTCTCTGGCAGTGAAATGGACAAACGTATTGATCTGGAAAACAGAAGAGAAGGCCTGTTACAGTATGGATAACTGACTCAAAGGCCATATGATATAAATTGAGTGAGGGATAGGGAAGCAATATAAAAAATGCTGAGGTGAATGGAAGGCTCTTAGCTACATTTTGTCAAGGAATCAGGCAATATTTACCCATATAATTAGATTTATGGAGAGAGTGACTACCTCAGATTAAGAGGATTTGAGCAGAGGAGCTTGTGGTATTTAACCAGATAAGGTGTTTAAGAGCAGCATTAAATGGGCACCTGGAGAGGCAGAGGTGGTGCATAAGCATCACACAAAGATCAATACCTCATTCTATGGCTCCCTCCACATAGTTAATTTCAAACTACAGCCCCCTGCTAATGTTTAAATCCCCTTTTCAAATCTAAATTAGCACTTCCAGAAAATGATTACTGTGGATTGATGAAGTGTTCCAAGCCTATTTCAGCATAATTACAGTGGTTCTAATGTGCAATTATCAGTATGGCCCACTGAAAAACCGAGACCGTTTAGATGTTAAATACTGCCATTAACATTTGCCTATAAATGTTAAATGCTGTCATTAACATTTGGCTATAAGATGGAATGAAGTTATCTCAATGTTTTCTTGGCAGCCCGTATGGGGCTGAATTAAAATTACAATTACAGCAGACCATAATCTACATGGAGTACAAGAGAGTGGCAGGGCAGGATGTGGCAGAGAAGGGTGCAATTGATGATGAAAAGAAAATATAAAGGGGAAAGCGGAAGGACGGGGAACGGTGAGAAGGAGAGAGCAAAATGAAAAGGTGGAGGGTTTTTTAGAAATGGAAACACTTAAGCAGCAAAAAAGGGGACAAACCTAGGAAGAGTCAAACATTCAACAAGCTGTGCCTTTTAAAAGAGGCACGCACATCAAGTCAAGAGACTATTGAGGTTCCTACTTGATGCTTGATTCAGTGCAGAGTTCAGCCACTCACCTCTGCATTCTAACATGTGCAGATAAGCATGCAGCCAATTAGGATGTGCCTAATCAACCCTGTGGGGAATGCCCCTCAACGCTTACTTTTCCTCAGCTCCGTAACAGCAACAGCACAGTTTAAATTTAGATTGCTGACTGACTCAGTGGCATTATTGACCATCACGCAACCAATGCTTGAAGCATCTTTCCACAGAGCGAGCTGCCACTGGGATGCATGACAAGTGGTGCACTTTGTAAAAACTGCAGCACTATGAACATGTCCAGTGCTACACACAAACCTAATATTACTTATTCGCAGAGTAAAAACAGGCCTCTCTGCCCCCATCTCAGACCCATCACTGCTGCTTGCCAAGCTGGAAAAAAAAGGATTCCTCTATGTGTGTCTTTGTGTGTAAAATCAAGTTGCCACTGTAAAGGAGATTTTACTGGTCTCAGTATTTTGTATTTTAAGGAATGGCACAGTTAAGGTCAAAGAACAGGGGAGGTGGCTGTTCCAGTCTCAAAACCTATCGGGTGTTGGCCTGGTGATGATAAGCCTCTATGGGGTAAAGGTTGTGTATCTGGCAGACCTGGTGTCGAAAGTGGATATCTAGGCCAAGACTTCCTCTTTCATGCCCTGGTCAATGACTAATGACATTTGTGTATGAATGCAGAAAATTAAAAAAGTGAGATATAAAAGAATATAAAGCTAATAGTGATCAGACAATTGCCAGTGGGTTCCAGGATTGCATACTGGCCATTGCGTTCCGCCTCACCACACAAACTTTTTAATTGCACTTGGTCTATAGGGACTAGGATTGGGAACCTGAGCAAGGCACCAAACCCCCCAACTACTCGGAGCGTCTGTCATGGGCAGCCCACTCTGACATCTCTTCACCTAGTGCATGTATAGGTCCAGTTTGTGCATATGTGTGTTCGGACCTGTGTGTAATTGACAGAGTGAAAAATTGAATTTCCCCTCAGGGATTAATAAATAATTAAGTATATATATATATATATAAAAAAAAAAAAAAAAAAAAAAAAGCATGATTGCTAATACTACTTACACCACAAAGGGAACAAGTGCATGGATCCACATCTTACACTGTAAATGCTTTTTTTAATGCCCTTTGCGCCAGCGACAGCCATGGCCAGAGAACGCCTTGAGGGAATTTCTTCCAATTTGGCACAAACATCCAATTGGACTCAACAATTAACTGATAAAAATTTGGTGATCAAAGGTCACTTAGTCTCGCTCACCAGACCTTTCTCAAGAAAATAAAGGTCTGGCTGTGCCGACTCTCACTTTAAGATTGGAGAACACTTTGACTCAACAGTGAACTGATCAGGTTTTGGTTTTTAAAGGTCACTATGACCTCAAATAACATGTTTTTGGCCATAACTCAATAATTCATATGCTAGTTATGACAAAATTTCACACTAATGTCTTTTAGGATAAAAAGATAAAACATTTTATGTCCAAGGTCAAAGGTCAGCTTCACTGTAACACCATAGTTGCAAAAAATGCTTTTCTGGCAATTATTTAATACCATCACTCAGGAACAGAAGGGGAGAGATTTGGTCACATACTGAATTGATGACAGTAATCTTTGGTGTCCACATTGAAACTGTGCTGATTGTATAGATTTTCTGTGCTGCCGGGTTGAAGATGTGCATGACACATTAATGTTCTGAAATTTGTAGCTTCTTTGCAGCAACATCCATATTTAAAGCATTGTCATGACTACATACAGTATGAGTCTGAATAGACATGGATGTAAGCTGTGACTGCAAAAGTCACTGGTTCATGGAGGCATGTAACCATGAGGTGGTAATTCTAGGTTTTCAATGTGATCCAGAAGTAACATTAGTTACTGTAATTTTGCTGTTTCCTTTATTAGAGAACAAACAATATCCTCAACACTATGCTCAGATTTTCTGCACCATACACTGGTGATATTTGAGAGTAATCATCTATCTGCTCATTTTGGCTTAGTGGCTCGGAATGCAGACTGAGCTCACATGGGTCCACATTAACAGACTTGTTATTCAACAAAGAAGCTGCTTTTAATTCAGAGTGATGTTTTACTGTAGGAAACAGTTGCTCATTTTGGCCTAGTCTTACTCCTCTCCAGCACTGTAGTGCACATCAACAATATTTATATTTATTTCTGTTGCTGAGGCCGTCAGCTTTGAGCTTATGCCTCCTTGGCCTCTAAACCAGAGCCGTCTGTTAGAGTGACCCTGCTGAGCTCCGTGTCAATGCTCCCATCTTTGGCCTCTCCCCAACTTTATGACATGCTAATTGTCCACTTTGCACATTGTTATGCACCTGGGATTTAAGAGATTAAATGCCAGTGCAGGGCCATTGCTTCTTCCCGTTGCTGTTGGCCCCATTCAGTGTCCAGCCATAGCAGGGCATTACACTGGAAGTGAAGGCAGCACCGCAATGGGATTAAATGGCCGCCAAGTGTGAACAGTCCTGTCAATGCCAGCCCCCATATGGGCTGACTAGCCAAGATGGGACTAACTGGCAGCAGTGACGGCCAAGGAGGCATGTGGGAGTTTTGTAACCTCTACATCCAAGTTGGTCACTTGGCAACTGATAGAGATTTTTCGAGCCTGTTCAAACTACTTTGAGATGGACGACATATTTCGACAGGTTGTCAGTAAGAGAGGGTCATTAATGACTTTACCTACCAGCTGAACAAGAGTCATTGTAAAATTACATGCATGCTAATATCCCATTATTATTCGGAATATGACAATGGCCATATAAACAGCATATTCTGTTTAAATTTTCCAAATTAGGATCTTTTTCCAAATATAACATTTTAAGGTGTGGGATATGCTGGTTTTATTTGGATTTTAATAGCATTATTTGGACATGTGTACAGCCCATTCAGAATATGTGTCTCAACTGGGGTTTTGATTTTTGCAACACACAACCTCGTGTCTATTTACGGTTGGCTCCGTACTTTGTCATGGATACGCTGTGCAAAAACCAATTTGCAAACAGCGGTAACTGGGGTAGAAATGCATGACCAAAAGCAATGTCTATATCTCTGGTGAGAAGGAAAAACACTTTTAATTATGACAGACTTGAATATCAACACCAACTTTTTCAAGAAGGTGGCTAAAGGAGGGAAAGAATGAGGCTATGTTCACACAGTCGAACAAGTCAACTACATGAAAAAAACTGAAAAATTCCTTTTTTTGATGCAAAATGACGAGCTGTCCTACTACTTTTCTGTATTTTGATGTGATGAACAACATTTTGGGGCATGTAAATCGGAGTATACACAGCAGGAGTATTAGCGGAATATTCATTTTCATTAGCCATGTAAACAGCTTATTATGAATATTGTGTTTTTTGGAATAAGGGCAAAAAAACCAAACCATTTTGTGCATGTAACCATACTGATGCAGAATCCTGAGACATTTGTACACTGAGATAATCAGAGGCAAATAAAAGTATGTCATTGCTATATCCTCCAGACAACATACATGTTTGCCAGATATTATCAGGTTCCAACAAAACTTTAAGATCTGGGCACTGGATATGCATCTTCCATAAACAGTTTGTAATATGACTTTTTATCTCTTGCTTTTTTCCTCTGTTATGATGTGTTTCAAAATGCAATATAGCTTATGTAAATACCCCTCATTTTTATAACGTGGTAAAACGTTATTAAAAATATGAAATACATAAACAATCATATGATAAATCCTGCGGCACCCTTGGACGCTCTTAAAGGTGCCCCACTCTGGGAACCACTGCTGTGGGTGGCTGGAACAGGTCCAGCTGTATGATTGGCTTTAAGTTGCAGTGGTGCCTATAGACCCAAGAACTGAGCACAACAATTTCTCTCTTACATCAATATCCTGTAATGTGTTGGAATGTTTAAAGGGGAGAAAAAATGCTGTGCAGGTGTCACACTGAAACTTAGTGAGGAAAAAACATTCAGCTGGCCTATCTTCAATTTGACTCCAAGTTGATCAAATTATTTTTACAGTAAGAGTAATAGAAAAAGAAATCCTGGACTCCGGATGATTCTCTGCTCTCGCACCACACTCAGCCACTGAGTTCTGTAAATGGAGAAATCTGCAAACCATTCCCTCCCAAAAGCTCCAAAACCAGCCGTGATAGCCCTCAACAAAGCCCCACATCAGCATCTAGTCGAGCACTCCCTCTTGAATTTTTATTGTGGTGGGTGAATGACAACTCGGATTTATACCCCTATTGAGAGGCGGAGGCCCTGTGGAGAGTTTTTGATGTACTAGTCTAATATAATTCCAATGCATTTCTATATACAATATAGACGGTTGGCAGTAACTGCTGTCCTTTCAAACTATCTATCTATCTTTGTATTATTTCTGCCTCCCTCTCTTTATCCCTTGCCACCACAGAGGTATCTCTCAGATTGTGTGAATCCAGTTGAGGTTTGCCTTTGATGTTCACTGCTCTGCGTCCTGTAGAGAGCCAAAGACTCCCTCCTGTACTGTGGGGGTGATGCACCACTGCAGCCCACAGAACAAAACCCAACACATCTCAGCTGAAAGAGGGAGATTCAGTCGAGGGACTTTGCTTTTTCTCTGTTCCCAACATTTCTCTGACAGTTCGTATCAACAGCTGACCGAGTGCATCAAGTTTAAAGCTGCACAAGCCGAAACTTTTTGTGGGTAGACGGCACCCCAAACCCCACACTGTTTACGCTTTGAAACACAACTGTGGAAAAAGTGTAAAAGGTCACAGCTGTAAGAGAAAAGGTTAGAGATGAGTGTTACCTGTGGAGTTTGAGCTTAAGGAAACCTCTTACCTTTAGAGCTTTTCAACCAAGTCCCAGGAACTATGGAATAAAAGGAACTAAACCTTGAAGTCCCTTTTGCACATTCCTATTTATGTGTGCATCTGACGAATTGTGAAGAATCAGAAAATTAGAAAAATGATGCATTTAAAAAAACACACTACAACAAATGTAATTTTCATGCACAAGGAAAGGACACAAACACCTTGATGTTGTTTTAATGCTTCTTGAGAGAAATGTAATGAAAACTTTGCTGACTTAGTGTGTGTAAAGTTCTGATTCTTTAGTTCACTTTTTTACATACTCTGTATGCTCTCTCTCTTATTCTCTGTCTCCCTCATGCTTTCAGCTCATGCACACACTGTCTCCTTTTGTATCCATCTTCTTTTACCAGTCAGGAAGCCAACGCTAAAGTTACAACAAAGCTATTAGCATTAAAACTCTTTCACGTTAAAAACACCAAGAAATGCCCATCCTTTGTCCTAATACTGCCATTCAGGGGTGGGTGATATGGCCCTAAAATAATATCACCATATTTTTGTGATAAGGACATTCTTGATGATGTGACAAATTAGTAAAAAAACAAAAAACTTAAAGCAACACAATGTAGGATTGTGCTTTTTACCTCATGGGGTCCCCCTACAGACGAAAAACAGTATTGTCTGTTACAACTGTCACAAAAAACTTTCTGCTCGTGCATTTGTTGACAAGCCAACGAACTTCCTGAAGCTGGCCGTGTAACGCGCGATCATCATGTCAGTAGCCTCATAGCATTTTGTACAAATTTATTTTTCACTTTTGAAACTCAGAAATGAGTCGCGCGTGCGCACACACACACACACACACACACACACACACACACACACACACACACACACACACACAAACTCAACAGAGTAAAGCCAGACAACAGCAGAGAGGCCGCGGTGCAGATGAAGGGAATATAACTTCAAGATTACTCTAGCTGACGACAACTACGTTTGTTACTGTAAGTAAGTGTGATAAAACCTCTGCCAGCCAAGCCAATATTTTATCAATACATGTGATCAGCATGTAGAAAGCCATATTTCAATCTGCTCTGTCTGCCGTCTCAAGTGAAACAGATGCTCTCAAGCATTGACGGAGGTGTCATCCAACCTATTGTGAGTTGATGTACCATCACAAGGATCTTGAATATATATTCTGAGGGCTCAAAAACTCCATTGTGTTGCTTAAACAAAAACTATCTCTCATCTCTTTAGTTTTTCATTTCTTTAGTTTCACTTCTTTAGTTTATAACTCAGAGTGAGATTCAGATTCTGTTTACCATATTAATAGTATAACAAAATAAGATCTACCACATATCACACATTTAAACAGTTTCCAAGTACAAAAAATATACCCTGGGATCTATATATATATATATATAAAACAACAGGTGATTTCCCTCTTTTATAGCAAAATCCTCAATGTTTGAGTTGGGGTTTTTTTCCACCTAGACGCTTTTCCATGTTTCTTCTGGTCATCACACTGTGACAGGCTGTTATACTATGATAACTATTGCACATTCACATGTATGTCGTTTTTGGTCAAGCTGTGAGTGGCACATAGGTGTACAGTACCTATTACTAAGGGTTACAACAAAATCACTTGATGACTCTGACTCGCTCCCTCTGAGTGACAAGTTGCTAAAAGAGTCTGAGAAGTCTGGGGCTCTTAATAAAACATTCCGTGTGCCGAGACCTAACGACGCCACAGTTTATCCCCAGCTACTGAAGCTGCTCCTCTTTTTGGAACCAACGCAGAGTTGGAAATAATTTCACTTTCAGTCATGTTTGTTGTTGCTGTGGGTCAAGTCAAATATCACAATATGAATTTTTCATATGATATCAAAAATTATGCCGATATTATCCTAAAAGAGATGATATGGCACATACCTAGTGCCATGTACCTCCTTATTTTGTGAATGAAACTTGACACGTGGTTACCATGGCGCCAATCAGTAACCTTAACTATTGGATAATAGATTTAGTTTTCCTGGTTCCCTCAGTCGAAGGTTTATTGACCCCGTTGGGAGAGTCCGCACAGTGGAAACACTAGCACCCTAATTGATTATTAATAATTCTGCAACAACCAGCCAAAAACATTACCAAAAATCATCACAATCAAAAATATTTAAATTGATTGTTGAGTGATTGTTGAGTCCCATTCCAAGGCCATTGAATACCAGCGTTTTAGCTTGGTAGTTGGATTGAACTACCTGAGCACTGGTGTTTGACATCCTGGGAATGAGACTCAACAATCAACTATCTTCTTCCAGAGTACACACAGCACTTTTAAATTAAACTGCACAACATGAATTAAATTCTGAACTAGTGTCTGCAACAGAGAGCTACGTCTCATCCTTACTTGTAACGATGCTTTGATTGAATGCCTTGAATGTCTCATGTTTTGTGCATGCGGTGCACCAAATGAATTCCTCCCACAAAGTGCCGAGTGAACAGAGCATGTGAGTGGAGCGGGGAGTGGGAGGATTTTGTGTTGAGTGAGGAGCGGCTATTTTTTTTAAAAAAGGTGGAGCGGAGCCTTATCTCTCGCTCCAATTTCGCTCCAGTCGCTCATGCCCCACCCAGAATGCATCTTTGCACCTGCGCACACCCACACTATTTTCTTTCAAAACTATGGAGTTCTACTTTTTTCAGAAAAGAAACTGAGAAGAGAAGCAGCAGTACCTTGTAGAACGGTCCCTAACTGCGGGAGAAGCAAGAGGGCTTCCTCGGAGGTCGGCCGCTTAACCTGGTCCATCTTCTCTACACTTTGACTTGTTTCCACCCTCCAAGTGGTACCATGTAAAACAGTCCCTAACTGCGGGGAGAGGGCTTCCCCCGGAGAAGCTACCAAGCTCATGTTTTATTTGTGAATAGAAGATTTCAGGTTAGGGTAGTATGACGCAATTTTTTGAGCGGAGTGGTGAGCAAGTGGAGCAGGATAAAATTTATGATTGAGTGGAGCGAAGAATGCGCAGAACCAAGCGGAGCAGACGAGCGGCGCAAAGTGACAGGTCTGCAAGCGAAACATGCTCTGCAAGTGAAACAGAAAAGTCTGTAGCGAGCTCCTTCTCCAGGGAAACCTGGATTCACCAGCAATGAGTGAACACCATCACTGCAGCCACCTCTTTTACACTCCAAGAACTGTCAAAGATCAAAGATTTTATTGCTATGTGAGATTAGTTTGAGTAATGAATTCTGGGTAATAAAGCCGTTTGCCGTGTAAAATTTCTGGTGTAGTGTAAATATGAGACACTGAAACAAAAGCCTGCACCGAGGAAAGATGTGCCATGCCTGGATCAGCTCAATCATTATTTATGACAATAAATCCATCTCAGAATGTGCTGCCACTGCAGCTGGTAAAATATTTAAGCTGGACAATGGACATGGCAATAAAAGATTCCTCACCTTCTCTCCTGTTGACCTTAGCAAAGACCGGCCCATGGCTGCTGGTTAGCTGGGAGGAGCTTCTGAATGATGACAGCGGCAGATTGGCCACCAGTGGGCTGTCACATACCTCTGTTAACCAATGAGAAAGCAGAAAAGACAGATAAGGGTCATGGATTGTTTCACTGAACCTGCACACCACTATGTTACAGTGTCACTATAATATTGTTGAAGAGGCAGAGTGAAGAAAGTGATGAAGTGTCCTTCTAATTGAAAGGTTAAACTTGAAGCTCTCTTGAGTTCCCATTACAGATCATTTTAGGCTGGGGCAGATTGTGGGTCACGCAGAGCAGGAACATGAATAAGACAACTTGGTGTCTGGGGAGAGGAAACTCAGTGGAGACCTTTTCATGCCTCATACACTTTGATGTTTAGAAATGTCAAGTATAGGAATTCCAGTTATAGTTAAATACAAATTGACTCTGAATATGTGACCCATGAACAGTTAGTTTCTGCAAAAGGATGTCGTGATATTAAAATGGCTTATTTTGAGGTTATGGATTATTATGATGTACAGTATGTACACATTACATTGATGCACCAACAGACAACACCACGGAAACACTCTTTTCTCTAGGACCTATAGAAACAGAGTGACAGTAGATTGCAAAATAAAGGATATAAGTGTGCCAACGTGAAATATTATCAAACATAACATATGTTAAGTATTCTGTATTTTTCTGTATTGTAGTTATTACTGGTGGTTACTATATCAATCTCTTGCTTCATAAGGTCTCAAGGAAAAACTAAAGAAAATCAACAATTAATTTATCCCACAAACACGAATTTTTCTGTGTAGTCACAGTCTGATACCTGTTCTGTCATATTGATAAATAGGGTCAGAATGTAGTAATCATAGCATAATCTTATAATGTGCACTTCACTTGCAGTGGCAGATTATCAGACAGTGAGCCTCTGGGCACAGACATCTGAAAGGCCTCCACCCAGACTGAAAGAGACCTGAAACTAGAAACCTTCTGCTCATTTTGTGTCTGTTATATGCTTAGTGTGTCTTTGTGGTTATATTATGATATATTATGGTTGTTTTACATCACTGTGTGGTTGATTTACATCTCTTAGTGGTTGTTTTACATCACTTTGTAGTTAATTTACTACTCTGTGGTTGTTTATATATCTCTCTTTATTGTTGTTTTATGTGTCTTAACATTGTTTCATGTCTCCCTGTGGTTGTTTTTTGTCTCCTTGTGGTTGTTTTACATCTCCTTGTGGTTGTTTTATGTCTCCTTGTGGTTGTTCTACATCTCCTTGTGGAATCATCATTAAATGGTAAAATTGAGAATTAGTCCAGTAAACAGATTTCTAAATCTATTTGTCCAGGACTTGGCTCTGAGTTACATTAATGGACTTTTGAGTGTATGTGTGTGATGTTAAGACACGACTAGAGATACAGTAAGCATTAAATTTATTTTGTCATCTTGTTTTGTTTCTCGCTCTCTCTCTAACTTTTAAATGTATTTCCAGTTCAAATTATTCACAACCTATTCAGAGGTGCCAGGTCCTGTCTCCCTCCTCTGACAACAAGGCTTCAGCTGAGATTACTTTGTCAACATTATTGTACTTCATTTCAAGCACAGAGGGATTTTCATTACCTGAGACTATAAACCACTGGCTGTTGACAGTTTTGAATAGCCTGTCATATTTACCTAAGTCTACCCGTTGTAACTCCTCTCATAAAGACAAAGCCCTGAATGTTTTCTCAAAAGCCCTGAATCCCTTCGGTTTTTAAAAGGCCTTTAACTTTGAATCATTGAGTTAATAATACATGCCCATGTTTTATCCTGTTATTCTTCAATCCTTAAATAAATCTAATATAAATTAGCACATGTTGGTATTATAGTCAGTTCATAGCATTGAAGACTGCATATACTTGGCATGTCAGAGATCCTTGAATTGCAATTCGAACTGCCTAGATTATTATGGCATGGATTTAAATGCAGCAGATTTATCAGCTAAATATTCATTCTGTGAACTCTACTCCAGCATAGCATGACAAAAATACGTTTTAAGATTAGTAATGCAGTTTATGCCAAATTCCTACTCTACTTATGTTATGTAACTTAAAAACATCAGACAATTTTTGCCTCTTTTTAGGTGGCAGAAGTGAAAATTAGTCCACATTTGTTGTGTTATGGTTTCAGCAGTGGACAACTATCAAGTACATTTACTTATAGTTTTTGAGTATCTGCAATTTTTTTTTCCCATAAACTACATTTGAAAGACAAATATTGTATGTCTGACTCCACTACATTTCTACAAAGGCTCTCATTTCTTGTCACATTTGCTTTGAAGTCAGTGAATAATTTTTTTTTCTTCTTTAAAATGTGAATGTCCATAAACTGTGATCATGCAGTTCGCATGTGGTTTGTTTGTTGAAGTGGTGTTCCCATACCTCTATCTCACAGATGTGTTGCTCAGTTTTTTTGCAAGCACTCCGGTACTTTAACTAAAGAGTATCTATATGACTGAAGTAATAGAGTTATGTATTTTCTCCACTACTGTATGGTTTCAAAAGGATGAGGAAAGTTGGAGAATACAAAGTAATATACAATATAGGATGTAGGCTCTATAGAATGATTTTTTCCTTTGCAACTATCATGTTTTTCCCAAATGATGTACATATTTTTAGGAATTCTGTCTTACTATTTAATGACGAAAACTCTGTGTGTCTGTCTGTTCCACGTTTTTCTCCTCACTGACTTGGTCAATCCATGTGAAATTTGGCACAGTGGTAGAGGGTCATGGGAGGATGTGAATGAAGCAATATTACATCAATTGGCCAAAGGGGGCGCTACAGCAAGTGATTGAAATTGCAAACTTTGAATGGGTATATCTCATGCCCCGTATGTCGTAGAAACATGAAACTTTTAGGGATGCACCGAATATTCGGTAACCGAATATATTCGGCTGAATATTGCAAAAAACATTCGGTATTCGGTGGAATAAGTGAAAAGCAAGGCTGAATAATAGCGGCATGTTTTGATAACGCAATTAAACACGTGCGGTGATGGACGGAGTAAAATGTCGGCATTGTGGCGATATTTTACTCCGTCCATCACCACACTCGCATTTGCTACTAAAAATAGTTTTGTGCGAGCAAAATAAATCATTCAGCACGCTGTGCGAAAAGGCGAATCCTGCCAGTTGTGGGTTGAACTGGGGTCACAGACACAGACAGGAATGTATTCCTGTCAAATACGACGGCCATAGTGCTTTGTGGCACAAGATAAGGCTTACCGGAGACGGAGAAGTCCGGCTCCAATAATATCCTCTTCTTGGCGTCATGACTGCCCAAAAGTACCTGAACAGCCGTGCTGTGGCAGCACACAGGTATGTGACGTGTCAGAGGAGAAACGAGCCGTTCACATTTCTGTCTTGGTGGCAGGTAACAGCCCACAAACCTCACCGCACTTTAGGGACTGTTCTTTACTTATAAAGGGACTGTTCTTTACTTATGAAGGGACTGTTCTTTACTTGTCAGGGGAGGAGGGTGGCTGGTTGATTTTTGGTTGATTTTTATTTTATTTATTTTTATATTTTTATTATTTATGTTATTTCAATCCCCCCTATGTTAATCACGTATTGATGCTGTTTCTGAAGTATGAATAAGTCAATAAGTAATTTATTCCATTGAAATATCATTGATGATCAAAAATTGATGTCATATTAAACAATAAGGAGCAGAACAAGGAAAAAGTTATTTCTATGGTCTATAATATTTTTGTTGAATGCTCTGTTATAAATACAGATAATTTAAGATCTAAGTGGGAACAAGATCTTCATATGGAAATACAGAGAGAGGATTGGTCTTACATATGTAGGCAAGTTCATAAGTGCTCTTACAATCTAAGGCATAAACTAGCCTTATTTAAGATGATACACAGGATTTATTATACGCCAGAGAAGTTACATAAAATGAACAGTGAGATGTCATTTCTTTGCTGGCGCTGTAAGAAACAAAAAGGAACATTTTTTCATATGTTTTGGTCATGTGATGCACTTTCCTTTTTTTGGAATTTTGTTACAAAGTTGATATCTCAATGTCTACATGTATCTGTCTCTCTTTCACCTCGTTTATGCCTTTTGGGAACTAGTATGTCTGATAAGTGGAACAAATATCAAAGCAGATATATAGATCTTGCTATGTTGGCAGCCAGGAAATGTATAACTTTAAATTGGAAAGAATCCAAACCCCCAGTATTAGTCCACTGGTGGAATGAACTTTCAAGTTCTCATATAGAATTTGATTTTAAGAATTTCCTAGGTCAATGTAAGGCACAGTGACAATGATAAGACCTGAATGCAATAGTCTGTGTTGTTTTGTTGTTTTATGTCTGTTTGTTTGGTCAGGTTTTTGGTTTTGTTATTTGGTTTTTGTTTGATATGAGGGTATATGTTTGAATATCATTGTGGTTATCTAACTGTTTTTTTTTCCCTTTTTTGTGAGGGAAACTGAGATGTGGGGTTAGTGTGCTATGTATGTATATCCCTCATGCTGTGATTAAAATATAATAAAAAAAAAAAAAAAAAAAAAAAAAAAAAAGAAATATCATTGATGTATTATAGAAAAGTGATTTATCTTTTTATAAATGACAAAAGCCACAACTGCCTCATTTTTGCTGTGTATCCTGATACTACTCAGAACCATGATATTTTCACTGGTATCGTACTGTGGGTCCCATTTTTGGTACCGTGACAACGCTAATCTGGAGGGAATTCATCTGCAAAAACTAATGAAAAACTAAACAACGGCATTCGGTATTCGGTACTCAGTATTCGGCCAAGTGTTTGATTTTATTCGGCTTCGGCCACAAATTTTCATTTCGGTGCATCCCTAGAAACTTTGCACAGAGATGCCTCTCCTCATGAGGAACAAATTTGCCTCAAGAACCCATAACTTCTGGTTATTTTGAAGTTTTTGAAAAACACTTAAAATCGATCTCTTCCTAGGAAGTTTGACCGATCTGCATGAAAGTCGGTGAACATAATCTAGGGACCAATATCTAATGTTTCCTCTTGGCAAAAGTTGGAACACTTACTAAAACTGAGCTTCTATAAGGCAATGAATATTGCGGAGGGTGTGGCTCATCACATTAAGGTGTATAACATCTCAAGGGTTTCACCGATCACCACGCAACTTTGTATATGAGCACACATAATCTGAGGGGACCCCTCCATTACTGACCCCATCAAACAAAATGGGGGCGCTAGTGAGCTAATGTCTTATCAGGGCCTATCCGCCATATCGATTTTTACTAAACTTAATAGATATGCAGAACAGGACGCCTCAAGGTAACTGGAGAAATTTAACTCTAATTGGCAACTGGGTGGCGCTATAACAACAGAAAAATGCTTAAATGGCTAAAATGCGACCGAATGTGGCTCCCTGCGTGGCCGAATGTTTTTACCTCAACTACTAATGTACAGTTTTAGCCCACTAACTATCCTTCTATTGGCAGTGGTACTACTGTACTTTTGATAAAGCAATCGTACTATCAAATTCACAAACACTCTGTCTGAATACATTGCTCTTCTGAATGGGTTCAGTTGACTATTTAATCTGCAATTTCCTATGACCTGTATCCCATAAACACACAATCTGCTCTGTCCGCAGTCTCTCATTCACCGCTATTATGATTTACGATCGCGGTTGACACAAGCACATCACGCTCGCGGTGCTAACAAGTGTTAAAGACAAACTAAAATGAAAGCTGTCTGTATGTAGGCTAACAATTGATCTTAAAATGTGCCTGAGGCAGCCGACCTGCAGACAGTGAGTCTCCTAAGTAGAGGGTAACAGTAGTAACAGTGCCAGGTCACCATCGGTTGGGCATTCCTCCCTTTCTCAGCTCTCGCCAGCGTGTGAAAGCCGGGCCTTGTTAGAGCTCTTGTTTTCTCGCTCTCCTGTTTTCTTTTCTTTGTCTCCTCGGACAACACCTTCGCCTTCTTCCTTTTCTTTGTTGCTTCAGCCATGACAACCACGTCTAACTTAGTTCACCTCGGTTCGTCTACGCTACTCTAAAGAGAGGAAGGGGATATGACATATGCTGGAAAGCAGCCAAATTTTGTAGTCCCTTTTGTGTCCAGGTTCTTACCCGAACATCCGAAACTGCATAGTGCCAGTGCAAGTGAAACAAACGCTCTCAAGCAATGACGGAGGTGTCATCCAACCTATCGTGAGTTGATGTACCATCACAAGGATCTTGGACATATATTTTGAGCGCTCAAAAGCTCCATTGTGTTGCTTTAAATGACTTGGTAAACAGTGCACAAAGCTGCCATCAATGGATAAAAAATCTCCCTAGAGAACCATACACCTGAACCCCCCTAGGTTTAGGCTGAGCCCAGAATGTTTAGGTTTGGCTCCACCCCTGTCGTCTCCTCTCTGCAGACACTTCTGTTTTTGTCTGTGCATTTCCATTCAAGCTCAGATAATTGCAGCATCTTCAGACAAAAGGGACTCATGGCTTTGTGTACAATTATATACTAGTAAATCTCCATTGAACTATCATCTCTCCATATCACATCCTCTGCTCACCCCTGATGTGTTTGTTACTTGGTGGAGGTGTTGAACATGTGAAAATTGAATGTCCTCCCAATTCTCAATCTTCAAAAAAGATGTCTTAAACTAAAATACTTTCCAACATCCCAGCCAGATCTCTGGTATGGCTTATATTTTTAAAGAATGTTTGAAAACCGACACGTTAACAGATGGCAATGCTCAGAAAATCCTTTACAAACGGAACAAAGGAAAGAGAGTCTTTGGTGATATGCTCCTGAGTAAATGGGCTAAAGATCACATTTGCTAGTTCTGTAAACTACAAAAAAATACTGATGTGTGTGAGTTGAAAGAATGTCAATTGACCATTCATCAAAGGGAATTTTTTTTTCCACTCCTGATTATCTAATTAAAGACAGCAACCTGTAAAGATTTTGATAGATCCTAAAACCTTTTACAATGCTACTGTCTATTCATCTCCATCCAGCCAGGCCTGAAGCTGACAGAGACACGTAGCAAGCTGTGGATTGTAGTGGAGCGCTGACTGCAAAACACAGAAGAATTAGTGTAGAGAGGTGAAATGAGCATTGTAAAACCCCGGTGGGATGTGTCGTGAGAGCACGGCCTTGGCAAGAAAAGCTGGTTAGAAGAAGCAGAGGTGTTTGAACAGGCGAGGATGATTTTCCTCGGAGGAGTAGTGACATTTAAAAAGGTAAGACTGCGAGAAAAAAAGCACAAAATACAGAAAGCTTAGAGTAAAATGAAGGTAAAAGGCTGCTGAACTTTCAGCCACTGGCCAGGGCTTTGACAGACATGGACACATGGATCTACAAAGCATTTTTGAAACAGAGTAACAAGGAATGCACAGTTTCTTTACTCAGTTATTGACAGACGGCTGTAGACTGACAACAGATTCATTCAGCAGCAAAACTGACTGTGCCTGCAGCAGTAGAAATCTCACGTCTCAAAGACTTTTTTTTTAATCACAGTTCAAATGGTAATCGTTGAACAAATATAAAGATTTTCTAGCACAGATTTGATGTCATCAGAACTGTTTTTCTTTTCCTTCATCATTCTGTGCTTCTTTCGTTGCTTTTGAGATCATTTTTTAAAAGCAATGAAGGTGTGCTATTGTTGCACCCACGTCTGGTATATGAAGGTGCTCCTGTATCATCCCTGGGCTGCATGTGATGACTTCCCGGAGCCCTAATTACTGGGCGGCACTGTTTAGCACTATATATAGACAGGTGCCTGCTACATGGATATGCATTTTTCTACCTGGCTTCCATGTCAGTGGCATGGTCCATAGTTTGGCGTGGCGATTTCTGGCACTGTGTCACTTCACGTTTGGGTTCTTGGTGACTGTAAGGTTGTGGGTTTTTCCTGTGCCACACAT
The DNA here is from genome assembly GCA_026686955.1 of Epinephelus cyanopodus. NCBI lineage: Eukaryota > Metazoa > Chordata > Actinopteri > Perciformes > Serranidae > Epinephelus > Epinephelus cyanopodus. Next base: position 31,071,289 of record CM048920.1, on the reverse strand, counting down.
TCGCAGCATGTGTCATGGCATTACATTGGCACAGCTGGCTGATCTCCAGGTGGCAGATCCAGGGGATATTGTCCACCTCAAGGTATTACTTAGCAGGACTTTTCTTTTGCTGAGGTATGCTGGCTCATTCTCTTCTGTTGAGGCTTCTGTTTGGCCTCCAGCTATGCGTAACTTTTCTTGGTCTCTGTTCTGCTTTTATTAGTGAGCAAGCTGCAGCCTTGTTGCTCTCATTCTCTTGCTGTCTGGGAAACTGCACCTCTGCTCTTCTGTATATACAAGTTTGCATGAGCCAACTTTTAATTCAAGTCTAACTCCCGGTTGTTTTTTTCAGTGTGTAGTGTGCAGACACCTACATGCCAGGCTGTGCATCATGGTGATGGCCTGTTCCATAGTCTTGGCCCTCACTCCGCAGTGCCACTGCTGTCTTTTCTCTTAGTGGTGTTGTATCTGCATTCACAGTCTCTACACTCCATGTATTCACATCTGTTTTTCTTTGTTATCTGGTGATGCAGCTGGTTCGGCTTCATGACCCTGTCCATGCTCATTTCAGCAGAAAGAGGTTAAACTGTATACTAGAAATGTTAAGAGGTTCTCTGTCAGAATACGAGCAGTGTCCTTTTGTTTCTTTTCTTTTCTTTTCTTTTCTTTTTTCTTGAGGTTGGTTTATGTGGGGATATTAGTTTTCAGTTGGTTGGTTTCTTTATTTGCAAGGTTTATTTATTTCATGTATTTCATTATTATTATTATTATGAGTAGTAGTAGTAGTAGTAGTAGCGGTATATCATATGTTAATATCTCTGGGTGGCATTATTGACAGTACTACAAAAAAAACTAACTAACCACTAATTATAAAATTATTACATAAACAACACTTTTATTAATATTTACTAAACCTCTTTGGACAAATGAATTAAACTGCACGACATACTAAAGAGCAGCATTTCCATTATTACAAATGGAAATAGGATTTTCCAATAGGTTTCTTTTATATCTGGAACCAAACCCAGACGTTCCAGTTTCGCTTCAGTTTTTTTAATAAAAGGCTAAAGGGCAATAAACACAAGCAGCATATCACACTGTCCAAAACACCTGCGGCCATTAGTCCCTGTGTAAGTTCGAATATTTGGCTATTTTTCCAGCAGCAATAGGCATCAGCTCTTTAGAAAGGCAGCAATTTGATCAAATTCGCACCCTGGATCAGCACATCCCAGCCACTGTACCTCCGCTACTTCTTCTGTGTGTATGAAGCATCAGTTGATGTGATTCAAAAGACAGATTTGTGATGCGGCTGATGTGTTCTGCGCTTGAGGCCCAGGGTTACAAGAGAGACAGGATGTCCATCCATCTGCAGTATATCATCCAGTTTACCATTTTAGTGAAATAACTCAGTGCCCAGAGAGACAACAACAGATCCAGAGATGCTGAATACTGATGAGCACCATCCATCACTTCAACAAACTAAAGGTAAGAGTTTGGAGCGTAGACTGTATATGAAGATGGACGTCATGACAACATCCTGAAAGTGAAGCCAAAATAGCTTGATCGCCCTCTGGTGGCCGGCTGCAGTATACGTTATAAAGCAAGCCCCCCATAATGTTAGCGGATGGGACATGAGCCAAGCTTAAAAATCAAATTTCTTTTCTTTTACCCCAATGAATGTTCAAGAGTTCATTTTTATATGATAAAAAGAGGGCATAACATCAGTTCACAATAAATGGTGCTGCTTGCTTGCAGTAGGGTTAGACCGGTGCATGTGAGGGACCTCAATACTGTCGTTCACTTCCTGATTGCTGCTGTGCAGACCTAGGCTCCACATGATGTCACCAGTGCAAGATGACAGCAGCCGCATCCAGGATAATTTGGCTTTATTTGTGTACAGTGGAAGGAAGTGGAGACGTGTCACCCATGTTTATATACAGTCACTGGTTCAGAGGAGTAGAAGTTTCCCAGACAGTCAGAGCTGACTTGCTGATCAGTGTGATCTCTGTCTCTGTCAGAGTGAGCTGGATCTAACAGCCATCGTCAAGTGGAAAACAGCTGTGCTTGTTTGTTTGTGTCCTTACAAACTTCTTACCCTTTTACCGAAGAGGCAGACGAAGGTTTATTTGTATTATACACTGTGTGACTGTTCGACTCTGGAAACACTGCTGAAAACTAAAAGGCACACAAGAGCACGCACCCCCGCCAACACTATGCAGCTTTTCTAACTTAGAGGATGACACCAAAATAAATCATTTCGCACAATAAAATTCAAACTTGGATTTAAAACTTGAACCCAAAAACACCTTAAGGGCTTGGAATCAAATTTACCTGCACAATAATGAATATAACAAAACACATGTCATGTGAGTGTGTGTGTGTCTCACTTAACATGTCACTGCAGAAACGTGAAGACAAAAAATTTCATAATGTGGGCCATACATTTTTTCGCCAGGTTATCAGCTTGGCTTTAGGAATGGCAATGTCAGTCAGTCGGTTGGTCCAGACTACTACATGAAATGCACGGACATTTCAGCCTGGTCTCATTCTACAGGTGTCAAAAACCAGCACTTGGTCGGTGACTTTCAGCACCCAACAAAAACATCCTTTCACATCAGCTTCATACACGGCTGGTCACCATTACTGTTTAACCGTGCCGGTCGGTGGGAGGGAGGGTGGATGGGTCCAACCATCACCCGCAAGGCTGGTGTTCACCTCCCATAAGACTGTAACGCCAAACCCTGCTCTTTTTTTCCTGAATCCAACTACATGCTTTCGTTGGCAAAACGTAACCACATTTCTAAAGAGACTGTATGCAAACTGTACGTTTACTATGATAACAGAAGTGTATTTTAACTGGCTGAAGTTGACACTGCATCCCAGAACATCAACAAACCAATGCACTAAAGGTACCTTGTAGAGATGTCCGATATTATCGGCCTACCGATATTATCGGCCGATATTGGCATTAAAATGTAATATTGGAAATTATCGGTATCGGTTTTTACTTTTTTAATGAAACAACTTTTACACAGCATGCACATATTATATATCAAACTCTTCAGCTACTTCTCCTCTTACTCAAAATGTCAAAATATGAGAGATGTGGTGTATAGTTTTTGAGATATCTTTGTTTGTTTGTAATATATGTAAAGTTAGTTACCTAAAATGATTTAGTTTTCTTTTATTATTTTTTTCTGAGAGGGGGGACCCCGCATATATCGGTATCAGTTGATATCGGTATCGGAAATTAAGAGTTGGACAATATTGGTATATCGGATATCGGTAAAAAAGCCAATATCGAACATCCCTCGTACCTTGTACATCATGTTTTGACATGGAGAGTCCATGACCAATTGTCGATATGTGACCAGGTTGCAGTGAGAATGTGTTGAACATTCATGATCTCCAGAGGATCGTCCCGTCTTTACATTGCAGTTCATTATCAGGTAAAAATGTTAATTTGGCCGATACTTTGATTTATGACCAAATACCTTCTAAAGTAATGAACTGTCCATTAGCCTCAGCTGTACTTTGTGTTTAGTGCTACTTTGGATTGAAGAAAACATGATTAAAATGATCAGAAATGACAAACAGTACCTATTATGAGTAGTTCATGTCAAAATGTTCGGAAAAAATATATTTGCTTCACCAGAACTTCCAAAGATTAACAAGTCCATGGCCAGCAGCTCTGTGAGGTTATACAGTACTTTGGCACCGAGGTGCTTGGAGCTACATGTTAGTGTGATAAAATACTCACAGAGACAATGTTAACATGCTGTTTAGCAGATTTTAATGTTCCTAGTTTAGCATGCTAGCTAGCTATCATTTGGTAATTGGCACTCGACACAAGGTTTGTTTTGCAAATATTTGGCCATAAACCAAAGTACTGGACAAATTTAAATTTTACCTAATGATGCCACTATATCAAAGAGCAGAGGATTATATTTTTCACAATTCATCCTCCAGTGTCACAGAAATCATTTTGCCAGCCATCAAGATATTTAAAAAAAACTAAAATAGCTAACATCACTGAGCTAGAGGAAAAGTCAGGAGATCACCAAAATCTGTAGGAATCATCCTCTGGGAAAGCATTAGTGTCTGTACTAGTGTCTGTACAAAATTTCATGGCAATCCATCTATTGCCATGATCCAGACAGGACCAAAGTGGTGGGCAGATCGACCGCCAAGACCAATATTTCCACCCCTAGAGAAGGACCTCAACGTCTGTCTATTGAACAGTTTGGTTTCTTAACAACAAATAATACAAACTCACTGAGCAGTGAGCATGGCTCTAGTTTTCTCTATAAGTAACTGCTATTCAAAGTTTATCATCTCCTCTGTAAAAGCAGACCAAATTATGCCCGCTTCAGCTATGACTGACAGCAGATGTCTCGAAGCCTTTATAAGTAAATCAGCTTTCCTCGTTAACTCAGTTTGTGACTTTCTCTCTGAGTTTCGAGGCATCACCTAAAAGCTTTTTGTTGAGTCATTCATAATTGTGTAAGTCAAACTAACAGTTAGCCTGGTAAAGCCATTTGGCTGAGACTGATGTGAATCCTGCAGACCGGAGCCTGACAGCCCGACAGCTTAAATGAGACGCTGTGCTGCCAGACTGACTGCTAACAATGAGAGAAATAGTTGTTCCTCATTTCCAGCTTTTCATCTGTCTGCTGGTGACAAACCAGGCAGGCCTGTAGTTCTGCTGACTCTCACAATCTAAGCCCTGCCTTGTTAGGAAATCACATTACATTTAAAGTACACTTGTAGATAAACTGTTCTCTGCAACACAATTAACTTCTTCTCTGTGAAATGGTATTAAAACAATGCTGTAATTTCTTCCATGCTAGCTGCATTAATACGTGGCTCCATGGGGGGCAGACCTAATCAGCAGAATTAAATGATCAGAAGGAAACTGCACTGCAACAATGCAGCAATTAAAACATTTATCTGGAGTCTGCAAGGTTTAACCCTCAACACATTAGCACACACGCTAAGTGCTGAGACAAGCAACAACAAAAAATGACTGTAAAACACATTAGTAATGGGAAGGAAGATTCACAATGAAATATGTCAGTCTTATGCAGATTTGGATTGCTGCAGGTTACATCACTTCTACTAACGGACCCAAGGCGAGATATGCGAAGTATGTGATGAGCATTTCATTAATGGATCATATTTGCATTTCAAAATAGGGACAAGACATTGAATGGCATTGGGGGGACTTTAGTTCACTCTGTTTAAAAAAACACAAATTATCATGCTCTTCTTTCTTTCCCTTTTGCCTCTAGCACTTAGGGTTGGCTCTCCCTATGGGTGGAGAAGAAATGATATTTCTAAAAGGATTCTTTAAATAATCACGCAAAGCTTTGCCCTCTTTCATGAAAGACAAAAATAGTTTGTGCTTAAACTTTGAGCTACATACAGCAGACTTTGTAGGACAGTGTGGGTAAATTGCAACAAATCTTCCAAACTAAACAACAAGATTTACAAGTGACCTGCAGGATAACACATATAAATTATGATTTGGATTAAAATAACTATTTGTTGAAGGACCAGTGTGTAACATTTAGGGGATTCAGTGGCATTTAGGGGTGAGGATTGCAGATTGCAACTAGCTGGAACTTCTCCTGGTTGAAGCTGAATTATCCACAAAGGTCTCTGCCTCTCCAAAAAAACGACCAGACCTAGTGATTTAAACTTGTAAATCACCGAATTTAGCAGTGTAATAAAAAATAAAAACAACTTCTTTTTTAAACTTCTGTTTTTTCAAAGCTACTCATCGTGGAGGGGCTGCTAACTACAGTGACCAACAGGAAAATGCAAATGGCCCTATTTAGAGCCAGTGTTTGGTTTGTCCACTCTGGGCTACTGTAGTAATATGGTGATGCAACATGATGATCTTCATAGTCAAGGGCCTGCTCCTTATGTAGATATTAACAGCTCATTGTAAGGTAGCAAAAAAACAATATATGTCCCAAAATCTTACACACTGGACCTTTAGGTTCAGGGGAATTTTGTCATTATGGTTAGAATGCTTAAAAGCTTATTACACTTCTCGGATAAGGTCAGGGAATGATTGCAATCATAGTTTAGAGATACCAGTGTTGAGTGTTTGTTAATGGGAAATGGAAACAAACGATGTTTCAAATTATGTTTTGTTCACCCATCCACCTCCACCTCCACCCTTTGCATCCTTTGTGGCTACTTCCAGCTTTGCTATCAATGAACAAGAGTCATAATTCATATAGCCACTAGAAGACTTTGTCACCTGGCTGTAAACACACAGTTTTTGGGCACTTGCTAAAACAACTTATGCTGCTTTTCTTGGGAAGACAGCTCTTTAATTCTGCAAATGATTTTTATAGATTACTTCATTAAGCTGCTGTACGGACATTTCAAGTGAAAAAGAAGCCAGTGCAGAAGTGGCAAAAACTGCAGTTCCTCAAATGGCCACTTGAGGCTGGTGCCAAAAACAGGTCCAACATCATGATCCACATTTCCACTGAGCGGTACGGTACGGTAAAGATCAGTTTGGGACACTTTTTTTCAGCGTCCCTTTGAAAAGCTGTGGATGGTACCAATGGAGAAGTGCCTTACCAGCCCCATTTTTGGTCCCCCCTCTGTTGGGGTACCTAGCACACAGATCTGGTACTAAAAGGTGGAGCTGTGAACACTGCAGTCCGTCAATTTGTCAGTAGCGGCTTATGTAACCACTGTTCATACCGTTAAGGATGTTTTGCTGCCTCTTGCAGCATTCTGAAAATGTTGGCGTGCAACTCCGCCCTGCGGACAATAACCAAGGTTCAGACTTCTGTCAGTGTCACCTTGAGGAAATAGGGTGAGTGCTGGATGGAACAGTGAGTGACAACAATACCGCCCACATTTAAGAGCAATGTTTAAGGTGGTGGAAACACTGGGGTCTAGGTAGCATGTCTGAAAGCTTACTTTTGCCCAACTCTAGAGCAGAAATGAACATGTGTCACAGTTAAGTTTCTCAGGGTATATTTTTTTATTTCGTTTATTCATGTTATTTCCTGTTTTATTTTGAAGCTCACATCTCCTCTCATTTCAGATCACTTCTCTTCCTGTCCCTGTGTGTTTTCCCTTCCTTTTGATGACTTCACCTGTGTGTGATTGTCGGTCCCGCCCTGATTAGCCTCACCTGTGTCTCGTTATCCTTCCCCTCACCAGAGTATTTAGTGTGTGTCTTGTTTTCTCTCAGTGCCATTTTGGCTTAGCTCCTTGTGTGTCTAGCACTCAAGTCTTTTGTCTCCCTGTGTCCTTTTCTTGTTTTTTTGGATTTCACTTGCTGATTGACTGCCTCTGCCTCAATCCTATTGGATTTGTTTGCCTCCACTGATTGTCCTTCTGTGTACCAAACCTACCTTTTGACCAGTAAAGACTGTGTTATTTTACCCAAACTGTCTCCAGAATCTAGTGTTTAAGTCCACTCTCACCTGGTTCACCAGGTGTTACAATTTGTTTACAACCTGGTACGAAAAATGGTTTTGGTGTCTGTAGCTACTTTAAAAATTCATGACAACTGTACGGGGTTTGGATTTTTATGTAACTCGCCCATTTACATTTGATTTAGACCTAAAGTTCCACACTCTCATCCAAATATGGTTACGTCTGAAAATGAGTCCAAGATGGCAACGGCCAAAATGCCAACAAAACTACATCCATTGTTTTCATACAGTCTGCCCTCTACATGTAAAAATCCTTGTGGTTAAAATGGATGATGTATTTCTCATAGCTAAATAAAAAAAGCAGCAAGAAACTAAGCCATAAAGATATGAATTAATTTTATTCATTACACAGAAAAAAACAATCTATTCAATATTCCTGGAAAACTGTTCGCTATTGGGTAAGATGCAATGTACAGGTCGTCACGGTTATGTTGGTAACATCATTACCTACAGTGAGTACAAAGGCATCTGCTGTAGTTAAATAAGAGTAATGGATTGTTTTCTTGTATTTCTCCCCTTACTTCTACTACGCCCAATCACTTTTTTACAGAGTGGCTTTAAGTGTTCCTTTGTCTTCATGGTGCAGGTTTTGCCACAATAGTGACTCACCAAAAGATGGACCCCTCAAATACAGGTCTCTACAATCAGTTAAACCCATTAACTACACATAGGTGATCTCCATTTTACCAATTTGTGACTTGTAAAACTAACTGGCTGCACCAGGATGGAACCAGGTGTGTCCTATGAATGATTGCTTAGTCTCCTGTGTTTTGGATTTTTCTCTCGATTTGTGACAAAACGCAACATTAAATAGTTTGATTCAATGTTGTAGAATAATAAGATATAAAAATGTTCCTTATGTTCGGTTTCACATTGACATATTGCATCTACATGCTCCTGAGTCATATTTTGTTGTATTTGCTGATTTGTGAGCAAGGACACAGAGGACACCCAGAACCTGCAACTGAAAAACTACACAGGCCCCCAAGGCCTCTTCACCAACTCTCCAATCTTAAATAATAGCCCTCACTGATAAAGGATTGTTGTAAAAGGAGAATTCAAGGTTTCTTTTACAACCTGGGTCTCTTTTTATTTATATATATATATATATATATATTTTGTAGTTTTGGCCATCACTCTGATTGGCCATAACAACATAACTGGATTTAAAACTGACTGGTTTAAAAATCGTGTCTTATGAAAATGTTACCATAAGAAAATGGGGTGATGACCTACAGAAATAACCTCCAGGATTATAGCTTGATGGTGTCTGGTTTGGGCTGAGCAGAAGTTGAGTGTCATTATTACACAAGGCTCTTTTCACAAAGAGGTGGAGGACAGAACAGAATCAGTTCACGAAGAAGAGTCTTGATTATTATAATTACTGTTTATTTCAAGAGGCTCTTACATGGCCCGCTCCCACTGTGCCACTCAACTCGTCAAGCCAACAAATAAAAAGCCTGTCATTAAATCGGAAAGGAGGAAGGTCAAAGCAGCAGGTTAAGTAATTATTAACAGTATTTCTAGCTAATCTGATGTTAATTTGCTGTTTAATTGATTGAGACGAGAGTAACAATGAGGGAGGATGTTGAGATCTGCATTACTGTACTGTATGTAGGAAAGCCTTTTAAAGGGGCAGTGCACCCAAAACTCAAAATGACATATTTCTCCTCTCACCTGTAGTGCTATTTATAAGGCTAGAGTGTGTGAGTTGCTGAGTGTTAGAGATACTGGCATAGAGGTGTCTGCTTTCTCTTTAAAGGAACTAGATGGCACTTGGCTTGTAGTGCCGAAAGCACCAAAAAACAAGCATTAAAAAAAAAACTTCAGTTAACTTTGTGATATTAGACACAATGTTTCCATCCTGACAATCCATTTAAACATTGAAAACACCAAAAGTAATTTAGCTGGAGATACCTTTCCCATGAGTTTAGTTCTGCTGCCAGATCATGATCATTGTCATGGAGAAAGTGACACTGTCGTCAAATAAAGCACTTAACCTCCAGTATTTCATGACAGCAGGGTTTTCTTCAAAGACAGGGTAACTGCGTTTAAAATCCATGTTACAGTAATGTCAGGCTGCTGGCAGGAAGATGGTGATACAGGAGAACAGGACTTTATTGCTGAAACTCGTGTTGCTGTGCACCACAGAGCTGCAGCTGTGTGAAGGTGAGATGAGGGGAGTCAGGTGAATGAATCTGACATCACACTCACACACACACACACACACACACACACACACAAGAAAAAAGAAAACCCACTGATGGGTGAAATGAGAGAAGGAGTTGGGAGTGTCACTGCATGGCTTAAAGACGGAGGGCAACTACAATGAATGTCCACGCTGGGCACTGAACCAAACCCCTCCACTTCTTCTCTTTTTTCGTACACTCCTCATTTCTTCCTCTACAAACTCCTGCTCTTGTTCCTCCTTTTGACTCCTTTCTTTTCTCTTCTGTCCCATCACACTCACGTTCTTTTTCTCTATTTTACTCCACATGTTTGGCTTCGGCTCAGCTTTGTCCACTGTCACCATCCATTTCCTTAGTAATACACACAATAATCCTACAGCTCTTAGACTTTTAAAACCAACTGGATGACCCCTACAATGCAAAATGCTCAAGGCAGGCTTTCTTTGACTTTGGAAAATGGGATAGGGAGGATTATGCTGGGCTTGGTGTGCATATAAAGTTGTTTATTTCACTGGCTTGTGATTACTGATTTATTTGAGTACTCAAGCAGATAAGAGAATTATTGACTAGTATAAAGCTGCTTTAATCAATATATTTTACATTACATTGTATTAAAATGGCAACTTGCAACATGTTCTCATATTTAATTTAAACATTAAGAGTCAGTGTTGTGTTTATAACTTGTTGTACTGCCCCCAAGTGGGGAGAAAATCAATAAATGGAGGTTTCAAGTCATTTTTTTTTTTGTTCAAAGTTCTTTCTTCACCTTGGACCTTGAGCAGAGAACAGTCAGAAAACAATCTCACAACAAGTGGTCCATTTAATAGGCGTTCTGGAACTCTTGCTCAAATTACATGACCTTCATCAGCAGATGGACTTTGCCCATTTGACTTGAAAATTTGAGACTGTCCTCCAAAAGTACGCCCACTTCAGTCGTTTGTACAAGCAAATTATCACAACCCAAATTTACATTATTGTCAGGCAGTAACCTCTAGTGGCCATAGTTGTTATGACTGGAACAACCGAGGAAGTAGTGTGGAGGGACAATAAAAAATTACGTTAACCCAGGAGACCGTTTTATTTTGCTATGTACCCGGACACTGCTAATGCTTCTTGCCGTGCTGCTGTAGCTCAGTCGTAACTGTAACTGATGCTGAGGTTCTACTGACTGCGTGACTGGCGGTGGGTGGCGCAACAGGCCAAAACACAAATTCAAAACATAAACATGATTTACAGACTGTAAAAATGTTTTTTAAATGCGAAAATTCTGGCTGTACTATTGTTGTCGGTGAGATCTGTATGTTATATGAACATTATTCCTTAGTCTATGTGACGATTTTTCAACTGTTTGCTTTCGATTTCTTACATATAGCTCCTTTAAAGACACTGGATGAAAACTGTACATTTCCTGTGAAAAGGAAGTGTATTCGAAAAGACACAATGCATATAACAGCTTTTAAAGTACAGTTTTGAGGGACTTGTACTTTATATGAGTATTTCATGCAACTTTATAGTTCTGCTCTACTGCATTTTACTGCACATTTTACCACGGCCCTACAACCTAATCTACTCCTTCTACCTAATCTGACAGCTACTGTCACTAGTTATTTTGCAGATTAGGATTTTACACACGAAACATACAACTATGAAAAGTGTCGATGCATCAGAGATTATAATCCAACAATAGAACATTAAATAATATAACACTGGCAACACTGAATACTGTGTACAACCACTGATTTCCTAGGCTAAAAGCACAGAGAACATGTTATTTCCTCTGAGAAATTTCTTTCTCACCATTCTCGCTGTTTTCTAAATTGGATATCAATTGTCACTGGCTTTTGTGTCACGTAAAGCACCGACAGCCTGTCACAAAGAGGTGATGAATTTACAGTATATATAACAATGTCACTCATCATTAACACAGTGTGTTTCTGCTAATAGCTGATGCCCACAGTTTCTACTTTCCTCCTACTTCAGAGAGTGACAATGAATAGTGACCTCAGCAGAATGTGGCTGATTCTTGGACCAATAACAAGTCATCTGAGATAATGACAGGGCCATTTGATGAATGGGTCTGTTTTTAGGGAGGCAGACATCCACTGGGGAGTCGGCCTTGGGCAAACACAAAATCCCTCAGGTCACAAAGGCAGATGGATGGACTGCAGTTCTCTGTCACTTTTATCGCTTAACTACTTGTCCCTGGATTAATAAATCTAGATTCATGACTGGCAGCTCCAGGCTCACACCACCAGCCGCTGCCACCTTTACGTAACCTTGACTTAATCAGAACCTCTTCATGACTCCGCTTCCACTAAACACATTTTCATAAATGACACTAAAGAAGAAAAGTAAGGGGCGATTTATCCTCCACTACTTTGCTCTTTCCTCGTGGTGGTTCTCTAAGAACCCACCGTCTCATGAAGCATAAAGGACAGCAGGGTTTTGCAGAGAAAATGCCTCACACATTCACACCAAATTGATTTTATTCAGGGGTTTATGTTCTCTCAGTGCACACCACCAGCTCATTGAAAAGTAATAAATTCTGATGAGACAGGGCTGCTCGCATATGAAACAGGGAGCTAGGCCCAAATTTAAATCAACTCCTCTCCCAGCATATTTTTTACCAACTTATTCTCTGTCTGGCTGTGGACTGGAGGAGATGAATTTCCAGTAGTCTGAGAAAATAACAGCACATTAATGTTTCCCTGCTCAGCCTCAGCTAGTTAAATAATCAAACACACCTACTCAACCTACAGTCTCAGCCATCAGAGATTAAACGCTCTGGAAGACACTGTGCTGTTTTCAGCAGTGCAATAATCAAAATGCAGACAAAGCTGTGTTTTCTGTAAAGTTTTAGAAGAATGTAAAAGCAAAGGGTCTCAGTCATGAAACGTGAGCAGAAGGAATTTGTGTGTAAACTATTCACAGAGAAATTTACGTGCATGTCCATATCCATCAATATTTTAGTAGCTCCGATCTTTTCATAGCTACTAACAAAATCTACTCCTGCTCCTGACCACTCGTAGTGCTTTTGTCAATTTAGTAAAGCACATAAATATTGCTTGTCACTGTTGGAATTTACAATTTTAACTCGTTTTGCGCTCTGTTATGTACACAATACAGAAGCCTTTGCAACACGTAATCTAAACATGACAAAATATTAAAAATATAACACATTTAGTTAAATTAGTTGGCAATTAGCAGGTTTAAGATCCAGATTAGGTTCATGATTGTGAATTATCTATGTAAATCGACTCAATAGATTACACGTTCTTTCTACATGTTGAATGATGATAATAAAAATATACGTAAGGACAGCTGGATCACAGCCTCTTTGGCCTCGGTGCCTGGGTTCAGCAGGAGCAGCAGGTGGTGGAGCCACGAAGGAGCACGCGCCGGCTCAAAGAATTATTTGAGACAACATGTCTGTTTTTTTTTTTGTGGCTTTTTGATGATTCGAATGAATAAATCTGATTTGAAAAATGTTTAATTTATGTTGTATAAAACAGAGCTTTAGGCTATTAAGATTCAAATAATTTGAGGACGATGCCTACAAACTGCTGTAGGCTATATGTTATCCGTATCATTTGTTAAAATAAATGTTAAATAGCTCTACATTCAGACAGCCATCACTGATTTAGAGTTTATCCATTACGCACAAAACATCTCTGGTTTCCTGTTCCCACTTTATTCAAAAGTGTGTGTTTAGTGACCGCTGTATTTTTGTGTGTCCTTATGTGTTTCTTTGCCTCCAGTTTCCGCTTCACCTCTGACACCTCTGGTTCTCTGTACTGCGGAGACAACATTAACAGCATCTGTTACCTCCCTCCAGGCCTTCGCTTTGCCTGTCCCTGTCACACCACTACTAAATTATTTCGATCTCAGCTTCAGAAAAATTCTTTTTTCTTTCTCTCTCTTTCTTTCTTTGCGCCATGACTGACAGGTTCAACTGGATGCACCTTCACCTCCTTATATGGTGGTCATTGGCTATTCATGGGCTGGGATTTATGCTAATTGCTGATTACCGGGAGCGCGCTGTCACTTTACGATGGATTGGCATTCATGATCATACACACGTGTTTACAATCAAATCTGAGTTTCCTGCAGCGTTCCTGAATCCGCAGTAGGTTTTTAGTGGAGTAGGCTTTTATGTGCAAATCTACACTCAGTTTTACTCAATTTTCATGAATGAGACCCAATGTGTCTACCTGTACACTGCATGGGGTGAACTGGTACTGACGTTAACTGCAAACTCAAACAAAACAAAGGAGGAGAGTATGTGGGTATGTGAGACAGATTTCAAGTTGAAGGCAAAGGAAGGAAGAGGGTACATGCTGTTTTCCAGTGACACTGTTTTTCAGTAATTTGCCAAGATGCTTAAAAAGATGTATGTTTCCCTGACTGCTTGCAGTCTAGCAAAGGCAGCTTTAGTATGACATTGTCAAACTGCCACAAAATCACTTGGAAAGACATCACAGTGAAAGACTGTGCATAGGAAGCATATACAGACTGACAGTTATCCCTGGTTTCCTTAAAGTGCACCTTTTACCTGACTTCAGTCAAGTTCTGGGGTGTAAAATTTCACACCTTCATTTGGTTCACCTCACTTTCACGCTGCACTTTTAAAGTGGACCTAACCACCTGGACAACGTCTTACAGTTACAGCAGCTGCTCATTTGGGGGCGATATAGCCTGAAACGATCACTGACCAGGAAGAGCAAAAGCATGAGGAAGAAGAAAACACGGCTCATCAATTGGTGAGGACCGAAAACGGAAATCCATTGTGGGTAGCCACAAGTAACTGCGATATATAGTCCTCAAACCATATATCAGTAAGCGCCTGCACCTCCTCACTACTCCACGTCTGCCCACAAGACATTTTGCAACTTTTTTTTTTTTTTTTTTATATCCTGGTTCACGCTGTTGGCTTTGTTTTTTTACTACTCAAAATGCACTGCGCTCTAGGTCACCTCCTCTCTTTGGTTCACTGGATAGTCTGTTTGCATTTCCCACTGTAAGCTAACCGCAGCAGGGTTCACTTGCAAGTGAACCAAGACCCCCAGTTTTCAAGCAGACCAGGGTTTGTTCCTTTGGTCCGTTCGAATGAGCGTTCACACCACTCTAAACGAACCCAACTATCTGTGGAAGTGGACCAGGGTTCGTTTAAAGCGGACCAATAGTGACAGTGTGAACGCGTCCTTCGTAGCCTTACCTTAACCATAGATGCGGCAGATCACAAGAAACACTCCCGTTAGATATTTTAGGGAACTTTCAGCGTTTTCACAGGGAATGGCAAACAACCTATTGCTTGAAGTTGAACATCTCTGTGTGGTTTTGTACTTAGACTTTGTTTAAGAATTAGGTTTAGGTAAAGTTAGGGCATATAATTGCAATGCTACGTGTGGTGGTTAAAAAGCATCTAAACTCTTCTTCGTACCTTTCAAGCTCTCTTTGTTTTTTCTTCACACAATTATTTATGACATTTTCCATGTATACATAGTCTGACAGTGAGTGATTCATGGTGTCTGGCCCCTGTCTATACAGGAGGCTTTTGAAATATTCAGAACAGGTATAATAAACACCTTGGCCTTCAGACATTTCATGCATTTCGTGGCCTTCTTAGCATTACCACATATCCATTAGTACAAATGTGTGTATGAGCCTGTTCAAATTCAAGTCTCATGTTGAGGTAGGTTTAGATTAGAGAAGTTAGGGTTAGGGTCAGTAAGGATCTTCATGGGTAAGGGTCGGGTTATGCTGGAAAAGAAGTCATCTGCATGTGTTGTCCGACTAGGCCTGGAATCAACAGTGTTGCATTTATCTGTGTCCATCAGAAGTGACACACATGATAACAAATGAGAGCTTGAGGAATGTGTTTAAACTAGGGATGCCGTGGTGGAAATTTTCCCTCATAGTCCAAACTCACGATAACACTGATTACACCGGACATTCTGAAAGAAAATATATTTGCAATGATGTGCAATATCTGTAGAGCGCTTTCTTTGATCTTTAATGTTAGATCTTTAGATTTTCTCCTTATTTTCGACGGAAGAGGAACGGTTGATGTGGCAGCGTGTGCTTTTCTTTTTAATATCATGAAGTGATGACGTGATAACATTAAGTGTTTTTTCTTTTTCTTCTGGGTTGTGGCTTGGGCTTGGCAGTGGCTTCCTCCTCTTTTTCATCTCCCTCTTTTTTCATGGCGTGCGCTCTTTGCCTAGGGATGACCACCTCTTCGCCAACCACCTCTTTGGTCCCCCAACATTCAGGTCTTAGATTCCATCACAGTGCGTGCCCAGGACTGCTGCCTTACGCATAAGAGCCTGGCTTGCCTCTGGCAGAGCTCTGTGCTGTAACTCTGCTGCTTTCATCCTACAATTGTAGCATCCATCATTAAAAAAAGTATTTTGCTTTGATGAAAGTGAGTGGGTGCATGAGTAAGTGACTGAGTAAGTGAGTAAGTGAGTGGGCCTTCCCCAAACCAGATCCGCCCCAGTGCCACTCTAATGAGGAGTACTAGTTTATAGTCACCTTCACAGTTGAAGCCCCCTCATTGAGGCGTAGGCTAGAAATACATCTTTGGGATGAACTTCCCTCTCCCCCACAGGAACAGGAACTCATGTAACTTTTTGAAACCATGGAGAAAAATAAAACTATTTTATGCTCTTCCTATATTTGTATTTTTTATACTTGATCTGTGTGTGCTGCTACTGTTTACCTGATTTTTGTATATTATCCCTTTGTCAATAAATAATTAAAGAAAGAAAACTTACATCAAAGCCTCTTTGTTAGCATTTCGTTTTTCTGAGCATCTCATTTTTCACTGTTTTTAAGCTGCTTAGTTTTTGCAACAGTTCCTGTAAATATACAACATTTTACAGTTAAATCAGTTAAACCATTTTCTAGACTTGACTTGACTTGTAGAGGGTATATTAGATCTTAAACAAACTGTAACCTTAAATTTGATAATATCTGTACGACAATATTAGATGTCTTTGTTAGTTTGAGCACTTTACTTTTGTAAGGGTAGCTGCAAGAAACTAACATTTGTGTGTCACATGGTCAATAATTTGGCATCCATGTAGACTTTCACTCCTCGCTACCTAGTTTGGGATGGCACCTACTGTAATGTGCTTAACTCTCCATGTGAATGCAGAAACAGAGTGGAAGTGGGTAGGGACAACCCAATCGCCAGAAGAAATGTTGGCCTTGTACATTTCAGTTAACTACAGACATGTTAGATTGCATTTGTGAACATGTAGAACGAGTAGCGCACATGTTGAAACTTTACGTTTCAACAAAGCTGTAGATTTTGGTAGTTATGCTTAGGCATTAAAACGCTTCGTTATGGTTCGTTAAAGATTTTGGGTTAAAATACCCAGATTAGGGGGCACAATCCCTGTAAATAAAGCAGCTATGTCTTGCTAAAAAATGCTTTTCATGCCATAATCCTGGTATGAAAATCAGCTCTCTGTAATAGAAAATAACACATTTCATGCCTCATCACTGCAGGACAGAGACAGTTATGTATCTGTCAAAAAAACAACTGCTTTTAGAGTCTGAAAAGGTGCTGCATGCACAGCAATAAGTAGGGTTGCAACAGCACACCTTTCTAAAGGTATACCATAATTGACAGTTATTATACTGTGTACATTTGTTTATCGATGATATTGGGAAAAAAAAGCAACTGGACAGAGAATCTCAACTTTATTTTAGTTACGTTCAAAAGAAAGGCTTTTTACACATACCATAAAACTTCAGTTAAAAGCCTTGTTCCAATTAAATACCTAGTCCTTTTTACTAGCCGGGTGTGGCTACACATTTTGACAAATAAACACCTGTCTTAATTAGACGCCTCGTCTGATCGCAAAGCAGTTCATTCTTTTTATAGAAGTTCATCGACTGTATAAAAATGGGTTGTTGGCTACCTTAAATTATGTGTCCATTCCTTAATTACCCAGTAAGTTATTCATATTCCTTTAGTCTGTAAGGCTCCACTGATGAAAAGAATGAAAAGGGTTTTTCATAACAAATAATCCAAGCTGTGAGCACTGTATCAACAGGATGAAGTGGTGTTGTGCAGGTATGCTGGGTGCAATAATCCTTGAGCGCTATAACTCTCTCTCTCTGATGCGCTGTCTGTCGGAGCTAGATAAAGTTAAATTGAACCCTCTGTTTTCATTTCTTCACGGGTCATTTTGACTTACAGTAATAATAATTCTGTAATACTGTGATACCATGAAAATGATATTTCCTGAGACGGTCATCATACCGTAAACAATCTCATTCCATTGCAACACCAGCAATGAGTGTCTAAATCAGTGCTGGTTTTGTTGTTTGTTGGTCTTGCACAGTCGTGTGCAGCTCAGCTTGGCGGGCGTCTTGCCTTGGTGATGCCCCATCCACCAACCCCTCCGCCTCCACAGGACAGAGACAGTTTACACACTGTGTCCCACAAGAGACTCTGATATGATACAAAAAATGTAACATTCAGAAATGTAATGCCAATATTTCCTTATGGCAGCTGGGCTGGCAGGGAGAGGTGGGTAGTTTGGGTAAAGACATGCGTGAGTGAGTGAGAGTGAGTGAGTGAGTGAGTGAGTGAGTGAGTGAGTGAGAACAGAGACAGACAATGTATCGCTGGAGATGATGAATGTGACAGTGACAGAAGCCTGCTGTCCTTCATGTACAAAACAGGATGAATGATATGTCAGTTCTTTACTGAGCTGAAGCCTTTTTGTTGCTTTGGAAACATAATCTGGACCCAAGACAGGTCATTAAGTGGATGATAAAGGCTCTGACTGATCGACAGTATGCCGCAGAGCAAAACATATGAAGCACGGTGGAGTGACAGAGTAAAATCTCCAGTTCTGTGATTTGTCTCTCGGAAATTGTTGGGTCTGAGCCAACACAGACAATGTACCTGATCCATCTGGATTTGAGTCGATTTCAATCCATACTATCAATACCTTATTTTTTTCTTTTACAGCTGATGTCTTCCCAAACAATCAATACAGTTGAGAAACCACAATGCCTATTCATGCATTCATCTCTCCTCTCTACCCTGCACACCAAGCACCACCAATCTTTGCGTAAAAAGGCTCATTAGTGATGTTTTTGTCGATCTGCCTGCAGGGATGTCACGTTAAAAGCTGCCCTTATTTACAGCAGCATTCCAAGAGAGTACAGTATAATTACAGTGAAGAGGAAGGTTCATCAGATAGTACAGAGCCACTTCTACAGTGCAGCTGCTGGAACTATTCATTAAAACGTCCTGAGAGAAGAAAACAGCTCTAAGGAGCTTAACAACAACAGAAAAAAGGAGATCTATCTTTTTCCTAAACTTGTTGCAAGGTAAATCCTCTCAATTGTTAAAAAAAAAGGTTTTTTTTCAGTTTTTAAATAAGCAACTTTTTCAGGGACTTCACTGCTGAAATCATCTCTTTAACCAAGAACCCACTTTTTAGAATCTTTTCTGAGAATAAAACAGGCGCCGAAGCAGCAGCATCCTCTTGTGCTGCTCTCCCACATCTTCACGGCAAGACCACAGTCTCTCCCCTCCTTCTCTCTCTCATGAGGAAACATCTAATGCTGGAAAAAGCTAAAATAAGAACACAACTTGTGGGATTCGCTGTCTTTTAAAACTTGACAGCTGTAAATCTCCAGAGGAAGCGAGTCCCCTTTTCAACAACAAGCCCCTGCGGTGGTCGGATCAGACATAGCCGACTGTTTTATTCACTGAATTCACAGAATAAACTGCAGGAGCTACAGTCCTAACTCCTAAACTTGAGAAACGGGTCGCAGCGCAGACCAGAACTGACCTGCAGCTGTTGCCTTAACGTCTCCCTTCAACTGCATGCTTTTATTTTGAAGAATAAGAAAGCTCTTGTAAAATGAATGAAGGCAGATTTCATGGCTTTTATTTTTTGTTGAAGGAATAGACTGGAGTTGGAAACAGTTAATTAATCATTAGACAAGCTGTCTGATATTTGTTGAGGTAATTTGTGAAGTTAAATTACCAACATGGCAGCTTCTCAAATTAATATAAATATTAGCTGCTTTCCTAGGAAGATCTTTGGGTTGTTTTGGCATTTGCATGTGTCTTCTTGGAGTTTTTTTATACATTGCAGAATTTATTGATCAATCGAGAAAATAATGGACAGATCAATCAATATTGGAGAACAATCCCTAATTACAGCCCTAAAACAGTTATTTGAGTTTGGATTCTCTCGATGAATCATTAGAGATATTGAATATATTCACGTTTGGATTTATTCCAGCTTTATAAAAAGTAGCTACCGTTACATTTGACTAGTTTCCATTCTGATTTTATCTATTACATCAAGGAAATAAGAAGGAACAACAGTCTTTTACTTTCTTAATGAGCTGATTTATCCTTATGTGGATAGTTTAAAGTCTCATTAACAGCCACATGTCTTCAACCAGCCAACCTGCCCCCCCTTAATGCAAGCCTGTGCCATAGCCGAGTGATGTCTAAGTGCTGAACAGCCCGCTCTCCTCCCCAAGAAGCGCACGGAGCCGCTCACCTTCTCCACCTGTCCCGCAGGAGCCGAGCAGCAGCGAGGCGATCAGCGCAGTAATCCAAGCGACTCTTTTACTCCCCAAAGGCATGTTGAAGCGATGGGATGCTGCAGAGTAGCCTATAATCCCAGCAGTCGGAGAGGAGACAGACTGTCCGTCCTCCTCTTCTCCTCTCCTGTTCGCTTCTCTCCTCTGCTCTCCTCCAGCTCCGCTCCGGTGCGCTGCGCTCCGCTGCAGTAGCCCTGCTGCCACAGTGTGGAGGGGCCGGTCGGTACCTAGTGGGGAGGAGGAGGAAGCTCTCACACCTCCTGCCCTCCGTCAAGTGATGTGGGGGAGAAAAAAGGAGCGAGGAAAAAGAAGAGGGAAGGTTTTTACGAGACTGTTGCAGGTCCAAGTCCAGCGCGCAGCCTCCCACACTGAGATACTGAAGAAGCTCAGAGTTCCTACAGGGAGTCCCAGGACTGGTGTCAGAGCAGCGAGAGCATGTGGCTGATGATTAACTCTTTATGTCAGTAAGTCCTCAAACACATACAGGACCACACGTCTTTATGCAGCAGTGGGCTATGCGTCTTAATCCACTAAAATCAACACAGTTCTCACATTTCTTTGCATGGGACCATGGATGCAGAGGATAAACTCAATGGGCCCCTGTGCACAGACATGTTAAAGGTCCCCAGTCCCTCTTAAAGGTCCAGTGTGTAGGATATAGGGGGTTATATTGGCAGAAATTGAATACTGTAAGCAATATCACCAGAATCACCTAAGAATTGTGTTTTTGTTACCGTTGACTGAGCCATTTATGGGGGAGTGGGTCCTTGTCTACAGATTCCGTCATGTGGCACCACCAGAATAGACAAACCAAAAACTGGCTCCATATAGGGAGTTTTTGCATTTTCACATTAGCCAGTGTGGTTAGAAGCTGCTCTGCAATAGGCAGCATAGGAAGAACACATATTTTCAATGTGAAACTGCTTTATTCATTGTTTTTACTGGTTTAATTCGTCGCATCTGCTTGTTTTGGAAATGAAGCGCCTTCTGTGGATGATTCGGCACCCAGTAAAAACCTCTTGTAGGTCTGTTCACAGGGATAGTGCACCCAAAAATGAAAATTCACCCATTATCTACTTACCCATATGCCAAGGGAGGCTCTGGTGGCGGCACACAGAGAAGCAGTCAGAGCTGCAGGCTACAGTGAGGCTAAAAACAGAGTTCAAATGACGTTTTTCTGAACAACTTTTTATGTCGAGGCTTCAGGACACTTGGATCACTACGGACGAGCAGTATGGAGATACTTTGTGGTTTCAATTATGTGTTTTTGGACGTTTGAATCTGGGGCGCCATCAGCCTCCATTAGGTGGAGTTGTGTTGCTACCTCCTCTCCCCTTGGATCTCCAACTCTGAAACTTCACCTGGGCCTCCATTGGCATATGGGTGAGTAGATAATGGGTGAATTTTCATTTTTGGGTGCACTATCCGTTTAAGTGAACAGAGAACAGAGGCTAGCACACATTCGGGTGCTGGGCTAATGGCCCATTTCTGGCATGCCGAACAGCATCGGAGAAACTGTAACGTGAAATTTCTCCATTGTTCACCGATTTTAATCACCTGTTCTGTTTTTACCAGTGTAAATCACCAAGTCTGTTTGTTTTGGAGAGAAGTAGACAATTTATCACATGGTAAAAACTTCCCACATGTCTGGATCAGAAATAAGGATGGGCACACATTAAAGGGGAAGTTCGGTTTTTTACAACCTGGACCTTATTTCTGGCATTAAATATGGTTGTTTACTCACCCAGATAAGTTTGGTGTCATTTAGAGTCCTTCGGAAGATATTTAGATCTGCGAGAGCCGCGTACATCCATGTAGTGGGAATGATCGGGGCACCGACAATGAGGCTCTAAATAACATCTGCCGCGAAACTTGTTAATTTCACCAATATGTTTTTATGAAACACTAGAGTTGCTTGTCATCATAATCCGGGTCATTTATACTAACCTACTAATGTCTGACCTGGATGATGTCATCCAGGTGCACCGCACGCGCGCTGCCGCACACCCACAGCACTGCTCTGTTTACAGCTGGAATTTGCTAACGTTGCTAGTAAGTACACCATGGTTCATTTTTACGAATGCCAGTGGTGAGGTATATTTTCCAGAACCAGACTTTGAAACACACCTCTAATCCACTCCAATCAAAAGCCTACACTTAGCAGATGAGGAGCCACCTGGATCATCTGGGCCTTGTTTATCCTCTGCATTGACTCTAGTGATCACAAGTCCACCTCAGACGACAACAACAGGCACAAGACGATCCCTATCAGGGAAATACATTGCTTTGGCTCCTACATGGTCACACTCAGCAGTAAGCACAGCAGCCAAAATGCCTTTTATGGATGTTAGCAGAGTATCAATTTTGCCCCTCCATTATTACACTGACACAATGTGTATCATTTTTGTGTGCGCTAGGACCCGATCCCATCCTCATCAACCTCCACTTCGATTACTTCACACCCGTCTGCCTCTACATCATCGCCATTACTGCAAGTGAGTTGAGAGGCTTGTCTTTTATTATTTGTAACAGGACAAACATATCTGCACAAAAAAGTTGTCACCTATGTTGTTGTCATTACTATGACAGAGTGAAAATCTCTTAATCTGGAGTTTGGATCCCGCCGACACCAGCTTTCTACCACCAAGTTCCGACTCGCCTTCCAGCACAGGGACTACATCTGGGTCTGCAAGCTCTTCTGGAGACCCTGCAACAGGATGGGCCGAAAAAAAGTGGCTGGTGAATGATCCACACCTCCTTCAGCTTTTCCAAACTTGTCCCAAGTGTACCAGTGCAATAACAGACTACAATCACCACCAAAGGTAGCCAAATCAAAAGCCATTGGTCCTGTGGGAAACACTCTGGTGACTGGCAATCATGTCCTAATCGAAGAGGCATGCCAGAAAATAATCTGTAAATCTGTGCATCAACAGTTTTCACAGGATCCACGTACACAGACTTCAGCATTCAGCGTACCTACCGTCTACCTGCCATACAGTCTGCCTACCAAGATAAACATGACCAGGAGGTAAGAATGAAATGATTTAGAAATAGAAAATGTATAACATAAAACAATCACAGAAAACATGCTTTAATTGTTTTGAAAACTCATATACTATTCAGGAGCGGAATGGTATTTTGATTGTTTCCACTTAAACATAATGACCTAAAATATGAAAAATCTCTGCCATAATCTGCTACATACATACTGTAAACATAGCTTTGCAGTTCTGTATTTCATAATTAGGTTTGAGAAATGTTTGGCTGAGGGTCCATTTTCATCATTTCAGCTGTGGCGTGCATCGATGGGAAGAAGAAGTAGGCCTGCCATCATCATCCTTTGATGGACGAGCAGCAAGAGAGAAAGAAGTGGATTGAGCCTGGTTCACCTGCTTTTAACGCCCTCAAAGACACTGTGACGGACAAAAATCTCCTATAGGATATGAAGCAGATGTCACTTTTACAGAGTTATAATGTTTATGTTTCATAATTCGTCATTGTTTCTTCTAAATGTGGGGTGGAACTGCAATCTGCTGCTGTGGGCTGGGAATGACTCCTGTTTTTCAGAGTTTTAGTCTACCTGTCTTGCCAAAAGGTGGCACCCTGGCACAGAAAATGCTATAGTTCAAATAACTTAACAGTTTACTAGGGAATCAAAAATATACTAGTCAAATAAACACACATTGTATATATTTGTCTGTGGTTGTCTGTCATTCACCAACACAGGAGGCGTATCACTCTGTGGTGCTGAAATATGCTTATGTTTGCAAAACCCTGTTTTGTGCTGTAATATATTTCCTGGAATTGAAAACTGCATTCACATAAAAATAGTGAAGGTCTTAGACAATTATATGGTGAACTATAATAAGAAAATACTGTCATTTTTTACGCAGGACAATTCCGCTGGAGTTTTCCCTTCTCCAGACAGACGCAAGAATGGGAGACAAAGCCCATCTATGTTCAGACAACTGAGACTTTCCAGAGAGACCTTATGGAGCGTGTACTGCAAATGAGGGATGATCCAAATGTGCTTTACACAGTGCCTCGCAAGGAGAAGAGACCACATCGCAAAAGACTGCTTCAGAACATTGCTCCGGTTCCTAGACCAGAAAGAAATGTTCTAGTGACTAGATGGACCACTTGTTTTGGGAGTTTTTTCAGAGCTACACCCTATTAGCCTCACCACTGTAGGTGTTTGTACTGTATGCTGTTTGTATTTGTCTGTTTGTACTTGAAATAAAGACAAATAAACAACTTTGTGTTTTTATTTTTTATTAGCAGGAGTAATGAAAGATACCGGTTCTCTGTATAAAATGTATATACTGCAGTTTGTTATCAAATGATATTGAAAATCTCCTCTGCCCTGGTGAATCCAACATAGCTGCCTGTGGGTGATGGGTATTTGCTTCTGATGGCTGTAACAATGCAGCTGGGAATCACTATTGCCAGGTCCAAGGCGTTCGCCTCCAGGTGCTGACTCCAGCACAATGCGATACAAGTCTGCACTGCCTATAGGACAGAGGGTCAAGTTGATTAGAAGAAATTAAATACAGAGAAGGGAGAAAAGTGTGCTCTCTTGAAGTCCGGCTTTCTATGCGTAAAGCGGGTGCGTAAAGGCAAAGAATGAGTGTCAGAGGGCTTGTGTAGAATGGTCCCCACACTGCAAAAAAACCCCAGAGGCAATTCGTAAAGTCAGTCCTCTTTAACCCCGAAACATTCACCTTTCTGCTTCTCACTTTTTGTCACTGAGCACAATAAATTCAAATTTTGCATAAGAAGTGCCTCTGCTTTTTGTGCAGTGTGCGGGCCGCTCTACACAAGCGATGAGAAGAAACTAAAGAAATGTAAATTCTCATAGTTATTTACTTATCAAGCAAACAAATTCAAGGAAAATAAACAATTTATGCATGTGTGTAGGCTACTTACTCAATCGAAAGTTGCCCCTTTCGGTCCTGCAGGCTTTGGCTGGGTCTTCCAGTTTACTTTCGGGACACGAAAAAAAAACCAGCCCGAGAAGTGAAATCCTCTGTTGTGAGACAGTCATTTCTGGAGACATCCAGACGTGTATCTCCTGGCCTCAAATCCCACTCGGAGCAGCAAAGGCATTCCTCCTCTGTTGGCATAGTGGAACACTGTCCACAAGAACACCACCAGTTAGCATCTATTCTCGGACGTGCAGCGGTTTGTTGTTCTCTGGCCAGCTGTTCCTCTCTCTGACTCCGCATCCTCCATTCAAAGAGCTCCTCATCCATATACTCTGGCTCAAAACGGTAAGGACATCCATCATATTCAAAGTCGTCGTCCACAACCTCAAAATCTGACAAATATTCAGCCATGTTTCAAAAAACTAACAGTTGCAAATTACAGCTGTAAACAGAGCCGTGCTGCGGGTGTGCAGCGGTGCACCTGGATGACATCATCCAGGTCAGACATTAGTAGGTCAGTATAAATGACCCGGATGATGATGACAAGCAACTCTAGTGATTCATAAAAACATATTGGTGAAATGAACGAGTTTCGTGGCAGATAATGTGTTAGTTAGAGCCTCATTGTCGGTGCCCTGATCATTTCCACTATATGGTTGTACGCGGCTCTCGCGGATCTAAATATCTTCCTAAGGACTCCAAATGACACCAAACTTATCTGAGTGAGTAAACAACTGTATTTAATGCCAGAAATAAGGTCCAGGTTGTAAAAAAATGGAACTTCCCCTTTAAGTTCTGAGATATAAAAAAAAGGTGTGCACACATAGCAGATGCTGGGCTGGCATCCTGCCTGCGATATGGCAAACAGCATTGGAAAAACACTGATTTATTCAGTGTATTACCACTTTTAATAACCCACTCTGTTTGTTAAGGGGCAAGGCACCTCTACGGAGAATTTGGCTCCCAATAAAAACTTTCTAACAATGAACACAGAAGGAATTCTATTCAGGAGAAGTTTCAGCCAGATGCAGTCTGCAATCCTCAGTGCTAGATGCCACTAAGTTTCATTAAATCTTACACACTGGACTTTTAAACAGAAGCACAGACTAGAGGTCGTTTTGTGTTTCCTTATGCGTCATTTAAAGTTTCTTCATTGTCATTTTTACATCTCTATGTGACAGTTCACAGGTTAAGCCCAGGGGCCCCCAGGGCCATTGGACCCCTGGGCTTGTGCAGGGTCAGCCTATTTAGCAATCCATCCTTGGATACACTTAACACAATTAAGTTTTTATCAAGCTTTTCAAACTGCCATGATCCTGAGACATAAAATGAAACTGTAAGCCAGCAGATGATCAGGTAATTTGCTGAAGTCCAGCTTCAAAGACCCACTCCAGACATGCTTTAAATGAATTATTTTAGTCTGATATGGTTTCTCTATCAAAAATAAACTTACATAACCTTATTTAAGTGACATCTACACAGTCTCCCTCACTGAAAAATCAAAAATCTGTAAATGTATTTTCTATAATGAATGGAAACATACTCTGAGGAGTCATTCCATTTATGCTGAACCACAATTTTCTTCTAAATGAGTCAAAATTCAGAAAATTCTCCTCCTAACTTCCATGTGTTAAACTCAGATTTAAGGTGAGCACAGAGAAACTTCACTCTTCAGCAGATGAATGCCAGAGCAGCCTCCTTGTGTCAAACTGCACATACATCACTCTGCACAGTGAAGGTCACACATCCAAGCAAAGTGACAACAGGCAGTACACATTTTTGAGTGGAAGACTTTAAATTTATCGCTGCTTGAGGACACTGCATGAGTTCCTGAGTGCCTTCTCTTTCAAAGCTTTATTTAGCTGGATACTGTGTGTCTGTGGCTCAATGTTACACTTTAGTGTTTAGGGGCACTTGAGCAGCCCAGGTGCCTCTCTGGAGCTCATCATTAGTCATAATTTTTGTCAATGTTTAATCACTTTTCTTTCATATATGTGTGGAAAACCATTTGCATGCAAAGAGATAGCCTGGAATGGTTCGTTTACTATATATAATTTGATTTTATAAAAGGTAACACAGTTCTGCTGTGTCTAAATCCTTGCCCCTCAAAATTTGAATGATGCATAGTTTTGTGGTGCAAACCTAAAAAGATAATTGCTCTAAAAAAAAACAAAAAAAAAAAAAACATTTTGGAGGACAGTTTGTGACATTTAAAACCTGTTTTTGCATCCATCTGGAGAGGTTACAGTATGTCACATGGTCTCCAGTACTCCGCAGCAAATAGAAGCCCCACACAGAGCAAACACACCTCTCAAGCATTCAATTTTGGTGAATATAATTCTAGAGTTTTTTTGTTAAAAACACACAAACATTCATTTTAGAAATGAGCACAAAGTCTGTATTGAAACTAGACTGAATAAAACCTCATTTTAATAAGAGGTCAGTTGTGCAAGTACACCGTGTTTCCTCTTGGAAGGTCATGTTCACTTTGAAAAGCAAATTTTTACCCCAGATAAAATCTTTAGGAATATGTTGTCCTCAGCTTTTCTATGGAAGTGGTCTTTTAAATATTTTTCCGCCAATTTGTCTGTCTTTAAAATTCAGAGGGGTAAGACCTGAGAGAGCTGATTGAAAGACACAGAGTGAAGGCTGGATTTAACCCAGAGACCTCACAGCTGCAGTGCACCTCCAGCCAAATAAAGACACCTTTTGACAATCAAAAAAAGTGTCACCTCTAAACCTCTCACACTGAGTTCACACCAAAAGGTCTGAATATTTAGTACTCAGATTAATGAATATTTTAGTCTGACACATGTCATCAGTATTTTTGATGTCAATAAGGATGTTTGTCAGACGTTATACTTTTTCAACATTTAGTGAGTGAGCACTTGAATTTTAAAATCAGTCGATCAAATCTACATTTATCCTCCAGGGTTACACATAGCCCAGCACAAAGATGCTGCAAACTTTAGATGAACACCCACAAATGTCAGTCATCCACAAATACTTCCTGGCTGACCTTCTAACCAGGAAGGCACAGCAGTGGGGTTCCTGTGTTACCCTGTGAAGGTCATCAGTGGGAATGGCCGTAGCTTAGCTTTGCTAGTGTTCACCCACACAACCTTTGATCATTGCTCTTAACTGCATATTGTTTCTAGCAAGGTAATGTGTTGCAGACAGGGTTAAGTAGAAGTAATGGATTACATGTAATCAGGAATATGTAATTAGATTACAAAAAGCAACCATAATGAAACCAGATTAATTTGAAAAAAATGCATAATTATATTCTAGTTACGTTGTCAAGAATTACTTGATCACATTCTTGATTAAGTCTTTCAAATATAGCAATTTTGAATGTTATGAAAACTGTTCTATTAACAATGGAAGTCCTATGAGGCAGGGAAGTTTTTATTTTTTAGGTGATGTTGGCGGAAAAATAGTATCTCATATGTAGGAGACAAGCTTTTAGGTTTGCTTAGGCTGTTTTAGAGTGAGACATCGGTGCAGAATGAGGAGCCTATAATGCCCAATACAAAGGGCATTGAAAGTTGAGCCAAATGCAGCATAAACAAAAGGTTTTACCCTCTCAGTTAACGGTTGAAAAATATCCACTGTAAAACATGAATGGAACTGTGCAGTGCCACCAGCAGGATTCTATTTCAATCAGGAGAGACAGGAAAATGGAGTAATGATAATACTTAATACAGAATATGAGTGTACAGATTAACAGATGATTTGTGCTGATTAAGATCAAACAGAAGTCTTTGATGCTTGGACCGCAGAGGGAGATATTTTGTGATCGAGGGACAGCTTAGCGCCAGTAAAATAAATCCCTCCAAAGAGTCCAGACACTGGTAATGGTGGCTGATGACTCTGAGGTTGCTGACTGCTGAGGTGGATGAGGCTGATGAACCTGTTAAGAATAGGTGGTGATGGGGAGGTGGAGGGCACGCATGACTGCAACAAGAAAGAACTATGGCAGAGAAAGGACCATATTTAAAATAAGGAGCAGTGAGATGATAGGGTGGCAGAGAGGGTGTAACGCTATTGGTTGATTGTAAATCAGCAGGTGACTCAATTGACAGACCCAGACAATGAAACCTAGAGGTAGTGAGTGAGCATGTATGCAAGGAGTGAATGGTAAGGTGAGGAAGAAACTTACAGCCTGAGCATCAAAAGTATTGTCTCGTAACAGAACTTTCGCTGATGCTTTATTTCATATGGGCAAGCGCCACCCACCCGCAATACACGGTTCCCTCACCTACACATACACAGTCTATTCAGGCAGCAGCAGTCTTTGTATTTGCAATATTTTTTATTATCATATTTTTTTCTAATCCAAAAAAACGCCATGTAATTTGTATTCAGCGAGTGACTACATTTCAAAGTAATCTGATCCAGCTCTGGCAGGCTGCTGGCACAGGGTACAATACAAAATAAATAGATTTTCCTCCTCAAGGACTTCAGTCAGACATAAGTACTAATTGTTTTCAAATTTTGTACAACACAGTTGTTTCATAGTTGTTCAGTGCATCACAAGCCCGCCCCCATCAATACTTTGAGCCTACGGTTTTATACAGGAGACACCTTCTACACACAAACAACATCTATATAAAACAATCAAGGCAATGTTTAAACTTGAAAAAGTGCTACTATCAGAAAACTGAAGTTGAAATAGGACTAATAAAGTGTGTATGAAAAGTGTGTAGTTATTTAATCTAACATGTAAATGCTATCAGTTCGCATACTGACATAACTAAGAGGTGAATTTATTGCTGGCAGGCTGTACTCAAGTGTGGTGCAATGGAAATTTAGCTTAGCTACTGTCAGTGGCATGGCATGACTTTTCCAATAGATGGCGCTACAGTCATAAAGGTAGCTCTGTTTATTTTGGCAGGGTTTTTTCCTAAACATTTATTTTGGATGTATTATTATACAGACTGTGATAGACGTGTCCAGGCCCAGGCCAGGGGCCCATCCTGTCATATTCTGCCTATGGCCTGCCAGTCGACAGTAACCTTTTGTTTTTAGAGTCAAAAAATGAACCATAATATATATATAGGATATTACTACTGACATTACTGTTATCTCTCATTGCAGTGTCTCTTGATGCTGGTCAGACCAGATAGTTGCAACCATAGATGTCTGTGGTAGTACCAGCAAGAGGCCTTCGGATGAGTTTACTGTAGTGTTGACAGGTTGGTTCACAAACATCATTATCAGCAATCAAAAAAAAAAAGAAAAGAAAAAAAAAGAATACGAATATTGAAAAATTGTGTCACCACAAGGACAAACCAAGCCATAATTCTGTCAGCCCACCCAAGCTAATTTTTACTGACCCAAAGCTGGTTAATTGGGTGGAAAATTGTCAAATCTGGCAACATTTTTTGGCCACCGATGTAGTTATTTTTTGGCAACAGTGTCAACCAATCAGGGGCCACCAGGAAAATCCAGCATATACACACACAGAGACCTATCATGGAGAAGTACGGCCTTTAGCATGCAGACAAATACTGTAGGCAGCACTGTATCATTAGTCATCATTAGTCTCCTTGTGTAATAATGTATGATTTATGTGAGAGGAACAACTGATATCTATAAACACACACACACACACACACACACACACACACACCACACACACACACACACACACACACACACACACAAAACAACTACACAACACTGACGACTGTAGTCGAGGCAGATAGGAAGAGTTCAGTGAACTGACAAAATCACAATACAATAGCTGTCTGGCATGGCTTGTAAGTCCAAATAGAAGTAACTGAGAAACCACAGGTGGCCAGGACTGGTGCCACTACAAAATGTTGAAAAGCAGGGCACAAAGCAACAATGACAATCTGACCTGGAAGGAATGGAAATGAGCAGGTTAAAGGGGAAGAAGTCACAAAATGATGACACAATTTTAAAAGTGTTTATTGTTAACACACAATAGATTCAGAAAGTGACAGGGTGATTATTTGAATTGCAAATGTTAAAATTTTATCCATTCATATCGCCACCGGCAGGCAATTACTGTTTACCGTGATGACGCTACCACCTAGTGGTTTTCCAGATAGGCCAGAGAGTCTGATGGCATGTAATAAATGGATGGAGGCTGGCAATGCGAGGATCAGGCGAACTGAGCAGAGGCTGGAGACAGCATCTGAGGGACAGACCAAGTAAAATGACTGAGATAGATATTGTGAAAACTGAGGTAAATTTAAGGCTTTAGCAGTCTATTGGGTGTCTTTCAAAATTACAGTGTTTATTTGCTCCTTGTGTTTCCCATATTGTATATTAAAGATGACAGCTCCTCAAAAGTGAAGCCAAAACACCTCAGTAGCCCCCTGGTGGCTGGCTGCACTATAGGTCATGAATGCCCACCCATGTGGATGGGACATGGGCCAAACTAAAAACAAAAGTGCATGGAAAATACATTTTTCCCAAAGATGGTTTCTGTCATTTAAGGTAGTTTTTATCTCCCTGGTGTTAATTAAAGTGTTCATTATTCTGATAAGTTGTGTTTAATTAGTTATTTGATGCTTTAAATGGGGGTGTGACATCATGATTGACAGCTGTGTGTGCCACACAGTGTGCTCGTGATCAATGGTGCTGCTCGCGATTGGTTGGATGGCTGTATCTGCAGGAACTCGACACTGTGGAGACTCTGGCTCCATATGACATCACCAGAGCCAGATGGCAGCGGCCGTACCTAGGATATGTTGGTTTCAGTTTTGTACAGTGGGAGTTAAGTAGATGCATCATCCATCTCTATGTAGAGTCTATGCTGTTTCCACAGAGGTGCTCCCTGTGGACAAATATGTTGGCTGCATTGCTGGGAGAAAGCACAAAAAATGAACATGACCTTTATGATACCGACTAGATTTGGCTAGCGCCTCTTAAACTTATGAATGATGAAAGATGAAACTTAAAATGCATTTTCTGGTCTTTAATAACCAGTTTATTTGAGTGTTTTAGCTGTGTTAAAGTTGAGGTTAAATGTAAGCAATTAAAACAACTTTGATAAGTTTCTGGAGAGACAGAGGCTAAATAAAGGATGCCAACTATAACTGTTGTAGGAGGCAAGTTGCACACTGCAGTCGAACACTAAAGCGAAAAAAATTCAACCTCCGCTCTTACAAGTTTTTAGGACAAAAACAGGAATCACATTACTTCTGTCTTTGCCTCTAAGACGGGACAGTCATTATTAGCATGACCACAAGAGGTCGCTTGCAAGGAAAACCTAAACAGGCTATTTTACAGTAAGCATCTGAAAAATCATCTCATGTTTTCCAGATGGGGACAGTCTCATTATGACATGGTGAATTAAACACAAGAGGACTTGCAGTCAGTGATGGGTACCATTCTGAACGACCAATCTCATTACACCACATTTTAAATGGTGTTATGTGTTGCAAAAATGTGGGGGAGTTTACATTTTGCAGCATTAGGGAATGCATAACAGTCTCGCCTCACCTAAAAAATAAGCATAATGTAGGGAAAGTAAAGAGATTTACATATGATTTGCATATGCATGGATATACAGGTGCAAAGAGGCTTATTTTGGCATAAATCCACTCTGCATGGCTCCATTTTCCTGCTCTGCCGTACCCCACAAATGAGCACTAACAAGACCTGAGTGGTGAGCCAGAATGAGCAGCACAGCGCCCGGTTCATTTCCCCACTGATACAGTATACTGCCAACACTGATGAAGCTGCTGCATGATCATATTCAACAAAGCATGCACAGTAAGGAAAGATAGCTGGCAGCAGAAATGAGAGGAGGCACCTGTTCAAGTGCAGTAAAGAAGGGACACTGTAGAGCATTAGGTGTATTTCCATCCACCTGTTTTAAGGTGCATTTGCACATAAAAAGGGGTGAGAGGAAATTATGATTAAAAAAAAAAGTGAAAACAAAAACGGGGGTTTTATGCTTCGCGGAGGTTGAAAAGTTACAGTACTGATAAAGGCAAAATGTGACAAAGTGTAATGAAAGCAAATAAATCACTAAATCTCTTCTTCAAAGTGGGAGTTTGCCAACCAACCTCCACTGTAGGGAATACACGACTTTGGATAATGGTCTCATACATACCCCACTTCAAAAGATCCACACTAACCCTTTAAAAACAGGTTTTGGGGCAGTGGCAGGTAATATGTTAAAATTATACATGCTGGCATCACAAAAAATGGCAATAGAAAGTCAACTAGTGTCCGTTATTGTGGTGGACACACAAATTCCCTGAACAACATTACACGAGAGGTAGCATAAAGAGCCAGAAACCCTGTGTAGGGTGTGGTTGTAGAGAGGTCAACAAACACAGGACTTTCATCCAGGAGACTACTTTTTGTGTCCTGTGTGTCACTGAAAGTCAGCTTTGAGTTTTGTATGTCTTATGCACTTTACATAACAGTGTGATGTTAACTGACAAAGTTACGTCACGTTACGACTTTTGTCCCATACAAAACCAACCCGGTCTCACTTCCAAGTCATCGAAATCCAGCGCTTGGGCAGTGACTTACAGCTTCAGACACCAATGAAAAAAGCCATTCTTTCATGTCAGCATGATACACAGCCGGTGACCTTTATAGATTAATGGCCTCCGGTGGCATTAGGGGGAAATGCGGCGGACAAGAACTTAAAGTGATAGTTTTTGGACATGAAGTTGTGTGAGACACTGTCCATCTGTAGCTCTGATGTGACAGTGTCACTACTGTCAACGAGCCTCCTGCTCTGAGAAATGGCCTGTAGCTTACCGGAGAAAAAGTAGTTCTGACGATATAAGGTTGGACACAGAACCAAAAGGTTTTAAGCTACAAAAAAGTATGCATATGTTTTGTTAGACTATTTCATTAATTTTAAATCATCCCCGCATTACGTCAGACCTTGCTATCAATTGGGATTAATTTCTGGCCAGTATCACTCCGCCGTGCAGGCCCGCAAGACAGTACGCCAGCAGAAATCAATTAGACAGTACATCACCATGCCGTGTAAGTGCGCAGGATAGCAACGGCTAACGAAAACTTCATCGGCTGTTTCCAACAGAGAACCAGTAGGCTATTATTAGTGAGGAAGAAGATGTACTAGCCCTATATATACCTACTACTACAGCGTGAACACAGGCTCAGGCTCATGACACACCCTCATCAGCTGCTGCAGGTAAACAGAGGAATACCAAAATGGTGCAAGCAGCTGTGGGAATAAAAACATCGCTGGCTCCCAACTCCATCGGTCTCCTGTTACAGATGTAACCTGTAAGCAACTTCATGTTTCACAACATTATTCATATGTTTAAAACTGTGACTGCTCATTATTGATTTCCCATTGCCATTATTTTTTATGGTGCCAACATCCATCAATTTACTAACAAAAATATTGTGATTTAAAGGCAATTAAGAGCTTACAACAACTCTTTTCAACCTAAATTGATAATTAACGACTTCTCTATACACTCCACTGAAAGGTAATTTATCACTTTTCTTGAGTGCACACGATTGACAGCACACCAACAAAACAAGGCAACTCAAGTCTCAAAGCTGAACTATCTGACGTGACTCCTCTCTGCATGCACAGATGGCTGCCTACCATTCACTCACACTGGCTTGATTACCAGTCATGAGTGCTCCACTGTCTGGAGTCACCTTAGCGGTACATGATTGGTAGAACCAAAAACAATCAATGAAACAGCCAATTAAAACCACTAAACAAAGAACAGTCCTGCCTCCTCATTAAGAGGCTTTTTACAACATTGCTACAGGAGGGTGAGGAGATTTTCATTTGTTCTAGCTTCTGGGTTCCACTTTGCTTTACAATCTGTATTGTGCAATTGTATCTCAAAAAAGTTGGATTTTTAAACAGTCTGATAAGATTCAAAGCTAAGTAGTCATTCGTGTACATTCGCTCTCTTTCTGTATCTGTCCACTTTTATCCCTCTTTTCTTACCAGCTTTGGTCTTTCAAGGACTTCGCTCTTCCTCTCCCTACAAAACACGTGTGAGGTAGAGAGAAGGCTGAAAACACAAAGAGAACCTCCCTCTCTCAATAGGACATTGTGTCACAGATGGGAACATAATTCCACCATCACCGCCCTCTCCTCCTGTGAAAAGCGAAATTGAAAATTGGATTGATGCTATTTGTCCTCTTGATTATTTGTAGCCATATCTGAAAGATCTGATGATATTGCCTTACAATCACACACAATGTGAAACCATTGTGCAGTGGAGGTGAGAGAAAAGTAATTTCTTGCACATTGTGAAAATGCGTCATCTCATCTCAGCCGCCTGACTTGTTGCTCTCAGACACATTTTAAAAATATTACAATGAAAATATCCCCCATTTTACTCTGAATATAAACATGTTTTCTTACTGTTTTATTCTTGTTACTTATGAGCTTCATTATGATGAATATGTTTTGCATGAATTTCATGTCAAATGCAACTTTTATTAAAAGTGGAACTCAAAAGCAAATCGCAAAAAGACCACACTTGAAAGGAATGATAACTAGTACAGTTACAAGAAAAGCTGAGCACTGATTTACAAAAAAAAAAAAAAAAATGTAGTCCAGTTTTAAAACCATCCACTGTCTGTACGCTTGACTGGTTCCCTCCCCTGTGGGCCGAGTGTAGAGCTTAGTCCTTAGTGACAGGAAGAAGCAGGATCCAGCTTGATCTGAAGGTACAGACAGTAAGTAGTGCTTGTGCCATATCAGATCTGTCAAATTAACTCATTTGCACAGGTTGCTGTGGGCAGATTGGAGTTTTAGTCATGCTAACACTCTTGGAAGCAGAGCCGCTCCGGAGGGAGAGTCAAACCTCAACAAGCAAAAGAAAAGGATTGAAGGCTCTTGGCTTAGTAATAAGCCCCAGTGAAAAATGCAAGAAGGAAGAGAGGCAGCAGCTGATATTATGACACCTTTTACTGCTGCTGAATGAAAAAAACTGACTTTCTCTTATTAATACAGTAATTGTTACATGTATTAGATGTTGTGTATTGCCCAGTCTTTGTTTGGAATAAAAGGCTGATCACTTATTGACTTATTACAGAAACTATTTCTGCATCTGCAAGAAGGTCACAGTTCAGGGAGGCCACAGAGCAGCAGTCATGGAACTGGCAAGGATTCAGGAAACTACCGTTTTTAGAGCTAAATAATAAATAATAAACCATACTTTTCCTGAAAAAGTTACAAAGTGCTCCTCAGGGAAGCAAACATAAGAGCAAACGAAAAAACAAACAAACAATAATATTGTAAAACACAGGGAGGATGAAAATAATGTAAAAGGTAAAAAGACAAACAAAACAGTGAGACTGGAAATAACATAAAATCTATCTTATCGAATAATCTTTCTAAAATAAATTGAAAATAAGTTGAAGAATTTTGAAATATTTATCTTCATTCTTAACACTTTAGTTTACCTCAAGGCTGCGTTAACTGACTATTTTGGCTGCTTGAAGGCAACAACAAGCAGAAACCCAAGTATAAAATTATTGTAGTTTTGTTGTTGTTTTGAGCTCACACTACTGTAGGAGATATCTGGTTATTCATTCACTCACTGTGGCCAAATTACTGTTTGACAATTTAATTAAAGTTTTAATTATAAAATAAAATAAAAATAAAAATCAAATGTGGCTGAAGTTACGCATTAACATAGCTTCATCATATTGAGAACAAACACTTTACAATAAGGTACACAAAATTAGAGTAGTTACTGAGGAACTAATGAGGAACTAATGAGTAGTTACTGAGTGACTCAGTTAGTTGCATTTGAACACACCACATGGACTACATCCAACGGCCAAGTAGCACGTACTGTACGTTCT
Organism: Epinephelus cyanopodus; assembly: GCA_026686955.1. Lineage (NCBI taxonomy): Eukaryota > Metazoa > Chordata > Actinopteri > Perciformes > Serranidae > Epinephelus > Epinephelus cyanopodus. The sequence goes on along the minus strand of CM048920.1, from coordinate 31,034,314 downwards.
GCGTCTGTGTGAACACAAAAAGGGAAACAGGAAGTCTGTTGAATGCACGAGATTAACAAAGTAGCAGAGTGACAGAGTGATACATCCTGTCAGCCGAGGGGTTTCCTATCTGTGCAGCCGAGCCCCGCAGCACCTCCACGGACCTCCACAGGCTTCATTTCACTCAGCTGCCCGACAAACCCGCTGCTTCTTCCCACTTTATTAACCTGAACAACAAACCAGGGCTCGGTGCTCCGGTTGGATCCAAATGGAAAGCCAGGGCTAGCTGGGAAACTAGCGGAGGCTAACTGGCAGTGCTTCCCTCTGGTCATGCTGCGGCTAATGCTCACAGCTAGCCCTGGTTTGTTACTCAGGTTAAAGAGGGAAGAAGCAGCGGGTCTGTCGGGCAGCTGAGTGAAGTGGAGCCTGCAGATTTCACTACAGGCAGATTCACTCGCTACAGGGGCGAGGATATAAAACCTGAACAGCCAATCAGAGTGATCTCTCTCGTGAACAGCTCCACTGCCAATTCAACATGCTCAGTCGGCTGAAAATTTGGAATGAATGATTAAGTAACTATTAGTTAATGGTCTGTTCTTCAGTAACTCATGATCAAATTTCAGAGGAGTAGTTACTGAGGAACTAATGAGGAACTAATTATTTCTTAATCATTACCTAACCTTTTTTGTACCCAAAACTAAAGTGAGACATCAAAATGAGTAGGTAATGAGTACTGAATCATTTACCTACTCATTTTGATGTCTCAATTTACTTTAGGGTACAGGCTAGTTAGTTCCTCAGTAACTACTCCTCTGAAATTTGACCTGGAGTTTCTGAAGAACTGAGCAGGCTAGTTAGTTCCTCATTCATTCCAAATTTGTTTGTGCACCTCAAACAACTGTACTGTGAACAATGGTGTGATCAGTATACAGTACTTTAAACGCAGCCCCCATGATAAATTCTTTAAGCTTAGCCACCTAAAATGTGACACACAAGTCATATTTATGATCATATTAATGTGTATGTGGTCTGAAAATAATGAATAAAACTCAAGAATCCTGCTGTTTGTGATTTTTTTGTTAAGGAACTAATTGTAAAGATGATGATGAAGTAATGAAAGACTACTCATTATGTGTCACTTTACTTTAGGACATAAAAAGGTTAAGTAATGGACAGGTTATTGAGTAATGATTCTGAACTGATGAAGTAACTAGTTCACTAATCATTAAGTCGTGATTAACTCCTCTATGAAATTTGATCATGAGTTAACGAAGAACTGACCGTTTACTAATAGTTAGTTCCTCATTCGTTCCTCAGTAACTACTCTAATTTTGTGTACCTTATTGTAAAGTGTTACCCGAATAAAGATAATAAAACAAGAAAAGTAATTTAATTTACAGCACACAACATAAATGATGCTAACTGTTACTCATAAATCCTTGTGCAATCATATGCTAACACCTAATTACTGTGCGGCACCTAACCATTACATGTGAGGTGACATAGTTAGCTAACAGTTCGGTACTTACTGTAAATCCCAGAAACCACTGGCAAAAGTGCAGAGGGTGAGGCTAACACACCTCGCCATGCTACAACTGTCGCTACCAACTACTGGCAAACGCAAACAAGAGAAAAACACAAAATATTCAGAGGATTATCTCAGTTGCAACTTAGTAGTAGTAGTGTGTCCTTGCTCACTCTCTGTCAGCTAAGGAGTCTGTGGGGTAAAAACGTTGAATACCCCTGCACTCAATTATCAAAGTCAACAGCTAGTGCCTAATTTTGTCTGTCTGCAGTTTGAGGCAAGACAGGGAGTTTACAGTGGGATTTTAGAGTAATTTTTACCCACAAAAAAGCAGTCTGCTGCAGCCATAAAACACTACAAAGAGGGAGAGAAACAAAACAATGAATCTGCTGGCAATATAACCTCATTCCGAAGTCATTAACTACAGCCACTTGGGCAGTGACTTCCAAATAAGACACCTAAGCTGTCCATGATACGCGGCCAGGCGCTGTCAGTGTGAAATGGTGCCTGAGGCCATCACAGGAAAACATCATCAGACAACATTGTAAGTTAAGGGGGCAAGAAGTCAGAGTCAGGAGAATGGAAGGGGTGATGGATGGGTCCAATTGAACCACCTCTCACTCAGGACGCCAGTGTTTGTTTCCCGGATGAGTGCTTTTGTTCCCTAAACCCGATGATGTGTACGTTTTGGCTAAATGTGAACACGTGTTTGTTGTTGAAAGAAAAAAAATGCCTGTGCTGTTGCACTGATATAGTACATGTATTTTGAAAGAAACTGTATGCAAACTGTACATTTCCTGTGAAAAAACAGAGGTGTATTTTGAAAAGACACATTGGAAAGTCCAACACCAAGTGGCAATGTGTGACAAGGTCAGAGTAAGCATGTGATGGGCAATAACAGAAATTAGCTGAAAGATGCAAAAATGCTCCATAAACATTAAATATTTATCTTTTCATATAAAAATTGCTGCTCAGTGCAGTTTTAATTTGCCACTTCTTATTCCCACTTATTTAATTATTCCAACCATTTATTGTGTTTAAACTCTTGCAGGAACTTATTTATCCCCAACTTACAGCTTGGGTTTCTTGACAATGTTTCAATGTAGTCGTCCTCTCCAAATCTATCTAGGGGACACAATTAAGTTGCTGTGTCAGACAGCATCGACCGTTGGTATTCATTCCTTTTTACCTGCTGTTAGCCCTAGTTAGCATATAGTGCAAATGAGTCTCCGTGGAGTCGCTGAAAGTAATTGCCTCATTTATCCAGACATCCATTTCACTTTGATATTGAAATCTTTTCTTGCATTAATATGTAGACAGATGCACACGCACATGCTTAGGCTCCCTTGTGTGGTCACACACACACACACACACACACACACACACACACACACACACACACAGATAATCCCCCCTTTAACACAATATTGTCTCTCTTTTGCTTGTTGAGCATTAATCCAGTAAAAGCTCACATTAGATGTCAGACCAGTGCGTCCAGTAATGTCTCTCCCCAGTGGGCATCTAACTCTTTATTTGTTCACATCATTATTGTTGATTTTTTTTTCCCTTCAGCATCACTTTTTATATTTCTTTGTCTCGGCTGGTAACATCTTTTCAATAGACGAGACAAGTAGTGAGATAGAGGCAGCTTCTTTAATGGCTCTCGAGTGCATTTCAGCATGCTACTTCTGTACATGAGTTGTACCCCAGGGGGTACTTCTACAGTTACCACTGGGTATGTGAAGAGATTGTGAGTGATGCTTAACTAAGTTACAAAAAAAAAATCAACTGCATTTTTAATTTGATAAAAACAATATAAAAAAAGAAAAGAAAACTAACAAGGTGTCAACCTTCTCCTTTGAGATTATGAGGGCCACACCAAAAAATGTGTTGATCGTTATGCCCAGAGTATAAAATAACTGAGCCATCGCTCATTGCTCAGCGTCCAGAGCCGGTCCATCGGCATTCGCTAATTCCTAGTATGTCCAGCTTGTATCTCCTCATTTCACCAGTGACCTGTGCTGTTTTGGATATCTCAAATACTGTGCGGACATTCCATGCACTTAGGCGGATCTTAGCTTTAGGCCGGAGCAGACTATCTTTTCCTCTCCTGACTTCCTGCTGGAGGCTTTCATCAGAAGAGTTCATGCTGCCAATGGGTTAGCTCAAGTCCACAGCTGGGTCCGTGATGGTAGTGGTGATCGTCTTAGTTTCCGTAACATGTTGTGCTTATTTAATGGGGTGAGGTTGTTGGCCCCACGCCCAACTCCCAACCTGGAGGACCAGGTGCTGATTTTTGTCTGGACCTGCTCGACATGGTTGAAAATGCCGGGGGCTAAACCCCCGTCGGTATAGCTACCTGGGTCACAGAGACACACAAGCTTTCCCACCACAACAAGGTAAGCAGCACAAGGAGAAGCCGATGACCTTGCTGTTCTCTCCTCTAAATATACCCACCTGCAGGAGAAGACTGACAGACTCAACCAGTATGTAAAACAAACAGGTTTGAACATCAACGCCTCCAAAACACATGTGATGTGCATTAATGCCACTCCAGATGCACCAATCACAGTGGACGAAGAAACCCTCGACAATGTTGAAGAGTTCACCTACCTGGGAAGCCTTGTCAGCAAAGACAACTCAACACCAAAGGATATCAGAGCAAGGCTAGGGAAGGCGTACAGTGTTTTTTGCAAAGCTTCACCCTATCTGGAAGTCAAAGCAGTACAGCTTCTGAACAAAGGTTCGACTGTATAACAGCAATGTGAAATCAGTGCTGTTGTATGGTTTGGAATGCTGGCAAGTGACAGCACATGACATGAAACGGATCGATGCCCTCCACAATGGATGTCTCCAGAAAATCTGCCGCATCTTCTGGCCTGAGAAGATCTTGCACAGGAAGACCAAGTGCACCACTGTTGTGTCGGAAATCAAATGAAGCCAATTACGATGGTTGGGACGTGTTCAGAATGGACCAGGACTGAATCCCAAAGGTCACACTGAGATGGACCCCAGCTGGGAAAAGGAGTCAAGGTTGACCCAAAACAACCTGGCGACGAACCGTGACCGCTTAACTGAAGGAGATGAACCTTACATGGGGCGAGGCACAGCATGCAGCGCAAGACAGGTCCTGATGGAGGCAGATTGTCAAAGCCTTATGTCCCACCGGGGACGAAGAGGGTTAAGTAGTAAGTAAGTATGTGTTGCTGTTGTTTAGTAGAATTTTTGTACATTATTTTTTTTGTCATCAAAATGATGAATAATGAATAATTAAATATATAAATACATTACTAAATAGAAATAAAACTCTGAGCTTCTTTGAGCCTTTTAGGGGGCATTTATTTTTTCTTTAGTTTAGGTTATTTTTTTTTCTTTTCTTTCTGTAAACTTCATTGATCAGTTTACAATAAATCCAAATGAGTGGACCAGTCTTCTGACTGTGTTTTATTTGAGTATACTTGTACTGTGTTAATCACTGTATTAATGGGAAGAGTAGCAGCAGCAAAAGAAAATCTACAACAATATACTTTACAATCAAATGAACATGACCACTTTCTTAAGGCCACAGGGGGGTATATTTAATCCGAAAAATAATGTAGAATTTAAGGTGTTTACATCTGTATGGCAATATTAAATGTCTTTCTTAGTTTGAGCACTTTACGCTTGTTACACAGACCTTTATTTGAACAGTGTGTCCCCCATGACATACACAGTTCTGTGTTTCTCATGATCAGTAAGTCTGCTTAATGTTGGAGGGTCTCATTACCCACTTCCCGCTGGTTGGTTTGGGATGGCACTCCTCCTTGAAGAGGATGTAGGGGGTGCTTTGGGAAAGACTGAGACACTGTAAGTAGCAGTGGTATACAACTGCAAGCATGATCAAACCAATCTAAATATTGACAGTTCAAGTGTATGAAAAAATACCATTATAATATCTAGTGTTAAATATAGTAAATTATGTTAAATACCATCCAGTTTAAATTAATTAAAATCTATGGGAGAAAGAGTTAAGGTATATCAGACAAAAAAGATTAGGAACCACTGCTGTTTGTGTCTAAGAAGAGGGATTTTTTGCTGATGCATACAGTTTGCATCAACTTCAATTATCTCTCTTATCTCCACTTTAATTGTGAGTATAGTTTTAGCTGGCACATTTACATTTCACACAGGTGTTGCATTCACTGAACCTTGGAACATATTTTGATATGGAATTAGTGAGAATGGAACGTACATGGCTGAACATCTAAACACAGCACATTTAACTCGGAAATTTTCAGCAGTTACGTGTCAGTTGATTCGCTCTCTGAATACTGATAGAAAATGGATGCTATTTCACCCCAGTGTCCTCTATGGTCGGGTTCAGCTGATATGAGATGATGAAATTTCACATCGAGGCTTATAATGGTGGCCATGCCTATCATCATAACTGGAATTCCTCGGGGGCAAATACTGAGAGTGTGTGGTTGTGCTGCCAGGTGTAATTGTATGTAAGTTTTGCTGCAAAGGAGCATATGTGCTCAGCAAAGCTTCCCTGATTTAAAGGTTATCTTAATATGAAAATAACATCAAATAATCAACATTTTGCAATTTTTACAGTGTGCATACTCTGCTCCTTAAAATCATTTTGCAGAGTCAGGTGATAAGGGAGTAATTTGTGGTTCCCCGGGCAGTGTGGCCTATCCAGCTACTGCTCCTGATATGATGCTTTAATTTGCCTCTAAATGAAATGAATCATTTTGCTTTGCAGCTGTTCCTGAGCCACTCTACCATCTCCTGTCCCCATTTTCTTTCCCACATGCTCTTATTTATTTTGCAAAGCAAATGGACCCAGCCAAGTGATCAATGCACTCTTCCTCTAACTTTTTTATTCACAACATCTGCTGCTGGATTCTGGGGGCTTTTGGCAGGTCATTTGGCTGGAAAAATATTCAGTGTCTCCATTGCCGCAAGCTCCTGGAAGACCTCAACACGCCTTAGTTGTATTATTCATTCATTTTCCAAGCCTACTTACTCCTGTTCAGGGTCACATGGAGCAGGAGGCACATCCCAGCATGCACTGGATGGGAGGAGGAGATACGCATGCAGGTGGCCAATTCAACACTCAAGTCTCAATTTCACACCTATGTGCAATCTTTTATTTCTTATTAATATATTATTGATGTCCAATAATTCAAGTTGGCACTGGGCAATTGTAAAATATTCTGGCCTGTGAAGGTTTTGTCAGAGCTGCTCCACGCCTCTGCCCAGTCACCCTTGTAATGAAAACAAACACAGCCTCAAGGTGTTACTTATGAGACCAGATTTATAAAGCAAGGTCAGACCAGAGAAGAGAAAACAACAGTCTATAAAAAGTGATATCAGTATTCATGTTCCTCTGGCTCATCTTTGAATCATTCTCATATTACAAGCATACAGGTGCGTTCTTATTTCAATTTGCACATCTTCCAAGAAAACACTGGATTTTCCTGAAGTTCTCTGCATCTTTATTTATTATTTCTCAGGATTACTTAAAGCAAAACTCACTGTTTCTCAGACAGAAAGCCTTCAGGCGTGCAGGGTCATGCCATGTGCTGGCACCTCACGCCCCACATCATCACCTCTGACTAATACCATCACAAACGCTCATTGTATGAAACGGATACCTCGTAAAACAGCTGAGCTTGTGCAGCTTGTGAAAAATCCCAGATAACAAGCAGTAGCTCTTGGATATTACGCGAGTGGTGCCGTGTATCAGCTGGACAGTTAAATTTGACTCTTTCACTCTCCTCCTCCAGAGACATTTAATGGCCCTGATAAGAGGGACTCAGCTCTTTAGGGATTCCTACAGATAGCGGTTTTCACTTCCATTTAGCTGGTATTAATTACATTTAAGTGTCTGCCTTATACTACAGTAATAACTGTATGTAAGCTGGAATCAGAGAGGCGTAACATCCATTTAAAGCAGCTAACTGGTATGGAACAACCTCTGTTTAATACTTATGCCTCTATATGACCTACTTAAGCGAACAAGACCACCAGCCAGAATAGTGGCTATTTCTATATAGTTAAAGTTAAAAGGATCAGGTGGAGATTTTTCTTTTTTTATTTTACATAATTTTGTAACTGTGTCTGATACTGGGGCAGGATCAACAAAAAGGAAAGAAAAATGACCAAAGAAAAAGAAAAAAAAAAAGCTAAAAGCAACAGTGGCAAAGCGTGGGCAAAGCATGAGTCAACCTCAGTTGGTCATTTTAACAGATGGAGAGAATTACAGGAGTTGAAAGGATTCAAAACTGATCCTGAATTGACACTCTTTCTCCTAGACAGGTATGATTTATGTCTGTTTGATCTATGAAACACATTAGTTGTGGGCCCAACACCCAGGCGTTTGTCAATGCCTGCCTGACCTGTAACCAGCACAAGCCATCCCACCAGGCCCCTGCCGGTGTCCTGCACCCTTTGCCTGTCCCTCATCACCCCTGGTCCCACATCTCTTTGGACTTGACTGGTCTGCCACTGTACAGTGGCAATACCACCATCCTGACGATGGTGGACCGGTTCAGCAAATTGGCCCACTTCGTGCCTCTGCCCAAGCTCCCGTCTGCCAAGGAGACAGCCCACCTACTCTTTACCCATGTAGTCCATCTCCATGGCATCCCTAGGGATATGGTCTCCGACCGGGGCCCCCAGTTTGCCTCAGTCTTCTGGAGGGAGTTCTGCTCGCTTCTGGGGGTCACTGTCAGCCTGTCCTCGAGATTCCACCCCCAATCCAATGGCCAGAACAAGCACATGAACCAGGAGATGGAGATAACTCTTTGCTGCATGACATCACAACACCCATCATCCTGGTCCAAACAGCTCCTGTGGGTAGAATATGCCCATAATACCCTGACCAACTCTGCCACAGACCTCCCTCTCTTTCAATGTGCCTACGGATTCCAGCCGCCCCTGTTCCCGGCCCTTGAGAGAGAGACATCTGGCCTGTCAGTCCAGACTTTCATCCGCCATTGCCACAGGACCTGGACTTGATCCAGAGCTGCCCTCCTCTGAGCCACAGGTGGCTATGCGACCGCATCCAACCATCACCGCTCCAAGGCTCGTGTCACAGGGCTCTGTCATAGTCTACTCCTCTCCCTCGCCTGCTCCTGGTAAATTTTCATTCACCTGCACCCTGCTAGCCAGCCACACCCCCAAGACAACTCCTCTCACCTGCCTCCACAGCTGCATCTCATCAGCCAATCAGCCTGGTATATCTCCAGCACACACACTCTTTGCCAGATTGTTCTTCGACTCCATGCAAGACATTCCAGCACTCACTCTTGGTTTGATTTCCCGGTACCGACCCTTGACAGCGCTAGCCCGAGCAGAATCTTTCAACCCATTCTCATCCAAATTCAACAAATACTGCAGCTTTGTCAGTGGACCTAAACATCAAAATATAACACTCTAGGTATCCATTTTGCATTGGGTTTTGGACGTTCACAAACAGCATCTCAATTGTCACTTCACTTCACTATCTGCATTTGTCTTTTCAAAATTAATTTCCAATTTCAGAGAAAATGTACAGTTTCTGCCCTTTACATGCATACAGTCTTTTTCAAAATAAACTTACTACATAGGTAACACACTTCATTTTTACATTTATTTCCTCAGATTAATGTCATGTCATGTAATATACGTCATGTGACATGTCATATGACATACATCACTAGTGTAGCATACTACTTATCCTAGCATACTATGTTGTTATTAAAATAATTATATCGACTTTGCTTTCAGACTAGTAACAAAACAGTGGACTGCAGGGTAAAAGTCCTGTGTTTGTTTGAACTATTCACTCCCATCCGCCCTATACAGGCTGTCTGCTCCTTACACTACAGTAGTCACTGGTGGGGTCAGAAAAAGCCACTGCCTGGTGCATATCATATTGCTGCGAAAAGTGTCTCTGTACATGGGTATCTGACAAAGTGTCAGTATTTGATGAGTTGGGGTTGAGGCCAGCAGTATCAGAAATAGCTGCCGCCTCATGTGTATCATACTGCTGTGAAAGGTGCCTCTGTACATCAGTATTTGGTGCAAAAATCTTGACAAAGCAGGGGTATTTGAAGAGTTGGGAGTGAGAACCAGCTGGATCTTTAATTTATTCTGTGCAAAGTGGTGGTGCTCATGGAAACAGTATCGCTTTTGTCCACAGGGGCCGCCAAAATCAAGACAAAATGAAAGTTCTTTGTGGTTGCTTTAATTACAGCAAGACGGTATCCTCACAGATGCTTCACTGAGCCTGGCTTTTCAGTAACTGATGATTTTTCTGCTTTCATTCAGATTTGAAAGGTAATTTTGTCCTTTCTTTATGCATTAATAATCCAACGGGAAACTCTTTCTCATTATATCTAAGAATAGCACTTCATTTTACCTTTTTAATTAAAGGGTTGTTTCAAAGGAATTAATCAGAGTCTTACCTGCATGTTACTGCAAGGTAGTGGCTCTGCTCAAGTCATGCTTACAGAGGAACAATTTAAGACAAATAATACTCGTCATCTTGATCTTCTGTCTGTCAAATAGAAAATACATACTCTTGGACAGAGTAAAATGAAATAATCTAAATTAAGATACATTTTTTCATTCCGTCTGCCTGGTGCTAAAACAAAAGCATACATATATTTTTAAACCAAATTTAAGCGCCTGGAGCCACATGGGCTCTACTTATAGGGCGGAGGCTAAATACTAACGTCAGCTCACTAGTGTCATGCTCACAAAGACGATGCTTATATGCTGATGGTTAGCAGTTGTAATGTTTACCATGTTTACCATCATAGTATAGCATGTTAGCATGCTAACACTGAACATCTCAATTTACAAACTGTCATTAATGTAGAAAAGGAATAGTATGAAATTTGGGGAAATAAGGTTGTTGGCTTACTTGCTGAGATTTAAATGAAGATTTGTATTAAGATTTTTCTTCTGATTTGACTCAAATAAGCATATTTTCCCAAAATGTCAAACAATTTCTTTTAGTACAATTTGCAATATAAAGTTTGCTCCCACCTCTTGCGGAGAAAGTGTAATGTAAGAACTGGCCTCAGGTGGGACTGTATTTTGTAAGCAAGCAGAGTAGAGACAGTCAGAGATTAGGGTGGATACAAAAACACACCTACACAAGCTGACAGAAAGACAGATGCCCAAACAGACATTTCTAGGAAGGATAAACATAGGCCTGGCATCCTGAGCAGATGGAAACTGACAAGGTTTGACATGAACCCACAGATGACATTGACTCTGCAGGATTCTGCTCATTTGTCAGCTGCAGTCCGGCCTGGACATCTCCGGCTAACCTGAGGTGAATATAAGGAGGACCCCCACTTTGCTGAGAGGCAGCTCCTGCTGGGCAACATCCCACCAACAGCTCCAGTCTTATCTAATTTTCTCCATGGATGAGCAGAAGATTGGGATAAAATAAATGTGCCAGGGTGGAAATGATGAAGAGGTTCTGTTGTTGATAGTGAGTTTGCTCTGGGTGAAACGGTTGCTTTTAATTTGTCACCTCCTGTGACCACAAAGATTCAGTGAATATACAAAACCATAGATTAATATGGATAAAATGGTATTTTCATGGGATTTAGGCTCATGAAAGTGTATTAGAAAAGAGTTTTCAGTAGTTATTTATTTACATCTGGACATGTAGTATTTTCATTTAAAGGGCCATTCCAACAAAAATAGAAACTACAACACAGAGTCCTGTAAAACTTCAATTAATTGCCCTAGCTATTAATTGAAGTATTGCAGTACATTATTTATGTAATATTCTTCTACATTGCTCTAATTTGTCTTAAAAGGGCCCATGTGAGCTTCAAAACCATCTGTGTTGATCAGGCTTGCTAATGCTACACTGCAGCTGCTACATTATGAATGAGAAAACCAAAGTGGGGGCCATGGTTTGCCATGGTTCTGCTATTAACAATGTATGCCAAAAGAATCTATATTACCATGCACAGAGTTAACAAAAAAAGAGTTCCTCTTTAGGCTCCATTACATTAGTATGAATTAATTGCATGATCTGCAAATATTTGTTGCTGTGAACACATTAATGGTGGCACAGTGAAATATAGATTTTCAGTGCTCCAATGTCTCTAACCCAATACAATAGACTTTCAGTTTTTAGTACCACACTACTAAAATATTACATTTTAAACTTCAGCAACATGCCTTTCCAGGAATAACGCCTCAGTAGTTACTCTGTTAATCAATAGACCTAGCTGTAAACAGTTTCCATTGACTTCTTGTCACAAAAATTTCTGTTAAATCTGATGAGTGTGCTTTGATTATTCAGAGTAACAAGGCACACTGTAAAGACATGCTGATACCTGGGGAAGAAATGAACATTTCTAGTGGACACTTAAATCTCAGGAATGTATTTCTCAAAATCAAAATCAGATAAAATCAAAAGGTCTTCTAGCGGCATCATGTCTGGATGCCACCAGTGTAAGAAAACTGTTATTTTGGTGAACTGATTTGAACCAAACATAAAGTACAGTATAAACCAGAGTCTGGAGTGTTTTCCTCAGTTGTAAGGGGAAGGGAATGTAAGTGAAATTGAGGCTACCTTGACATACTGCCCCATCCTCCCATTCCTCCAAAGGATTTCAATTGAGATTTACTGTAAAATCCCATTTCTACCAAAAGAAAAGCTCTCTCTATTCCAGTGATCTCTCTATTCTTAAGTGATGGATGGTGTGCTGGTGTTTACTCTGAGGGGAGGCACAGAAAGCCGAGGGAAGGGTCATAAAGTTTACCTGTTTTTTTTTTTTTTTGTTGTTTTTTTTAAATCTGTGAGCTGTAATGCTTTTGGTTTTCAAAGACAGTCATCTGTACCACTGGGATGAAGAAAGTGCATTGATCAGAAGCAGGAAAGGGACTGGGCTAAATTGAAACAGACTGAAAAAAATCTCCTGTAATTATAACTGTGTTCAATTAGCCTTAACAAGATTGCTAAAGGGACCAGGTGCTTTGTGGTTCAAGCAAGAGGAGCTCAAGCATGACGGTTGTTTCTGCACATACTGTAGATTGCACTTAGAGCAGCATGTTTAAAGACAACTCGCTATCAGAGGAAAAACACTGGGGCAGGATCTTTTAGCCTGGAGCTTGACAGCAGTCTGTCACTAGAAAACCTGGACTAGTAAGCGTTTCACTCAGCTGACAGTGATCTTTAGTGAGTGAGCAAGAGGAACACATGTATTGCAGCACTGTCTGAGCTCTGAGGACGAGCCGAAGCTCTCCAGAAAGCTGCGGGGTATTGAGCGTGTTGTGGAGCGTGATATTAGGGCCAGCGCCTCCCACCGAGAGGTCTACGAGCCATGACGACCTGCAAGCATCACCAGTCCAGCAGCAGCTATGACAGACAGAGTCTCTTGGCCGGAACATGACATGGAATAGGATAGTGGAGAGTCAGAGCTGCTGTCTGAACAGATAGCCTTTTTAATTCTGAATTATGTTTACATGAAACCATTCTGGATTTGGGAATTATATTCACTGGCTACACTCTGTGTCAGGAAAGTTTAAAAAGAAACTCTTCCACACTGGAGGAGGTCATAGTTGTGCCTATGGACCTTTTAACATGGATGTAAGAGGAGCTATTGCACGTATAAGTCCTTATTCTCACCAGGTGTGTTGGTTCCAGTTAAGTGGCTGTTCCTCTTATCACACTGGGTGTGTTGTGAATTGCACACTTTTTCTTTTTACCTTTAGTAGGTACTGCAGCTGCCCTTAGTAAGCACGTACTGTTGCATGCAGTGTACCACTTTCTCATAACATTACGCCCTTAACTTTGACCCTCTTGCTTTTATATCCAGTACCTTGGGATAAAACACCACTTACAGAGTTCGCCAGAGCTGAAGATCAACCCCGAGAGATCTGCTGTTGTTACTTTGCCATGTGTAACTTTAAAGTTAAAACTTCCAACATATTATAAACGCTACAAGGAAACTACATCTGCAGTTCTGTCACTGTTATATTTATGGTTATGTCCTTTTGTTGTTTGTAATATTTAGGATCATTTTGTTTACTGATGCACTGATGCATCATTTTGACTTCTGACAGCTGTCAATCAAGTGTCAATGCATTGTCAAGCTGTCATGTGTTTGCAGCTTAGTCGATATGATGTATTGCCCGCTGCTCAAAGGATTGTGGGTAAGAATAGCAAGAAAAGCATGCTGGCTTGCATACTGCAAAATTGGAGCAGATGGAATAGAGCATCCTGGTATTTTTGGCATACTGCATTTGACATACTATGTAGTGGGACATAATCTTTTACTGGTATACAGTATTGTATGGTAGTATGGGTACTGAAATGCATAGACTGTGGTGAGCAGCAGCAGTCTAATTTGTGCCTCAAACTAACCACCACAATGGGGCACTAGACATTAACAGCCCACAAGATGCCACACACGTTGTCTTCAGTCTTTCTTGAATTGTGAAATTTTGGATTCATCCATGAAGACAACACTTCTCCATAATGCTAGGTTCAATTGAAGGCGAGCATTTGTCCACTCATGTCTGTTACAGCGATAGGCTTGCTGTCAAATCACGACCCTGCTGAGGACGATGAAAACACCCCTGAAACAATTTCTGATAGTTTGTGCAGAAATTCTTTGGATAAGCAAACCAACAGTTGCATCAGCTGTTCGGATGGCTGATCTCAGAAGATCTTGCAGGTGAATAAAGCTGGATGTGGAGGTCCTGGGCTGGTATGATCACACAATGATATGCAGTAGGGCCCGGCCCATCCCATTAACTGTAATTATGGGCCCGAGCCCGATTTAAACCTGACATTTTTCAGTAAGTTGGCTGTTACAATTAACGCTAAGGACACACCGAGCGCATTAGTGCCGCACAAGTGCCGGGCGCTTGACTGTCCACACAGGCAGCACATGTCTCCTGCTCTGTCAGTACTCCTTTTTTCACTTCAACAGGTCATTTTAAACATGGGTAGGCCCATAATTTCATCATTTTTTATAACGTAATGAGTTAATGACAGTTTGTCATTAACATGTCCATGTATTGAGCGTGTTGGGTAAACACTGAATGAATAGGGCATATTTTTTGGAGGCACCCACTTACTGTATCTCTACCACCTCTCTCTCTCTTTTTCTGTATATGTGAATTGCAACCCCCAACCTGTTGCCTTCTCTCTCTCTATCTCTCTCTCTCACACACACACATATCTGACTGGGCCGGCCTGGGCCCGTCAGAGGGGTGGGGGGGTCCCGGCATGACCTGGCTCAGGCCCATGGGCCGGGTCGGACCGGGTTCGGGCAGAGAATCTAAGCTCTAATCTGCAGTTGTGAGACTGCTTGGATATACTGCCAACTTCTCAGAAATGACATTGAGTTCACAGGCTCTGGAGGACATTTCTAAGGTCAACGTGCTAATTGCATGCTGCCTCTATACTTTTAAGAATTGTGGCATTTTGTAGTGTGATGAAGCTGCACATTTCAGAGTTGCCTCATATTGTGATTGGCCCACGGCACACCTGTGTAACAACTGTGCTGTTTAATCAGTGTTGTGATACATCACACATATAAGGTGAATGGATTATCTTGGCAAAGTGCTCATCAAAACCAATTAAACAAATCTGTTATAAACTCTGTATTCACAGGAAAGTCGTAGAGCTTTTCTATTATAAAAAAAAATGAGAGCAAAAACAAAAGTGTTTTATTCATTCGTTTATTTTTTTGTCATGACGAGTAAATGGATCTTGATGTGTGTAGCATCATGGTAGAAATCAAGCTAGATTTTAACCCCTAAGGCCTAGTCCACACGAGCACGGGTATTTTTAAAACCGAACTTTTTTGGCCTCCAGTTTAAAAAAAATCTGCGTCCATACGAGCGGTGTAATAAAAATACCTCCTTCCACATGACACTGCAAATTCCACTATCAAGCAATGTAATCAGTAAGTAAGCAATGTAAGCAGTAAAACGTCATTACCGGAAAAACAACAACTAGCGTACAATTATGCAGCAGGAGCAGTCTCTGTAATAGCACACTCTTGCGCCTCTGTTGCTGGATGTGGTTGAGTAGCGTTAGTTGTATGATACAGCCACAAAGTGCTGATATGCTGCTAAATAGCAGCAGTATTTTGTTTAGGTCCATCCTCGCACACACTGGTTTGGGTAATAACACAGCTGTTTTCTGTTTACGTCGCACACTGTGATGTCACACAATGGAGAAGAGACAAAATAACTGCGGTTATCCTGTCCACACATGACTGCTGACACCACACTTTCCCAAAAAGTTCACCCTGGACTCCGGTTACAAATAACTCTGGTTATAGGGGCCCAAAACTGCAGTTACGTGTGGATGAAAGGCCAAACCGTGAGCACAGAGTCACGATTTTATAAATACCCGCGTTGGTGTGGACAGCCCCCAAGTGATCACCCCTGGACTAACTTTAGGAGCAGCATAGTTGTCTGCGAGACAGAAGACAGACAGGATTATTGTCTGTGACATCATTAACTCTGCCCTCCTCTTTGTCAAGAGTATTTTTCACTCCAGACCAAATTGGTTGTCTCAGGCAGTGATAGTGCTATAGTTTGAGGAGGAAACACAATTCTGCGCATTTTTGTCACAGTCATTTCTAATAATATTATTTCCTTGTAACCCTCAGTAATGAAATAACTGCTTGCAGTTCAGTTGATCTCAATGCATTTAATAATGCCACAGGCTATGTTCTGCTAATCAAATGGTGTTTTCACTCCAGAAGCATAATTTATTCTCTGTTTCTGCCCTCTCTCGTTTCTTACTCACCCTACTGTCCGTGCCATTTTCTCCACACAGCACTTGTCTGTTACAGCGGATACATCTTTAATCTTAGTCAATCACCTGCCGACAGACTGAGGACCAATCTGTCACACAAACCTACAGAGACAGAGAGACAATAAATATACCTGAAGTGGGTGTGCGACAAGATATTTGTTCATTTAAAAGGTCACGTCTCAAATTTTCTTGACAACCAAATGAAAGCTGTTAACCCTAGTTAAAAGCAAGGATGATATTTCATAGATCACAATTCTGTGACGAGGTGATGAAGAACTGGGTTGAACATTCTGCAGTAGATGACTAGATAGATTACAGGTGTGTGTCTTGGAGCAGGTAAGTATGCTGGAAGCAATCAGGGAGCTGGGAGAGGATGACAGAGCGTCACGCCCACATCACAGACACATACAAACACGCACACACAGAAAAATATGGAAGCACAGGACACACAAGGGAAAGGGAAACACATGAAATAAGAGGTATAGCCACGGCCTCTACATAGTACTGTAACAATAAAAAAAATTAGACCCTGTATATCCTTTGTATTTAATCCTATAATTATTGCCGTAGACGCCTCAAGGTTGTTTCCTCTTACACATCATTTATACTCTTAAAGGGATAGTGCACACAGAAACGAAAATTCAGCCATTATCTACTCACCCATATGCCGAGGGAGGCTCTGGTGAAGTTTTAGAGTCCTCACACCACTTATGGAGATCCGAGGGGGAAGGGGTAGCAGCACAACTGCACACTTAATGGCTGACCCAGATTAAAACGTCCAAGAACACTGAATTTAAAACACAAAATATCTCCATACTGCTCATCCATAGTGATAACATAAAAAGTTGTTTGGAAAACGTCATTTAAACGTCATTAAACTGTTTTTAGCCTTATTGAAGCCTGTAGCTCTGACTGCCTCTCTGTACAATGCGCTTGTGCAGGACTGTGAGACACGGGCATCACCTTCATGTGTGTTCATGTGCTTTCGCTGGTCTCGCACACAAGCGTGCACATGTGAGCACGGTCCACAGAGAAGCGGTTAGAGCTACAGGCTACAATGAGACTAAAAACAGAGTTCAAATGATGTTTGTCCAAACAACTTTTTATGTCGGGACTTCAGGACACTTGGATCACTATGGACGAGCAGTATGGAGATACTGTGTTTTAAATTCAGTGTTCTTGGACGTTTTAATCTGGGTCGCTGTCAGCCATTAGGTGTGCAGTTGTGCAGCTACCCACTCCCCCCTCGGATCTCCGTAAGTGTTGTGAGGACTCTAAAACTTCACCTGAGCCTCCCTCGGCATATGGGTGAGTAGGCCTAGATAATGGCTGAAGTTCCATTTTTGGGTGCACTATCCCTTTAAGTTGAGTTATGTTTTGGATGTTTTATGTTTCATCCTTTTCCCCGTTTCTACCTTTTTGTTACCCTTCCTAACTTTATTTATTTATTTATTTTTTACCTTCTGAGTTAGTCTCTTTTTTGTTTGTATTCAAAATGCTGCATGTCTAAGTCACACACACATCCATTTTTTTTTTGAGTAGCTTAGAGTCTCTTTTTTGTTTGGATTCAAAATGCTGCATGTCCAAGTCACACACATCCATCTCCAGGATTAGGTTTAAATATGGTGAGATAAGGAGCTAGGATTTTCCATTTTCAGAGTTCTCACATGGCAGATTCAAAACTAGAAGCCACCATCCCAATCCAGGCCTTTCACACAGGGTTAGAGTTAGAGGGGTAGGGAATCAAGAATTTTAATTCTGTCACTGGGAGCCCTTAGGGTTTATAGTACCTAATTTCGATATCCAGATTCTTTCTGCTCTCCCACTTTGGGCCACACTCCATCTTGGGTTACTTTATTACACTTTGGCTTCAACAGAATTCCAGCCATGTGTGAGAGTGTGTATTTGTCTTTTTCAAAATATGTCTATGTTCGATGAATCTAATTGGATGTGCGCTCCAGTTTTACACATGTATTGTACAACACATTGTTTAAATGTTAATAATTAGACACAAATTGTAAGTCACAGTTTTTAGAGTGAGGGGTCCCATGATATTTAGTCTAAAAATCTTTGTTGTTATGATGATTCCTATTTTTTTCTGAAAGCTGCAATGATGCCGTGGTCCTGCGACAGTTCAGTTTCTCTTGTGAAATTAGATCACATCGAGAAGTTTCACTGCTGATGGAGACTATGTGGTAATATAAGGCAATACAGAATACGTTGTCTGTGGGCTTGTCTGCTGAAATATTTTAAAGCATTTTCTAAGTAAAGAACTAGAGTACCATCTAGTGGTGAAAGCTGAAAAAACACCAGTGGCCTGTTGGAAAGGTGCATACTCTGTGGAATCTAATTGTAATTTAACCAGTCAAGTGTAAATGTACTTGGATGGTACCTTGTTTTGTTAAGTAGAGAACAAGTGTCTACTCCATATATTTCATTTTTAAAAAGACTAAATAAAGAATTGCTTTTGAGTTACACTTTTTCTGCAAATGCACAGTTATGGCCATGAAATTTGCTCCTGCATGTGCAGACATTTTCATGGCTGAATGGGAAACCTAAGCTTCAGCAGCATGCACAAATATGTTTTTTTTTTTTGTTTTTTTTTTAATGGTTCTGTGAATGATCTAGGCCCTGAGCCCAACATCCAGATCATTAAAATACTATGAGGTAATTATGGTTTTTTTTT
This sequence comes from Epinephelus cyanopodus, assembly GCA_026686955.1. Taxonomy (NCBI): domain Eukaryota; kingdom Metazoa; phylum Chordata; class Actinopteri; order Perciformes; family Serranidae; genus Epinephelus; species Epinephelus cyanopodus. Next base: position 31,015,336 of record CM048920.1, on the reverse strand, counting down.
CTATTGTGGTAAGATGTTGTAAAATTTGAATGATCTTTAGGTGCCACATGACCACATGACAGTATGATGTTCAGGTTATTTTTCTTTCTTCTTCTTCTTCTTCTTCTTCTTCTTCTTATTATTATTATTATTATTATTATTATCATTGTTGTTGTTAATAATAAAAATATTTCACACACACAAAACCACATAATCTGGAGGGGCAGTAGCTTAATCCATAGGGACTTGGTTTGGACACTGAAGGGTGTATAGTCCCTGTACAGACCAATCATGGAGTAGGTGCCAGATCACCTCTTGGGCACTGGCGAGGTGCCCTTGAGCAAGACACGGAACCCCTCACTGCTCGGGGCGCATGTCCAAGGCAGCCCCCTCGCTTTGACATCTCTCTATTTAATGCATGTATAGGTCCTGTTTTGTGCATGTGTGAGTGTTTCACACCTGTGTGTGTGTGTGTGTGTGTGTGTATATGACAACGGAGTGAAAAAAATTGAATATCCTTTCAGGGATGAATATAGTGTATCTTTTTCTTTTCTTCTTCTTCAAATCAAGTACTTTATGAATGTTAACTATTTATCTACTAACTACACACTCAGCTTATTAGTAGCATACAAATTAAATGAATAAAAGTGATGATGAATGAACACAATGACAGTGATGAACAGTTTATGGATGAAGAAGGACCACATATACCAAAAAAATCAGTGCTGGATATCTCTTCAGTATCTGAGAGTTTGGAAAGCATAAGAAAAGATTTTTTGAAGCATTTCAATATACATTCTATTTTGATTGGAGAGTCCCAAAGACCAGCAGAAAAGGTGCGCTGGAGGGAACAGGAAGCCAGTTGTGGTCTGGAGCTCTCAGGCAGTCTCTGGTCTGCTTGGCTTGGTCCCACATGGATACTCTGCTTGGGCCAATGCATCTCTCGCAGCCTGCAGCATAATGCTAACATCTTTATAGAATTTGTGGTGCTCATGTTTCTGAGTTTAAGGCCTTCTCAACTTTTATGTTGAACCACAGATAAGGAACAGGAAGTTTTACACTATGTGTTGTTGTCAAAGTTCTGTCATGAAAAGTCTGAAGAGGTGATCTCACTTTCAAAGTCTGTTTTTAAAGTTGGACTGAAAAAGAAATACTTTTTGAGAGAACTAAAAACACTTTTTCTGGTTATGTGAATATGGATCAAACATGAACCTGGGCAGAGCAGGAAGTTTGGAGTATTTTTTTCATCTCTGCACCACCCAGATGCCATGCAAATTTTATAAAGTTAAATCTCTAGGGACGCATGTCCTGACTTGCTGAGGGCACCAACAGAGACTCACTGACACATGCAAACATTTTGATTTACTCACAACACATCTCATCTCACAACAGATCATTAATCATGGTCAGACAAACTTGCAGTTTACACCACACCCTGCTATATTGTTTACTGTCAACTACTGCAGTGCAACACACACACACACACACACACACACACACACACACACTTAATTGCAAGGTCGAAACTCTTTTATAATGATTTTATGTTGGGAGGAAGACATGAGTTTGTTCCATCATCTGGGATATACTGAACAGTTTGATGATGACCACAAGATGTCAAAGTTAAAAAGACAAGGAAGAGGTGGTGAGTAACGGTGTGTTCACACCTTAATACTGCACTTTTAACTTATTTTTTCTAACTTTTCCCAGCATATCAACAGAAATATTAAAAAGATGTAATGTCTCAGTTTGTCCAGAAGGGGTGCTCATTTGACTAACATGAATCAGTGAAATTCTTTTCCAATTCAGTCATAAACATAAAAACTCATCAGGTTTTCTGTCAGGTGTGTGCATAAATTGCCTCTAACTTATTACATATTCTAAATATACATTTGTTGCTACATGATGAGTCACTAGTTGTTTTAATTAACTTTTAATTAGTGATGCTTTAATTTAATTATTTAATTTAGCTTAATTTAATGTTTACTGTTTTCGATCACAATCTTTGTTTTGTTTTCCTGATGGAGAGTCTTTTTTAAAAATTACCTTTTTGTTGTCTTTCAATTTTTCGAAACAAAATAAACTCAAACTCAAGATACCTCTGAACATGTTGATTGGTTATCGATGAAAAAACGTCCGATGCCGATTATGGTAAACAGTAGGTTGTGTTTACTCACACACTGTGCACCTAAATCATTTTCCCGGTTCACACATATATATATATATATATATATTTAGGGGCAAATGCAAGTGAGTCACACTGTAGAGCACTTCTGCCCGGGCCGGACAGAAACTTTGCCATGTCGGAAATCCGGCACTGTGCCGGAGAACTTTAATCCCTGCATTTCCTACATATCATAGGCTATTATGTTTGTAAATGTACCTGCTAAGACAGATGATGAAGCCATTTGAGTTTTCTGTTTCAGCTGTCAGGTGTTGATAGGCACAAAGATAGCAGTTATGCAGATGAAAACATTTTCATATGATTCGAGGTTGTAGATGAGAACAACAATGCTCCTGTGTTTGGATTCACCAGGCCAGGGGAGGTGAATAAGCTCAGTGCTAAAGGTTTGTGCTTCGGCTTTTGTGTACAATTCAATATAATGTGTACTCGGCAAAGTCACACCTTCTAATTCATTAGAACTTATAAAACACAATTGGGTTTGGCCCCTGATTATATCACTCACTAACTTTACAATGAGAATGAATGCAGCTGACCCAGGTGGTAAACCAGGCCAGCAAGTTCATAGGTGATAAACAATTGATGAACAGCAATTATAATTATATATTACAACCCCAGAACCTGTACAACTGGTTCACCCAGGTCTATAATGACCCCACTCAACCCCTTCACCCAACATTGTTGTTACCGACATCTGGTGAAAATTTCATGACAATAGCACCTTTAGAAATATATTTACTGAGAAAAATGGTGACGTGTCCAATATTTATATATATATATATAATATATATATATATATATAATATAAATATATATATACATACATATAATAGTAATCATTGACCATCAAAAGATAGAGGTAGACACCAGCTATCTTGTGTTATTGTGCTTGGTTCAGGAGATATGAAGCAAAATACATAATTTGGTTATAGCAGACAGCAAAATGGCTGCCATCGCCCCATGTGGTGTTATTGTGATGACTCCATTTCTAACCATGTTCAGGGACCCAATCTGCACAAGTGTGCCAAGGTCCTTGCTTTCATGAAAAAGTGATAATTTCACCACGAATATATATGCCTATAGTAATAATAATAATAATAATAATACAGTAATATAACATCTAAGGCAGCACTGGGGAGCCAGGGATACTCTTCTAATAACCCCACATGATGTTGACATTTAACATTTATCCCACAGCATTTTGAAAGGCCCAGTTTTCATAAAATTTGAAGGCCATATTTCTGTGTGATAGATGAATATGCTGAAGAGGAAGTTATTCTGGTAACTCAAACAGAGCTTACGTGCAAAAGCAAAACCTCTAAATCAGCTCAAAGTTAGAATAGATGTCCAGTGACTTTATCCAATCACAGATTCCCTTCTTAATGCCCTTTTGTTATTTATTCTGTAAACAAGACATGATGCCAACATTAGTTTTCTATTCTGTTTGTGTGATCTCTGTCATTATTACCATGAATACCAGTCTGACTTTGAACTCACACCTGTTCTATACTAGGCATAAAGGTTACACCAAGGCGCAACACATACAGGGTTAAAGTCTCAATGGTAAACTATTTATAACATTAGTTTGGTTGTGACTTTACAGTTCTGGGTGGAACTAATATTACACACAGATGTACGCCCAGCTAGTGTACTTGGGAAACTCGGATGTTGACTGACATGACATGCCAGAGGCAGAATGGTGTCTGTTTTGCATACTGCATGATTTAAAGCAAAGGAATTCTGTGGTGATAGTTTTAAAATATTTGTCAAAAGGTAATGACACATCACATTAAAATGTTCAGGGAGTTGTGACGCTGACATTTGCAGACATCAACAAGTTTTATAACCTAAAACAATGAAGCTTAAAAATATCTGCAGGGACGCACTAGCTGCTTCACATTCTTTTGGGCTTATCAACCCTTTAAATAAGGCCATGTTTACTTGAGACTCGTACTCGTACTCGTACTCGTACTCGCGGCCTCGTTTATCCGGGTCTGGGTCGTGGGGGCAGCAGCCTCAGCAAAGAAGCCCAGACAGTCCTCTCCCCACAAGAGCTCACAAGAGCTATTTGGACCAAACACCATCACTTCTGTTTTCCTTTCATTGACATTTATAAAGTTTAAGGCCATCCAGGCTTTAATGTCATCAAGACATGACAGAAGCAGTTGTAGGGAGAAAGCATCTCTCTTCTTCAGCAGCACATAAATCTGACTATCATCGGCCTAACAATGGAAGGGGATACCATGCTTTCTAAGAATGGAACCCAGAGGAAGCAAATACAATGAAAAAAGCAGGGGCCCTAAAATTGAGCCCTGTGGAACCCCATATGACAGAAGAGCAGAGTGGGACTCAACCAGCAAGGCTTACACACATAGTTACTACCACAGATGCCCACATGGTGCTGCAACCGGGATACTAAAATATTGTGGTCCACAGTGTCGAAGGCAGCTGTTAGGTCCAACAAGACAAGAATTACATAATCACCAGAGTCATTTGCCAGGAGGATGTCATTAAAAACCCTTAGTAGAGCTGACTCTGTGCTGTGCAGGGTTTTAAAACCAGACTGAAAAACCTCCAGGATATTATGCTCATCCAGAAAAGATTTTAACTGTGCGTGAACAATTTTCTCCAAGATTTTCGAAATGAAAGGCAGCTTGGAGATGGGCCTGAAGTTAGCCAATACAGTGTGGTTGAGGCCTGGTTTCTTCAGCAGGGCCTGCACTACTGCATGTTTAAAGCTTATGGGGACAACACCAGAAGACAGACTGCTGTTAATGATGGCAAGGACCAGCTGCCCTATACTAAGGAAGATTTCTTTAAAAAAGTGAGGAGGGACAGCATCACAAGGGGAACCTGAAGGCTTGATATGGCCAACCACATCATCTAAAAGTGACAAGGTCACAAGCTCAAATTTACCAAACACAGCCTGGCAAGGGACAGAGACAGAGGGGTCAGAGGCAGGCGCTGAAATGAGAGCCCTTGTGTTAACAATCTTGTCTATGAAAAATAAGGCTTAAAAAGTCCGTCACCAATGGCTTATCAGGACAGCACGCATGAATTTTAAAATCCCCAAGAAAAGGCTTGGGGATGACAGATGACATTTCAATTGAAGTTCGCTGGAACTGGGTCAACGAAATTTCCAGTAGAGTATTATACCAGTGCCAAGTCTGAATGCTATCTGTGCCAACTTTACACAAAAGGTAGACCAAACATCTCTGTGTGGGAAGGAGCCAGCTCTTACTCTTGCTGAACTACATTCTAAAACAACGTATCCCACACACTGTAATAGAATCACACTGCTGTACCTCAAGGATTAGGCTTGGACAGCATCTGTTTTTTAATGTTTTTCATACTGTCCTGACATAGAAACTGAGCTGCTGGTGATAGTAGTTATTCTAGCATGTAACTGCCCATCAGCCTAATTCAAGTTTTGAGAAAACTAGTTTGTGAGACTATGTGTGGTGGAAACAAAGACTGTCTTTCCAAGTTTTATTGTCACACTTGCAAGCTGTTACAGTAACCTTACACAGAGTTTCAGGATGAGAAAGGGAACTTCTTCACGTTAATACGGTTGTGGCGAGTTCACCTGTGACATCAGTTACTGCAGCTCTGCTGCTACATGAAGACTTTACTTGATGATAAGCTTCAAGACTACCTTGCATAGTTGCATAATAGGAACACTGCACACTTGCTTAATGAGAACACTCTGGCTATATGCAGGAGTATCAGGTCACTCACCCCCATCATGAAAATACAACAAAGATAGAAAGTTACAATGAGTAGTCAGGGCTGTTTCAAGACACTCTGGGGGCCCCAGGCAAGAGGCACCTTAAAGGCACCTTGGAGCCCCCCCCCCCCTACAAGTAACCTTAAAGCTGCATGTAGGCCTATTATCAGCAGATTGTATAGACATGTAGAAACAAGTTGTGGTTTGAGAAGTTTCTGTTTGGCGGTGTTGTTTGTGTGAACATTGTACTTGCATAACAATCTGCCCTGGGAGCAGCACAGGCTCCAGTGACTTAACCACAAGCTTGTGTTGAGATATGGGTTTACCTGTGGATGACAGGACTGGTTCTGCTTCCAAAGTGTGCCAAAATTGTTTACCCATTCAAAAGTATAGAAGCTATCTGTATAAATGTTTACAGTTTTGCAATCAGAATGTCTGCATGCTTCTGTTAAAGCTTTAAGTTCTGCTGCTTGTGCAGAGGAGTTACATGGAAGTGGTAGAGCTACAACGTCATGTTGGGTCACAACTGCAAAGCCTGCTTGCAGGGCTGCCAACTTTTAAAAAAAACTTCAAGTGAGATTCAGCAGGGCCGAGCACAATTTTGTTTCACTGGGGCACCTGCTGGAGATGGATAGGGCCTAAAACCTTACATACAAATACCATACAGAGAGAGACAATGGTGGTATGGTGCTTCTTCGGCTGCTGCTATAGCTCTTGGGCACCTTGGCAAAACTGATGCTACAGAGTCAAGAGTACATGAAAAGTAAGATACAGGTCATTATTTACCCCCATGGTCGTGTCACAAAACAAATGTTATGCAGCCATTTTTTTTCATCCACTGTCTGAGTGGGTTTAGTCATGTGTGGTTGTCCATGTAGTTTGCAAAGGAGTTTATCAGTCACCACAAGGCTTTCTCAGCTTTTTTCATCCAGGTCACCTGGAGTTATAGAAAATGTGGTGTTTCTAATTTCTGCCACCAGTGGTCTTCCTCACACTGCTTCACCCATAGTCCCTGGTTCAGTCAATCTGTATGTGGAGCATTGGCCAAAGAAACTTGGATTTTAGCGATTTATACTGTCTTGTATCTGTACACCAACAGCAAACATTTCATCATTTGAGTACAACTAATCTGTTCCTAATCTATCACTTTCCTTTCCTCTAAACCATTTCTATCCATATGCTTAATCTAACCCTAATGTGTCATATTAGCTGTACAGTGTAGTGAGGCTGCATTCATAAAGTCAGTAACTCCCTGTGTCATATGTGTGTAAGCCCAATGTGGTAGAAATCTATTTATAGCTCCAGGTCCTGTGTCAGCCAGCTCCCACTATTACACACAACAGTTTTGCCTGTAGCTCCTACTGTTTTCATGTATCAGCCACTTCATTTGGGTGTTGGAGTAAATCAGTACAGTGACCTGTTGATTCTGTAGCTCCAGAATCAACCAAAAATGTTACTGTCTGTCCTGAGATCTTAAGTATCATTGTAGGCATACCCTTATATGCATCACACGGTAACATATTAAAAGTTGGCACTGGTTTTGCACTTTGTTAAATCTCAGTGGATGTTGTAGAATCTTTAATTAATTGTAATTGTGTGTTGGCTCACTACTGTGTGTGTCTGTGTGCGGTTTTGGTGTTCTCACGTGTCTGCTGTCTTCACCTTGACTCCCACTTGTCTCTGGCTCCACCACTAGTCAGTCAGTTGGCTTGTTCGATGATTGATTCTTTGGGCAGTCGCCACAGGTAAAGCATCCATCAAAGTAACATGCTTCACGTCCTTTGCCACATCCACGTTCCTCATAGGCTTGTATTTGTGCCATCAGGACTCTTTCAACTGCCTCTTCTCATGTTCTTCTGCCATTAGCTTCTCTGTCGGATTCTTTGCTACAGCCTTCCTGTGACACAGTCTATGCAGTGAGTTCACAGTGCTCGCTGACATGAGTTTGAATTTCTGTTCTAAGTCCTTGGATGAATCTGTCTCTCAGATGTGCTTCCCATAGACTCAGTGGTACCAGTCTAAGTGCATTTGGCTGTGGTCAGGACAGGCCACTGTGTGTTAGGGGTGCAAGGTAATCTGCAACAGTCTCTTCCAGACCTTGCTTGCAGGTTAAGATTTTTTTTTTTAAGATGTATAGGCCTCACAAACAGCCTTTCCATTCGGCTGAACAGATCCTCCACCTGGGTTCTGTATGGCTTGTCTTGCACCCAGCAATAGCTGAGACTATATCAGGGAAGTTGCTTTAGACTTGGCTTCAGTTCAACCTTTCTTGGAGTTATTAACTCTCATTAACTCCTCCTACCTTGTCGATCTTTGGGAGGCCCTGAGCAACCTTTGTCATGTCATTCAAAGCCCATGGTCTTGTCCATGTCCATGAGACAGTCAGGCTGGTGAGTTGAGGTCGCTGCTGCTGCAGATGTGGATGAGGAGTAGGAAGGCTCCAGCAATGCTTTTGATCAAGTCATCCAAGTTGCTTAGTCTCTATTGCATTTGACACCACACATTGTGAGAGTCTTCCATTGCTGCTGCTGCTGCTTGGTTTTGGGTTGGAATGGCTGCTGGTGTGGAAGCTGAATTGTGGCTGGGCTCTGGGCTAGAGCCGGAGCTGCATGCAGGAGGTGGAGCACTGGCTGCTGGGTTTGACACTGCCAGTGGAGAATACTGTGGTCTGCTTAGCGGCCCTGATGTAGCTAATGCTGGTGGAGGCAATGCCACAAACCTAAGAGGTGGAGGGGAGAGCAAGTCAGGGTCACCTGAATATCTGAGACACTGAGCATACATCATAGATTTCTCTGTCCCTGCCTGTCTGCGTCTGTCTCTGCATCTGGTTTCTTCAGTCCGGTCACTATACGCATTCTTGTCAGATTTAAAGGGTTTAATTTATCCATCTCCCCTTGACTGGTCTTTTCCTTCATTTCTCACCTACCTTTAATGTTTCAACTGTCTGGGATTGCATCAGTTTAAGAAAAAGAGGGGCTCATTTGTTTTTGAAAATCATACCCCCAGAATTTCTAAATATCCTAGTATACCATAATACCTTCATGATAATATTAATAAAACATTTCATTTATAGAGCGCATTTCATGGTAATCAAAAACACTTCATATAAACGATCATAAAAACATGACACGAAGGTTTGCACCAGGTTTGTCACGTGTGAAGTAGTTTGTATGAGGGGTTCTCCAGAAAGCTGCAAGCAGGAATACCACAGGTTAAACCATCAACCGGTTCCAAACAGGCATGTTTTGAAACACCATTGCATTAGTTCCCTGAAATTCCAGGACTCTGGTGTAAACAATGACTTTGGTGTACATAATATTGGCCTAGTCAATAGTCTAGTCCATAGTTTGGCTTTAGGACTGGAACAGGTGAGAATTTTGGTATCTTCCTTCACCTTTACTTCAACCTACTGTTGCATGGTGACTTTACTGAACTAATAATTTGCTTAAAAGATTGAAGATACCTTTTGCACAGCAGGGGCAGCAGCTAGCAGTAGCACATCTGCTAGCTGCAGGGCAAGCAGCGAGGTGGCATCAGCAACACTGTTGCCATCGACATCAACAATAACCCTTATAGCATCCCTTTGCCTCTAAAGCACACAATTGCCAAAATATTTGTCTAAGTGATATCAATATTAAATGTAGTTTCCACAACTGCAGTGGCCTGGGACACATGTAAGTTCAAGAAAAAGATTTTTGTTATATCACAGTGGTGTCTGCATAGTGTGACGTGTGTGCTTGTGCTGCTGCTATGGTCCTGCCAGATGCCTCCTGCTGCTGCTGCTGCTGGGATCATTAGTCACACTTTACTGTTATTATACACATATGATTATTGTCACACATGTATACTATCAGATATTAATATACACTTTCAACATATTGTACCACAAAAGCCAGAATTATAATCATAATATTATTACTTTAATTAATGTTGTTGTAAGCTACTGTCATTACCGTCTGTCCTGCAACCCTCTCTGTCTCTGTCTGTCTCTCTCTCTCTCTCTCTCTCTCTTTCTGTCTCATTGTGTCATACAGATTACTGTTAATTTATTATGCTGATCTGTTCTGTACGCCATCTGTCGCACGTCTGTCCGTCCTGGAAGAGGGATCCCTCCTCAGTTGCTCTTCCTGAGGTTTCTACCATTTTTTTCCCCCGTTAAAGGGTTTTTTGGGGAGTTTTTCCTTATCCGCTGTGAGGGTCCAAAGGACAGAGGGATGTCGTGTGCTGTAAAGCCCTGTAAGGCAAATTGTGATTTGTAATATTGGGCTTTATAAATAAAATTGAAATTTTTTTTTGTGATCAATTTTTTATTGGTTTTTCCATTTAGTTTAAAATAAACAAACAATCAAACAGATGTGGCAAGCATCAACTGGACAATAATAGCAACAGCAACAAAGAAAATAGAATGGTAATGTAGCATAACAAACAAAAAATAAATAAATAAATAACCATGGCAATACTACCAACCAGACATATCAACAATATTGAGTGTTGACAAATAAGAAAGAAAAAAAAAATAAATAAATAAAAAATAAATAAATAAATAAATAAATAAATAAATAAAAATAAATAATAATGATAATAATAATAATAATAATAATAATAATAATAATAATAATAATGAAAAATAGATAGACAACCCCCTCCCCCCCCCCAAATCTCAAGGGGTCCACAGGCTTTGTCTCTATGAAGTACACTGATAAACATACAAACACGCATAGCAATTCAGAGCTTTTAAACAAGCCTCAACCAATACTGCCCTCAAAACCCAAAGCCTACAGGGCCCTTGAAAGGGGGTTGGACCACTTAAATGGAGTCAATGTCATAAGAAACTCAATAATAAGTAAATAAGTAAATAAAATCAGGAAAAGGAAAGAAAAAAAAAAAAAAAAAAAAAGGGAGAAATAAATGAGAAAATATATACTCGGAGTGCCACAACCTCCCCCACCCCCCACCCCACATCCAACCCACCCACCCACAGGACCCAAAGTAGGAAAAGGAGATGGCTACAATAGATTTTAGAGTGGAGATGGCATCATCCCAACATGAAATGTTTTCAGGTTTGGCTAGGTGCAAGTTAGCTGCCCAACGTTCCATAATGGCTATATCTATGAAATCTAACAACCATTTATTTAAGGATAACAAATGAGGGGTTTCCATCTACATGCTATCAGCCTTTTAGCGGCAGTGAGACCAGCCAGAAAAGGCGTTTAAGTTTAGCAGGCAGGTTCAAACCAGAAGTGTCATTAAGTAATAAGATGGTAGGCGAATAAGGAATCTGCTTCGACAATATTGTGGACAGCATACTACAAACAATCTTCCAGAAAACCACAACACCTGGGCTCCCAAACCATATGGAAGAAGGTGCCTAAGCTCTTTTGCGAACACAGAGTGCAATTAGGAGAGGGCAAAGCTTTAAATTTGAACAAACTGCGTGGAGTGAAGTATGACCTGTGTATGAAATTGTAATGAATAATTCGGTGGTTGGGGTTTCTGGAAGAAAAAGACAAGTTTTGCCAGATCAAGTGCCAGTCCAGATTATTGTCATCAGATGGAAGGTCCTGCTTCCAAACTCTGTCAAGAGAGAGTGGTTTGTTTGATGCCTGCATCAGAGTGGCATAAACAGTAGAAACCAAACCCTTACCCCAGTCAGAGCCTTATGAAAAGGGTGTGAAACCTAGTGTGCCATCCCAAGGCACCCCATAAGTGCGCATTGCCGTACGCAACTGAAGATAAAAGAAAAAAGAGGAAACCAGGTAAGTTAAAGAGTTTCTGAATGTCTGAGAATGAGCGGAGACCTTCAGCCCCAAAAATATCAGATAATGTAAATACACCATTATTTGCCCAACTGGAAAAATATATAGGACGCCCTCCCAACTGGAGACGAGAGTTAAAGAATATGGGTGACTGGGAGAAACCAATTGGGAGACACTTTACAACATTTTCCAACAGCGCTCCAGGTGGAAATTAGCTCAGTGATGATAGACCCAAATTTCAGCTTATTGATTTTAATAGAGATATTGGAGTAAATAAGATCTTGTAATCGGTGGGGCTGAACAATACTTTCCTCAATAGGACGCCAAGATACACAAGATGCTGTGTCAAACCAGGTGGAGAGAGGCGCAACACAAAGGACCAATGATACAATTGAAAGTTTGGGAGTCCTAAACCGCCAAATTTTTTTGGTCTTGAAGGACAGATATTTTAATTCTGGGTCTTTTACCAGCCCAAATAAATTTAGAGAGTAGTGAGTGAATTTTCTTCCAATAACCTTTGGGAGGTGCCAGAGGAAGCATAGAACTAACAAAATTTCGGGAGAGCGTATTCATTTTAATCACTGAAATGCGGGAATGAAAAGACAAAGATGAGGAGCTCCACTTTTGAAGACTATTTTCCACCTCAGCAAGTACTTTCTTATAATTGTTAGTCACTGTGGCTGAAACTGTAGGAAAAATTGAGACTCCTAGATATTTAAATGTCTGGACAACTGGTATGTTTTAGTGTGGCTGCAATGGTAGGAACCTGTTCAGTGGAAGAGTTCAGAGATAATAGTGCAGATTTTTCCCAATTGATTTTGTATCCTGAAACCTGGCCAAAGTCCTTGAAGATGTTTAAAAGGTGAGGAAGACTATGAGAAACATTATGGAGAAAAAGAAGGATATCATCTGCATACAAAGATATAAAGTGTTTGGTATTATGTATACTAATAGGGTTATGGCTGATTGACTGCCGGACTGCCTGGGCAAGAGGCTCAAGAGATAAAACAAATAACAAAGGCGAGAGGGGACAACCCTGTCGAGATCCTCTAGATATGAGAAATTGCCTAGAACAGGTGCTCCCTGTCAATACCATTGCAGTTGGGTCATTGTATAAGGTTTGAATCATAGATAAAGTTATGTCCAAAGCCCATATGATGCAGAACCTGCCACAGAAAATGCCACTCAAGGCGATCAAATGCCTTCTCTGCATCAAGCGACAAAATGGCATTTGAAGAATCTGCGGTGTTGGAAGCTTCTATGATGTGAAGAAGGCGACGGACATTATCTGAGGCAAAGCGCTTCTTAATGAAGCCAGTCTGATCCGCATGAATTAGAGTAGACAGATGTGGTTCCAATCGGGAAGCTAAGACTTTGGCAAATAACTTAGTATCAGCATTTAAAATTGAAATAGGACGGTAACTTGAGCACTCAGAAGGATCCTTGCCCTTTTTTAAAAGTAAAGAAATAATAGCAATATTAGTATTCTTATAGAAAGAACCATTATTAATTGTAGAATGAAACATCTCCAGTAAAAGAGGACCAGTTTGAGGCCAGAAGGCCAGATAAAACTCTGGGGGTATACCATCAAGCCCTGGGGATTTATTCTTACTCATGCTCACTAGGTCTTTGTGCAATTCACTCAGGGTTATTGGAGCATCAAGTTCAAGGGCAGATTCATAAGGAAGCTTTGGAAGTTGAAGGGGATTCAAAAAGCTTTTGCATGCATGCTCATTATAAATAAACTCTGAGGAGTATAAATTGGAGTAAAATGAGCAAAAAATATCATTTACCTCAGTTGGAGCAAAGCACAATTTACCTGTGGAAGATTTAGCAGACGATATGTTAGCCAATTGTTCATTGGTTTTGAGTTTCAAAGCCAGTAGATGACTTGGTTGGGCACTGTACAAGTAATCAAGTTGCCTAGTCCTATGAATGAGAAAATCAGATTTGTTCCTGAGTAGTTGATTGAGGTCTTTAATTAACAGGTCTCGCTCGAGAATAAGGTCAGAGGTAGCATTCAGAGACAAAGAACTCTCTAAAGCTGCAAGTCTATTTTCTAAATCTACAATATGCTGCCATCTTGTTTTGTTTAGATTGGAGGCAAATCCAATTGTTTTGTCCCTTATGAACCCTTTTACAGCTGACCAGAGTACCTGGGATCATCAACAGAGGGTCTATTTATCGCTAAAAATTGGTCCAGTTGTTCTTTCATTTCCCTTAGAAAGGATTCATTCTGCAATAAAGTGGAATTAAACCGCCAACGGGCTGCTCGTTTGGGGCCCGAAGGGATTGCCAGTTTGCCAAATACAGCCCTATGGTCAGAAAGAGACATAGGAAGAAAAGTGAAGTCAGAGGCTTTTTCAAATAAATGTTTAGAAATGAAAATGTAATCTATACGGGAAAAAGTTCTATGACGTGATGAGAAACAAGAGAACTCCCTTAGAGAGGGATTAGCTGTCCGCCAGACATCTACTACGGCACAGTCTGAAGCCCATTTCCTTAATGCAGAGGAAGCAAGATGCTGGTTTGCCCCCTCAGCTACACCAGTTCTATCTAATGAGTGTAACCAAACCGCATTAAAGTCACCTCCTATTATTAGACCAAAATCAGATAAATCCAACATAAGTTTAGTCAGATAATCAAAAAAGCTCCTATCAAAGGAGTTAGGGGCATAAACAGAAACAAAGGCTACTTTTTTATCATTTACTAGAGTTTTAATAAAGACTACTCTACCCTCAGAGTCCTTCCCAGAGCCTAAAATTGTAAACTGAAAGCTACGTTTAGCAATAATCGCTACTCCTCTGTTTTTTTTTCAAATTTGAGGAGGAAGCAATAACATGATAAAATTTATCATTAAGTCTGGAGACATCCCTTTCCAGTAGATGAGTTTCCTGAAGAAGAGCCACATCTATTTTCATCCTCCGCAAAAAGTCCAGAGTGCTTGTACGTTTATGAGGAATATTAAAACCCCGCCCATTCCAAGACAAGAGAGAGACACTAGTCATGGGTGTCTGAGCAGAAAAATAATATCAGAAAGATGAACCAAAAACAGCCACCATGAATGCAAAATAATAAGTGTAAAGTTCTATCCCTAGGGTCCTGTCCCACCCAGCTATTATCCCACAATCCTGAGACACCCTTACCTACCCGCCCAGCCTGCCTTCTTTCCCTTCTGAAACCCAAGAAAACGAGTCCCAAACCAAACAGGCTCTCACAGCCCACCCTCAAAAAAAGGAAACAGATGGAAAAAAAAGTCCATCCAGAGCCCACCCCCACCCACCCCCCAGAATTGACGTGACAGTGAGGATAGTCAGATAACCCCTTCCTCTCCATAAAAGAAAATATAACCTTTATTTGAGTATACATTGCATAATAAAGAGAAAAAAGAAAGATGGGGTTCATAATATTAAAAAAAAAAAGAAAATTGATGCAAAAGAAAACTATTAGGCTACAAGCCCCAATTGTTAATAAGACTCAAATAGGGTTATGCCAAAATCAAGCAAACATAGCTAATAAAAAAAAAAAAAGAAAAGCATAGCAAAAAGCTGCTATTCATTAGAAAACCATCAGCACTGTAAGTGAACAATGAGAAAATTAATATCCTGCCAGATATAGGTTGCTGCTTAACAAAGCGGATAAATGTTAATGTCAGCACACACACACCCATATATATATATATATATATATATATATATACATACATATACATACACATATACACATATACACATACACATATATACATACATACACACATACATATACATATATATATATATACATACACACATGCATATACATACATACATACACACACACATACATACACACATACACACATATACATATATATACACAAACACATGTACACATACACATATATAAGTAGAATCAACAAAGAAAAAGAAAGAAAGGAAGAAAATAAACTGGCAGGCCTTTCATGACAAAGTTGCCGATAAATCAACTGTAGAAAGTCAGAATGACAGGAACGCCTCCTGAGTGACGTCCCATCAGCTCTGACGCGTCCTCCAGGAAGTAAACAAACCAGCGTGTAAGGACTTTGACAGTACGGTACAGTAGAGTAGACAAGAGCTCAAGACATGAGCCTTACCCCAGTCAGTCAGCGGGATTGTCCTCCTCTGGACAAAGAAACTTCTCCGCCTCAGATGGATCACGAAATAGATGCTGTTCTGATCCACGGATGAGTTTGATGACCGCCGGGTAGAGCAAAAACGCCTGGTATCCCAACTGTCGGGCCCGGTGCATGACAGGGAAACAGGGGCGCCTCAGCTTCGATGTGTGGTCGCTGTAGTCCGCAGTGAATCGGATGATGTGCCCGTCGACTTCAATTGGATTTCCCCTGGCTTCTTTGAGGATGCGGTCTCTGTCTGTTTCAGATAAAATTGAAATTTAAATTATATCAGCATCAATAAAAAAACACTTAATTTACCTGCTAACAATTGAATAAGGGGAGAACCGGCACTTATTTTTTCCACTTAAAGCACTGCTCCCAAAGTTCTCATCAACTTTACCTTCAGCAACAGAAGCTGTAATAAACCCAATGCACACTACCTGCTCCACAGCTAACAGCAGGCAGACACATTAGTGACTAACTGGTGAACACAGTAAAGATTTTAGCAACTAAAGAGACAGATATTTCTCTAAGGCGTTGGTAGACACCAGCAGTAAAAGCATGTGACTTTGGACTTAATGTAATCAGGTGAACACAAATAACATGTCAAATGAATTATGTTTGAACCTGTTAGCGTGAGGTTAGCCACATCAACTCTTAAAGATGATAATATGCAAATGTTGTGGTTACAGTTTCTTCAGCCGCCACTTATGGCCAATTAATGCAGTTAATGCAGCTTTTACAAGCTCAAATTGATGAGTGAAGTAATTCATTTACATGTTCTTAAACAGTTATGACTTGAATGATGACTAACTTTCACCTATTTTATTAAAAAAAAGTAACATCTGTAAGATGCATGTAGACTTTAGCCAGTGTGTTCAGTGATGGGAGAGGAGTGAGTGTGGCAGGGCAGGTTGTGAGGAGGGAGGAGAACGAGAGGGCTGACAGACAATAAGAGAGCAGGGAGGAGCAAAGAGGAGACAGATCATCTGAGGAGAAGGAGGAGAGGATGATGTGAGGTAAACTCTGTTGATATCAGGAGCCCTAACATCACTGTCTGCGTGGAGAAACAGTATTTACCTAGTGTGCAGCTTCTACCTGAGACATGGCGGGGTTGTCAGCAACCATATTACTGCTTCATCTGTCTGTTCTGGTGAGTTCACAACTGTCTGTCTATGTGTGTGCTCGTTTGTATGAAGGGAGGGAGTCCTGGGGAAAAAAAATGATGAAAAAAGGCTTATGAACTAAAAACAAGTGAAAAGGTGTGGAGGAGAAAATACTTTATTTCACCCTTTAAGTTCACATAGTCCTTAAGTTGTACAGTTATAAATTTCCTCTTATACTTGTGTTAGGTCACAACAAGTTCTGCACATTATTGTTGTCATGATACTAAAATTTTGACTGATACTAATACCAAGCTTAGTATCACAAGCATCGATACCGAAATGAAACCTTAAACTGAAATGATACTGTTTCGATACTTGATACCTAATGGATCAGACACAGCTGTCCAAAAGGATTGATTACATTTTGTTGCAAAACCATGAGACCCACAGAGTCAGAGGTCCAGACGTCAGAACTAAAAGGCATGGAGAGGCAGCCTTTGTCAATTATGCCCCTAAACTCTGCAACAGTCTGCCTGAGGGTCTTAGGGGCTCTACATATATTCAAACTTTTAAGCATAATCTTAAGACACACCTTTCTCCTGAAATGCATTTTTAACTTATCGTAGCCTATGGTTTAACTGAATTTAATGTAGCTTTATTATTATTATTATTATTTGTTATCACTATTATTATTTTTATTTTATGTTTTCATCATCTTTTTTTCTATATCAGAAATGTTTTGATTGTCTTTTATACTTGCATTTTGTCTTGCATTGTCATACATATGTGTGAATTATGCTATATAAATAAGGTTATTATTATTAATATTATTATTAATGAAAAATATATCCTCAATAAAATCTTACCCATTTCATGATTATTTTATGCATATCTGGGCAAATTACTTATCTATGGTTATACATTAATAGTATATGTATTGTAGACCTGCAATACACATGCCTTTTTATTATTTTACTATGATTCTACCAACAGGCTATTTCCACTTAAATGTTACTTCAGCAATGCAATCTTTTTTTTATTATTTCTTTTTTTTATGTTCATAAAGAGTAATGTTAAGTTCCCTAAATATATGGTGGGAGTGTGCCTTTTTACTCGCCATTCTGTCTGACACTGAAACCACTATAGTTTAGAAGTGGCATGTAGGTTGTAGTGGACCTATGCTATTTAGCTATTAACTGTTTGAAAAAGTACCAAATGAGACTCCTGTATCACTGAAGCTCAATACATTTGTTGTGTTGGAACTGACATATTCTAATATGCTTGTCATGCTATTTACGATGCAGGGTAGGCCTGACAATGATATGCAACGCTACTGATACACTATATTTTGCAGATAATTTAGCAGCTCATCACCTTCCTACAAGCTGGCTAACAGCTGACAGCTGCATGTCCCCTGACACAATGTGCAGCACCTAACCTGGCTACCTCGCTAGTGCTGCCACCTAGCGAAGATTCAGGCAAATAATACTTCTCATCCTTTTGCAATCACTCGCATCTAATCTTCTATGAGGCTAACCCTCAGTGTACATTCAGCCACACTGAACCTATACCTTTATGGTTCTGTCTGAGGGTCACAGTAAGGCACCATCATAGATCATGGTCACACAGTGGCCCACAGAGGGCCATCAAAGAGTCTTGCCAAAAGGTGATAGAAGAGATGAGATGAGAATGTCAGTGAACAGATTTTTTTCTATATTAGTAGTTCCCTCAAGGCAGCAGTGAGTGGTATGTATGTGCAGTAAATCATCTTGAAAGAATTCAAGCATGCAAACCAACTGCTTCTTTGTGTTTCATAACTAAGGAATGTGACATACTTAAAGTTTGATTTATTGTCAATGCACAGGTGTCCTGAGTTCAAGACAAACACATAAAATCGTTGACTGTATATTTTCATTGGCATTCTGCGGTTTCACATTTTCAACACGACTGACAAGGCAATAATGTTTCGGTGGCCATAATCCAACACACACGATGTCTGTGGCGTGGTTCGGCAAGCTTGGAGTATATGCAAATCAGAAAAACTTGATTGTTTATCATAAGGAAGGAATTTGCCTTTGTCCTTTGTCTTTTTTTTTTGCTCATTCATAAAACAGACTAAAAACTTTGTCTCATTAGATAAAACAGTTAACAAAGTTTCCCTCTGGGGATATTATCTGCAGTTGAAAAAAGGTTATATTGTGATTTAAGTAAGATTAAAGTGTGGGGTCTCTGGTGATTCCCACCCCTAACAGTGTGGGCAGTTTTGAAACCTGAGCTGAGGTCTAATCAGACAGAATGAAAACAGTTGCTGCTTTGTGGCCTTTATCTTTGAAAATGTTTGACCTCACTATACATTACAGTGTTCAACATAACATTTTTTCCCCACTGGCCCCCCGGGCAAGTAGTTCAGAGTTTTACTGGCCCCTTGTCTATTCTTACTGGCCCAAGTAAAAAAAAAAAGACATAGAGAGAGTGAAAATGTCTATAAAACTTCATTTCTCGAACAAATGATTAATTTCTATATTAATATCGGTACTCATTTAAGATACCTTCATCAGTTACCGGAGGCCACTGTCTAACATTATCAATCCAGCTATTCATGACGCTGTCATTGTAGAGAGTCAGTTCACAATGACAGCATAATGAATTGATGACTGACACATGTCACCGCAGCAATGACGCCTCCGCAAGATGGCGGCATACACAAATCGATCACCGAATTCGTCTATAGAAGCAACACCACAGTCACATGTCCTCTTCTCTCTGCAGCTATGGGGGTGTTTGGGAGACAATGCAGCCAGCGTCCCACAACTCAGACGACAGAAGAGAGACTGGGTTGTCCCAGTGATGAAGCTTTTTGAGAATCTTCGCTATCCTCCAGACCAGTATGTTGCCAGGGTAAGAATGGGACGAAAAAGGTTGAAATGTGCAGAAATTTCAGACTGTGTACTTTTAAATGTGTTGTAAACACTCACAACTAATAACTACAGATGCATATGTTTACATGTTGATTCAGTTACTTGTACAGTCTGTATTAAAAGAAGGGCCCAGATTATTGTGCAGCACCACTGCAATCCTGTGGGCTTCCTCACATGTTTAGTCTCGCTCACCAGACGTTTCTCAAGAAAAGAAATGTCTGGCTGCGCCGACTCTCACTTTAATATTGGAGAAAAAAAACACCCCGGCTTTTTTTTATTTATTTCAACCGATCACAATCGTTCTTGGCGGTGCCACAGCAATGGTGTGCTTGCATAAATATTGCTGTGGGAAACAGGTTTTGGTATAACACGCCCACAAAAATATCACCTACAGGACGCAAACCGTGTCAGAAAAATGGTTACATCCCCGCAAGATCAAACACTACAAAAGTTAGTAAAGGACGTTTGTTGACTATGACAACCGGAGGTGGCAGGGCGGGACTTCAGCAGGTGGCTCGTTCCGCCCAATGAGAGGCTGATCCATGCAGCGAACTTCCACCCACTCAGACTATCACGTGTTTGACTAAACTGAAGCTGAGGCAGTGTTACAAACATATCTTAAAAATCATTTGAATAACATCATAGGTTAAAAACACTGAACATTTCCTCATGCCAAAAGCTTGAGTGTTTATGCATTATAATGTTCCCACACTGACTCACTGCAGGAGTTCACCGAGGTAAAATAACACTTAAACCTGCACGACAGGTCTTGCTTCATTATAATTTGGCAGGAGACCTGAAATAAACTGAAGAAGGTTGTAAAGAAATGGGTATGACAGAGAGAATTTGTGGAGGTTGGAGTGTGTGTGTTTGTGTTTATCTGTATGTGGGGCGACAACATAAGTGTGTGCTCTGCGCGCACACGCTAGTGTCACATCTGTGAGGCTAAACAGCTCTATAGGACCAGAGACTAGGTTAGGAGGAGCAATTATGCAGGACGGATTTGCTGAATATTCGCGCAGCACTTTTCCGAGCTCAAACCATACACACAGGCGCCGTGCGGAATTTCGCGTTGTTATGTTCCAATTCCGCACAGTGTGAACAGGTGTGGGTGAACATGGACGAGAGTAGCAGCAGCAGCAGCAGCAGCAAGCTAGCAAGCTAACATTTAACAAGCGTCAACATCAAATTTCTTTAGCACTTACCACTCTCACCGCAGGCACCAAGCTGGACAATGGGCTGCCAGACGTTGTTCATTAATTCATTGTTCATAAAATCATCTGGTCTTTTATCAAAAAGGACAGGGCGCTGTGAAACGAGGTTTATCAACCTTTCTCCCATACTGTCCTGCCTGCTTTTATATTTTTGCAAGAATAATCCGCGCGAATATTCACCCTCAATGAGAATGGACTTTTAGTCTTCAACCCGGAAAAACTAGCCTGTTGTTTGACAGTGCAATATACACAAAAATAATTAAATCATCTTCCTGCTAATTAGCTAGTTTTACCACTAAAATACAGGCTTTAGGATATGTTTCACACACACACACACACACACACACCGCATAATGGTGGAGTAATCAGATTACTATTCGGCTGACGCCATATTAGCTTGTTACATGTAGCTTCAGTTTCACAGCAACATTTACAAACACACAATTCACAGCTTTTCTTTTATTCCTCCTCGCTATGGCTAAACATAATCGCTTTGCTCGTTATTCTCTCTGCTGTTTCTGACTATCCGCTATATGTAGCTCAAGCTTACCGATTGGTGTTGCAGTTAAGTTGTTAAAGGAGCAGTACAACTATTTTTAACCTTGTAAACATTTTTAACATCACATAAATTTAAATTATTTATTTATTTATTTATTCATTAACTTAAAGCGTTTATTTTTAATTCAACTTTCACATTTTTAAAGGGTTTTTAGTAACCTAGGTTACACTAGTGTGTGCATGTTCATTCAGTGAGTGGAGCTGGTGCAATTAAAGTCCCCTGATGGATCATCACTTTAGATCATCAGGGCACAAAATAATAATATTCAGTTACTCTTAATTTAAAAAGGTCAGATGTTTATGTTGAAATCAAAACTCTTGGACTGTGAGCAGATTATGTGTTTGGGGTTTTGTTTAAATGATAAAAGTGAAGACATTGGAGGTCTTCTCAAGAAGTTATCAGTGCTATTACAATGTGCAACAGTTTTAGCTTCAGTTAAAAATGTACCCCCATTTTTCTCTATGTGTTGTGGTGATAAACAGTATACCTCACTTTGGTTTTAAGTCACTGAGCTCTGGAAGCAGAAGGTCATACTTTAAGTCTTGTAGAGGTTTTAGTGATGTTTGGAGTAAATCACTATTTGACCATGTGTGATAGACAGCATTGATTGTATTATAATATCTTTTAAATGGCTTCATTGTTGTAATGATTGTTATGATCATTTTCAGATCAGGTCAGACTGGGATTCAGAGCAGAACCTGCACTACAATCTGCTGGGTCCCGGGGCCAGTCAAGAACCAGTAAACCTGTTTATTGTGAATGATGTTTCTGGACTTGTGTATCTCCGAGGAATACTGGACCGAGAGGAGAGGGAAACCTACATTGTGAGGACACAACTCAGCACACAGCTTATTACACATCTACTTTAATTCAATACGGCACTTTACCATTCTACTCATTGTAGCTTTACATGGCAGCAAATTAACATCAGCAGTTGTTGATGGCAGAAGGCGATGAATAGATTTATATCAGAATGAGACACACAGGCATTCAATACTAAACTCAGACAACTGGTAGTGAGTGAAAGCACAGAGATGTTGGCAAAGCTCCAGAGTCTTTCTCAAGAGAAATAATCTGCATTGTATATTCCATTTTTGCTTAAGCATCAATGGCAGGTCCCATTGCAGGGAGAAGGCACGCTTCATCAGTTGTTGTCTCCTAAACCCCTGCAAGATTCACCTCACAAGAGGGTGGGCAAAGACCAGTTGCCAAAACCTTTGTGGCAGGAAGAAACAGCTGCTCTGTACACTTTAATAGTGGCATACAACAGCCCTCCACCCATCAAACACTTCAGAACACAACACACAACAGGGGGTCTAGCCTCCTTTCCTCGCACCAGTGTTGGTACCCCAACCATTTTGCCTTGTAGCAGGCAGTTGGGGATCTCACTCTTGCCAACTGTATGGTCCGCACAATCTGCACAAACAGTCCAGCTCCCCTGAGCCTGTCCCTCTCAGGAGCCAACCCTAGAGAGGTTGACCCAGAGTGGACAACGCACCTATCATACCCACCTGCTGATGGTTCAGGGCTAGGCCATCATGCATCACCGTGGCTTTCCCGTTAAAAATGCAGCAGCTGAAAGTGTGTCATTGTGTTTAATTCTTCTCTTCTCCCATGGAGATTGGTGAGGGAGAAAAAGACATGGTGTATTCTTTCTATGTTAGTCGAGCTTTTATATCAGGTGACATGTATCTTCTGACAACATATACTGAGAGTTAAGTGCTCATGACTGGACACAGCACATTTAATTCCCTTTGTCTGCTGATAAAGTGCTATAATAATAATAATAATAATAATAATAATAATAATAATAATAATAATAATGAAAATAATGCAAGGGGCAGATGGTAGCTCTCCTCCTGTAGCCGACTGAAGCGCTGTGTGACCGATGAGGTTGATCTGAAAAGTCCTGCCGTTAGGATGGGGGATGCCTGGAGATTATCCTGGTCCCTTTTGGGGAGCAAGTCCCACCCACATGTGACAGGAGCCAACTGTGGCTAGACATCACACAGCCCACTGCAGAGGCAACACCTTGACAAAAAACATGTGAGCTGGATGAGCTGGACCATAGCAAAGATGACTTACCAGCCTGGGTAGGATTGGGGTCTCAGAGTCACTGATCTCAAGCTCTGGCTCATTGTCACTGCACTGACACATTGCAGACACATGTCAGTGATGCATTGCAGCAAAGCATCACATCAAAGCTCCTGAAATGATCCCAGCACTGATGGCATCTAAACTTGGGGCAGAGCCCAGCAGGCCTCACAGGGTGATGGCTGCTGAACACTGCTCTCCACATGATGTAAGCCAAGGCAGTGATGGGGTTCCTGAAGCAGCAGCACCATCCTTAGAAAAAGCTTATCCTCGCTGTTGCTTAAGAGAACAGGATGGTAGACAGTGTTGTATGATGCCTTTTATACTTTGGTGTTTGCACGTATTCAAATCGACACATCCTGATTGGCAGGCTACTTTCATGCAAATTACAGTGGGCAAATGTGTGCACGTGATTAGAGAAAGGAATTACCAACAAAGTCCAGTAAGTTTTAGTCAGTGTAACTGCTAACTGAAATCCCATTTAGAGATGTGTGTGTGTGTGTGTGTGTGTGTGTGTGTGTGTGTGTGTTTCAGCTGACAGGTGTGGCCATATTTAGTAACGGCAGTACAGCCGAAGACAGAATAGACCTGAGATTCGATGTGGAAGACGTCAATGATAATCCACCTGTTTTTGTCCCCGTGCCTCCAGCTACGGTCCAAGAGTCCAGTCCAGCAGGTAAAACACAGATACAAAATGTTTATCACCTCAATGTGCTCCTCTTTGATTGTTGAGTGGTGTTACAGAGTGAGAAACATGAGTGTGTTCTGACTCTTTATGTAGCCTGGCACCCTAAAGTGCGTCCTAGAGAGCAGACATTGGTACTCCTTACATAGGACATGAGAAGGATATGCTTAGTGCAGCTGTTTAGGAAGGAGTTTTCCACAAACTGACCCACCTTGCTTGATATCAAACATTCTTGTGGAGCATAGCAGGTCTTTGTTCAGATCTCCCAGAGCAATGACAGGTGGAAAAACATTCTGTCTGACAGTATCAGCTTGTTTCAGCTCTTCACTGAAATTAGCCTATACTGTACTGTGAGTGAAATATTCAAACCAAATACTCCCTGTAATGGAAATATTCTTCATGTCTTGCGCTCTATCTTCCCCTATTGCTCTGTCTCTCAGCACCCATAATCATTAGACATATGTGGACATTGTAAGGAGGTTAAGTATTTGAGATATGATGTGAAATATGTTGTTTATATTTTGTTTATAAAGTGTGAGACATGATTGCTGAAATTTTAGCCTTTTGTTTGTCCTTTAG
This sequence comes from Epinephelus cyanopodus, assembly GCA_026686955.1. Lineage (NCBI taxonomy): Eukaryota > Metazoa > Chordata > Actinopteri > Perciformes > Serranidae > Epinephelus > Epinephelus cyanopodus. The sequence goes on along the minus strand of CM048920.1, from coordinate 30,990,402 downwards.
GAATGCTCTTAACACTGGTACCATACTGCAAGTACACACGTGCATCAAAAATTAAACAGCAGCTGGCCCGACTGCATCAGGCCTCTGGCATTACTCCACATTTATGGAAACAGCTTTTATGACATGTTAGTAAATGTTAGCGCTTGTTCCAGCACAAATGCAAAAAATGGCAAAGCTATATAAAATATATTTTTTCCATGGCAATATTTCCTTTTTCAGTTCACGTTTTGTTTATGATGGTGCTTTTTTTTTTCAAAGCCAAAATTTACAGTCATTGTCCTATAGCTCCATACATAAGACAACTGTTAGTTGCCGCTCTGTGCACACAAGAGGACACCACAGTCTACCACTCTGTTGTTGTGACCCCAGCGGCACGGCCTTATCACAATCAAGTGCACCCTTGCCTAGAAGAGGTGCTCTGTAGTGCACTAGGATTCTGTAACTGAACTATGACCAGGATCACACTTACACACACACACACACACACACACACACACACACACACACACACACACACATAGTGGTGTAGTGGAGAATATACCAGCTTTCTTTTCAGGCCTTTACAGTATACCCACCTATCAGCCAAAATGTCACTGGTATAGAAGAGTATACCCACTTCCACGATTACCTGCCCATCTACCTAAGTAGTACACTACATCACTGCACACACATGTTTCGGATTCAATGTATCAATTAAAAAATGCCCTATCGTAGTCCACTCTGACAATTTTGTTTTAGGGTCAGTTCTCATGGCAAGATAGCAGAATATTATGATAATGTAGACTTCCCGTTTCCTGTTCAGGGACTCTGGTTGGTAGGATTACAGCTACAGATGCAGACAAGGCCAACTGTTCCCATTCACAGATCGCCTACAGACTTGTGAAGCAGGAGCCCTCTGATGGCCGAAACGTCTTCTACATAGACAGAAAAACTGGATCCATCTACGTCAAAGAAAACATCTTAGACAGAGAGGTCAGAGGCATTACTGTGGTAGGAACACCATGTACCTTACATCTACTTTAACACATCTGTAGACGGTTGATAGGATTGTTGAACTCATCTCTCGTTCAATGATAAACCTGTGTTGGTCCGTCTGTTGTCCACAGAAACACAGCTCCTACACTTTAACAGTTGAAGGAGCTGATCTGGACGGCGCTCCTGGAGGCAACACAGGCACTGGGACAATCCTTGTCAAAGTAGTGGACATCAATGATAACGTACCCAAGCTGGAAAAAGACGAGGTACCTACTGTGACTTTGTTTTCATAGAAATTATTGTAATATATGCTTTATATATGTATATAAATCATATACATTTTACTACTACATTTCAGAGGGAAATACTGTACTTTTTTAAATCTCATGATGTGACAGATATAGTTGCCTCTCAGGCGATGAAACTACTAAGGAGAGGTGGTTTGCACCAAAACCTCAGGAATGAACTTCTTATATTCCATTTGTTTAATCTGTAAGCAAAGTGTGAAAATGATAATTTGCTCAATTACAGTATTTATATTGAATATCTTTTGGTTGGGAGCAGTAACTTTGGGGTGTCTCCGCTGGTTGTCTGGCAACCTTTTGTGTAAATTATCAATATAAAATGGTAAATCTTGAGCTTTAAGGGTGCTGCTGGGCCAGTGTGGGGAAGTTACTGTGAAAGTATACATATAGCTTTACAAGCTACCAGTTATGGTGCACTGGAAGAAACTGAGCAAATCTACACAAGGGAGAAATCTATTTTGGTAAGCTAAAGCTACTTAGATGTAGCAGCTCAAACTACTTTGTTAAAAACAAATTGACAACGTACAATGACTCAAATTTATAACAAACTGTAATACAAAAACAGTTGCGTACCAGCAAAAAACAAAGCCGATCAATTGAGTTTACTGTGAAAAGTGCCCAAAATGGAAAATGGATAAATACTCCATTATTCAGATGAATGTGCAGGAATGTCAGCTCTGGTTTTGTACACAATGTCCACCAGTCAGACGCCTGCCTTCAGAGACTAGAGTCCAGGTGGGGGTACTGCACCAAGCAAGATTACTCAGTTAGTGAGGTAACTTCTAGCATGTAACAACTTTGATAATAATCTTTCATTCGATGTCCCAAATTTGATTGTAGATTTTGTAGATAACTACACAGAACATGGCAAAATGGTAATGTAGTTACTCAAACTGCTCAAAGCACTATAAATATAGTTGAACCACCAGCAAGCTGCAATTGAAGTTGAACTACTACTTAAATCCATGATAGCGGTATGTCTGTTTACAGCTTTTGTGCTAAGCTAACTTGTTTATATCTAAAAAATGTGAAAGTCACACTGGTCTTCTCCTCTTTACCCCACAACGCAAAACAGTATATTTCTCCAGATGTTAAACTATTTCATAAAGCTATTCAAGTGACAAGAGTAAAATGAAAATTATTTCTTATTTAGTATGCAGGCAGCATAGTGGAGAACACAGCCCAAGTGGAGGTCATGAGGTTCAAAGTGCTGGATGATGATGAGGAGAAATCTGACAACTGGCTGGCTGTTTTTGATATTGTCACTGGAAATGAAGATGGAATATTCAGCATTAAGACTGATCCCAAAACCAACGAAGGTGTTCTGATGCTTGAAAAGGTAAATCTCCCTCTATCACAGCACCTGAACATCCTCAATGCAATATGCGAGTTAAAAATGAAATGCTCTAGCATTATTAGTTGTAGATGGGACATTAAAGAGGTAATGTGACGCAAGAAGTCATTTTGACTTTATTTATCTGCATATTCTATAATACACATATTGCATACTATCTCATCAAGAGCATGTGTCTGGATTTAAGAATGTATTTTCTACCAGAGAGGTCTGTCCACCTCCTAATCAATGATGGTTTCTCTTCACAGCTTCATAGAAAATAACTAACATGTAATTACTGTAATTAGAAATGTATGAATGCACAAGCTTCAAGTTTGTTATAAAAACAATGTCTGGTACTCAAATTGAAAGCCTTAAAGACATCCAGTAGCTTTGTCAGTCTATGTTTGGCATATATTGCTGTTTTGTCTTTTAATGCCTGATGACTAAAAAACATGTCAAGAAATGTGTAAATAACTTTTCAGTCAAATGTGGGCAACAGTTTGTGGTTTATGAACCACGCATTCATGTTAAACAGTGACCTGTGAGAGTAAACTGATGTGGCTTCCTTCTGTTTTCCCTTCCAGCCTGTTGATTTTGAGAAAAATCCTGATATACCGCTCAAAGTGGTAGTATCCAATGTAGCCCCAGCTATAGGAGATGGAGACGATGATGGTGATGGTCAAGGAGGAGGAGGAGGAGGTGGAGCAGGAGGAGGCGGAGGGGGAGGAGGAGGAGGAGGAGGGGGTGGCGGAGCAGGAGGAGGGGGAGGAGGAGGAGGAGGAGGGGTGGCGGAGGAGGTGGCGGAGCAGGAGGAGGGGGAGGAGGAGGTGGCGGAGGAGGTGGCGGAGCAGGAGGAGGGGGAGGAGGAGGTGGCGGAGCAGGAGGAGGGGGAGGGGGAGCTGGTAGCACAGTTACAAACCAGTCCAATAAAAAGAGGCCAATCAAAGGCAAACTTTACCCAGTGAACATCGCAGTGGTGAATGAACCTGAGGGGGTCTTGTTTAAACCCAGAGTAAAGCCTGTCTCTGTTTCGGAGAACCCAGAGGAAAATCCATTGATGGAAGTGATTGGTGTCTTTGCAGCCACTGACCCTGACACCGGAAAGCCTGCAGAAAATGTTCGGTGAGATGAATTTACTTTACTTTTAGCTTAGAGGCTCTATAAATTATTTTTCATAAAACATCTCAGATTATAATGTGGACATCCTGGCTTCTATGTTGTGAATTCTGTTTGGCATTCTGGTCAGAACAGAAAATACTCAATATTTTCATTTTGTCATCCAATCCATTAAAAGACTAAAACCAATGATGAATATATCTACTGACAACTATTGTGTGCATGTGTACCAAAGCCTTATACTGGTACATCTTCTTCCTGTGTGCCATAGAGGTCCATTAAAACACATCAGTGAGCCACATTGTTGCATTCCGTGACATGTTTTTAACATTTGATAAAAATCACAGTTTATTTAACAGCCACTTTAGGGGGAGCACATGCTGGGACTTAAACCACCTGGAAAACGCGTGGTCAGGCGCTTGGTGCTACTCATGTCTTTTCTGTGCCAGATTTCAAGAGCGTGGTGGCAGGTTGTGTCTGAGATTGCTAAGTAACCTTAACTGTATCATCATCAGATCATAGCCCATTTACCTGAAATCCCGAGTGCAGAGCTGATCTTCTTCCAGGCGTTGTTTGTGTTTTGCATTCCAAAAGTTGAACTCAGTTTATCTCAGGGTGCAGCTGTTGTGCCCTGAAAAATAGATGCTTGTGAACATGTGTACACCGCTGCCAAGTGTCTTCATTTAAAAAAAATCGATTAAAAGAAAAATGCGGCATGTGCACAACCCCACTCTGTGAGGCTGTAATGCTTATTGTGAATAAAACCAAACTGTTCGATACATAACCCAAAGTAGTGGACAAATTAAAATTTCAATCTGATGATGGTGCTAAATGAAAAGTCAGTAGATTGCCAAAGTTCCCAAAATCCACAAACATTATATGGTGATCTATCCAACAGTGGATATTTCAGTCTGGAGACAGACAGACAGACAGACAGACAGACAGACAGACAGACATTGTCATCCCATGACAAGATATCTGTGAGGTGTTTTCAAAGCTCTACATTGTCACTAGGACCCAGTGGGTTTAGTGCTGAGGGCCACAGGCAGAAAGTCAGAAAGAGATGGACTAATTTGTTGATTTTGTCTTTTCATTGGATTTTTTTTTTACAAAGTATAACTTTCTTGACCTTAAAATTTATGTTTTAAATTAAATTAATTAAGGACATATTTGGATTTCATGTCACAATTCAAATGGGAACAAAATATAATATTTCTCTCCCCATTCACTGCCATTCATATTTTTTTTCGATCAAAGGTCCCATGAGCTTCACTGGAAGGGGCGTGACTTTGGCACTCTATTGCGCATAGTCTGGGGCCATTAGTGGCTGTTTTGGTAAGGAAACGGAAACAGGGCGAAATTCGATCCGGATCCGGAATTCAATGGATGCGCCTTTCCGTAAAAATAAAAGCACCAAGCTAATATAAATGCGGTGAAACTTTTAATTTAAAGAATATAATTTACAAGAAAAGCCCCAAGCCATTAAGTTAATCGATTTTGTTACACCCTTCATCACCCAAAATCGATGGTGCACCAGAATTTAAAGTTTTACTATGCTGAACCCTTTTAGTCTGGTGAATTTGGTGAATACTGCATCCGCTCTCTAGACTGGAACAAGAATCCAGACAAAATTCAGACAAAATTCAGAGTGAATAAATACCAGGCTCTTCACTTCATGTAAAGAGCCTGGTGACGCGAGGCTAATTGTGCAGGATTTGCTTAGCATTTAACTCTCTGTATTTTTTGTGAAATTGAGCAGCAGAGAAATTACTATTGATGAAATTATTTTATAACCAATAACTTTAAACATGTGACTGCTTTAACTGTTGTAATTTAAAGAGTAAACATTGCTGCATATTGTTTCCACAGATATGCTAAAGGCTATGATCCTGACAACTGGCTACTGATTGACCCAGAAACAGCAGAGATTAGACTTCAAAAGTTCCCCGACAGAGAGTCCCCATCTGTGATTAACGGAACTTACTACGCTGAAATACTGAGTCTGAGTGAGGGTAAGCTCTGTTTATGGATGGCAGGTGTAGCCTTCAATTTAGAGAGCTGAGCTCAAGATGATTTGGGATGCAGAAAAATTTCATTTTTCAGAAGTTTCGCTCAGACACGTTGCTTTAGTTTTCTAATAGACAGTTCACTGTAAAAGTTTGTACTACCTGTTGTGGACGACTTATGTTTTCTAATTCCCACAGACAGGCGTTTTGGGATTGCCACTGGAACAATAGCGTTGAAGGTGGGAGATGTGAATGATGATTGCCCCACACTGACCAGCCACGTGGAGTACATCTGCTCAGACACTGAGGTGATTAATGTTACGGCAGTGGATAAAGATGGAGATCCAAATTCAGCCCCTTTCACCTTCCTCCTTGTGGAAGAGGAGAGCCGGGAAGAGTGGAGGGTTGAACCTTTAAATGGTAGGATACTTTATTTCTATTATTGCCAGTTTGTGTGAACATTGTTTTGTATCAAATGGTTTAATCTTTAATTACCTTCAGGAGGAAGTAGTGGTTGTTTATAACAGTGGTTACAGTGGCTGGCAGCTGCTACTGTTTTGATGAACATTTTCAAAAAAATAGTGAAGGGGTGAGTGGGGCATCCTTTCCTAGTGCCCCAGCTTAGAGTCACACTCGGTGATGTTAGTCAGTGGTGGTACAAGGTGAAGCTCAAGTTTAAATTATTCCCAGAGGCCAGATCTTTCAAGTGTGGCACACAACACCATCTAGTCAAATGACATCTGCATCCAGGGAGAATTTCATTACTGATGATTTTTGTGTCTGTATTGCGAAGTGATAGGGAGCCATGGCTGGATGCTGATGCTGGGGGCCTTGTTGGGTTTTAAGAGTGAGATGATTATGATGTCTCAATTATTCTTCTGTTCTATTATAAAGAGGTTACAACACAATCCAGAAATGTTTGCAGAACTCAGCAAGGAAGCCATTTGCCCCTGGTAGTTTATAAGTTGACATTTGGTTGGGGGAACTTTCCATTTAGTGTTTTTATACTGGCCAGACAAAACCAGTGTTTATGACCCAAGGGAACATTAACAGTTAAAAGGGAAACATTAAAACCTAAAAACCTACGAGTTATTTCTGCACTGGAGCAGTAAGACTCCTCTCATTCTTTCTTGCTATTAGGTACCAGTGCATCCCTCAGGGCTTTGAAACTGCTTTGGGCTGGTCACTACCAGGTTGCCTTCATCATCCAGGACCAGCAGGGCCTCGCCTGCCCAGACCCTCAGTACCTGGACCTACATGTGTGCTCCTGTGAGAAAGGAGAGACCTGCAGACCAGCAGGTATAGATGGACAAGCAGTTTCTCTCAAGGAATCCTCATCTACATTTGGAGGACTGGGAGTGGGGGCACTGATCCTGGGACTTCTGATGCTGCTTGGTGAGTTATGTTAGCATGACTCAGGAATGATGCCTATAATACACCTATATAATCTAGGACTGTGATTCAACCAGAACAAGCATTTAAAATCTCTTAAGAAACAGTATCCATGGGCGGGATTCCTTTGGATTACACTTGCAGTGGTTAACTGTTATAGCATATAACATTTTGCATCTTGTCCATCAGGTGGCTGGTCTCACATATTTAATAATTTACTTGCTACTTTCTACCAAAGAAAATGATCCTCTGAAATGTGTTCACAGTGAGATTTGTGATGTATTCAGAGTGACCCACACATCATTCTTGAGCACTTACTTTGAGTGTGCAAGAAAACATTTTTTGAACCTTAGAAATTTAATATTTCCACCTTCTGTTATGGTTGTGTTTTTCAGCTGGAGGTGTCTTACTGATAACCTGCTCACGTGGAGGAGAATCAGGGAGCTTCTCTGATTTCCCTTTTGATACCACAGAACACTTAATTGTCTATCATACAGAGGCCCGAGGCGAGAACAAGGTAAAATATACAGTGTGAAGCAGACTATTCTGTGCTCAGGAGTACACAAAGACTGAGGCATGCAGTGCTAAAGTGCTAAAAATAAGTTAGTTGTACATGAGGCTCAACAAGGTGTTTGTTTGAAGTTTGTTATTGTGGTGAACAAAAAGTCATATGATTGAGCATGACAACCACATCATCTGCATTCATCACTAACACCGGAGCACCATAAGGTTGCGTGTTAAGCCCATTCTTGTCCACACTTTAAACCAGTGATTCCAGTTCATCACCTATCACTACTTACCTCAAATACGCAGATGACACTGCTGTTGTATATGCTGTTGTCTGATAGTGTACAGTGTTGGGAAAAGAAGTAAAGTAAAAATGAGCTGATATAAATATATTTACCAGCCTGGTCGAAGCCCTAGGGCATCTTCATATTAGTTACAATCAGGGTTTAAAATTGGCACCCGCCACTCACCAAATGCGGGTAAAAATACGTTTTGGCAAGTAAAATAAATAGGTCACACACCACTGGCAGGCTGCTGAAATATGCCGACTTTGCTATATAACTTTCAACATAAATACCAAACAGTAAGACAGACAAAATTTACAACTACAGCAGATCTACTGATTGCGTTTCGAATTTCAAATTCGTCCCTCACTGTCCACTGTCATTCAACATTTAAAAATGTATCATGTTGTCTTGGATACCTATGCTCAGTCAAGAGAAGAAGAAAAAATAAGAAGAAGACGACGATGAAGAAGAAGTTAAAAAAAAACAAAGAAATTAAAGTTGTGATTTTTTTAACAGTATCTGAAACCTTCATTTATATAGCTCCCTACTAAAAAACAGGGGACAATTAACAAATATCTTCATGCTTTATTCTGTTCAGTGGAAATCTGTTATAGTTAAGGTCGTGATTGGGAACAGCTCAGTGGCCGGTAAAAACACATTTTGGCCGGTAAAATTTCAAACCCAAAATTATAATTTTATGCCCTGGTTACGATCAATTCATACCATGCCTGACAAGACCAACGGCACAGTGAAATGGCTTTGCAGCTCTACTAGACAAGAGCTACTCATGCTAAATAGCAGTCCACTCCTGTGTTTTGGCACATTTGGTTTTCAAACCTGATGTGAACCGTACCCAATTACACATTAACCTTACTTTAGACCACCTTTTCAGGTGGACTCTGAAACAGAACAGTATACAGTGCAGTACACAATGTTCACACTTACCAAATGAACTTCACTTTGTGGTTAAGTGTACTCATGTTCAGGCCCAGGTCCCCGATGTGAAAGCCTTCTTGAAATGAAGCAAGAGATTCAAGAGTGTAACTTTAATAGCAATATAAATGGAAACCTTTTAAGAAAAACATCTGTTTTCTTACAAATGAAAAGTTGAAAACATAAGAAATAGAAAACACACCCTGTAATACTCTGAGGGGACGCATCGTTATAGCCTTACTGGTATGACCAGTAACTTATCGTGGCTAATGTCAGCAACTTCTAAATAAATATCGATGTGTAACTGACATAACTGGTTTACTTCACTGATGTTTTGACTCTAGTGTTGCAGTGCATTCCAGCATGTCATAAATTTAAAAAAAAAAAAAAAAAAAAAGTTTTGGAAAAAAGATTTGAACATGTTTGTATATTGATATTTTGATTTAAATTATGGGGTGTAAGGAAGCAGTTATTACTTTAGTGTTTACATCTGTATACAGACGTTATGCCAGTGAACGCCGAAGCATATACAAGACATATGCAACCTAAGGTCATCCTGTTTGTTTTCCTGAAGGAAGAGTGTAAGCGGTAAGATACTTAAAGGTTTGCACTGCTTGTCTAGAGCACCAAATGTGCTAGGTCAGACACTTGGTTCAACGAACTACTGCAGCACAAAAATAAATATGTCTGTCACTTTCTGTCCTTATGTGTTCCAGGAGGCCCCTCTGCTTAGCTCTCCGGTCCAGACAAAGTCTGCTGCCGTAGCTAAATTATCAGCCAGCAATGGAGCTTCCAATACCAAAGCAAACCCAACAGCTACCCAAGGGAATCTTGAGATGGGCGTTGCCAACAAAACCTACACGTCGAGGTATGGGGCTGATAGCAGAAACTGGGAAAGCAGCTTTGGAGAATCCAGAGAGACCCGGACAAAGTTTTACTCAATGGAGGAGGAACTGTTACGGTTTGACAGCATGGAAGACATTGCCCTCCCTGATGTGCTTCTGCATCAGTACTACTCTCAGGTGAGGGACCATCAGCCTGATGTTGCTTTATTGTAACTCTTATCTTCAACAGTTCTGTCATTGTTAGTAATACTAAAGTAACCAAAGTCATTGTTGGGATGCAGGAACTTGGCGACATGGTTGTACATCAAAGTCAGATTGGTTGACAGAAGCAGTTTATTAACAGTTTATTCAGATGATCAAATTCACTTTATTTGGAGAACAAACTGAAATCCATTCTCACCATTATGTTAATGGTCCTTCAGGACTGCTACAACAAGCTAACTGTTTCGTGGGTTTACATGGCTGGCTACTGCTCGATAAAAATAGGGTATCGCTATTGCTATTGCTATTGGAGTACTTAAATCAAAATTGTAATAGTGGATAATTTCAGAACAGAGAAAACATGTTTAATAAAGGACACCGGGATTAGTTAATGGTTTATTCAAGCCGGTTACTCTTTTTAACATTTCAATCCCTTGGTTGCCTCTCACAATAAAGGAGGAGAAACCTCATCTGCCTCTGTGGACCAGCCTCCTCTGCTGGATGCTCTAAACTAATGTCAAACGAATGAACAATGACAGTGAACCTTCATGTTTCACACATTCATAAAAACCCACAAAATCTGTTTCTATAAATTTCATGTGAACTTTTCAGACAAAATGTTTTGTGTCAAACAACTTTTAGTGTGCAGATTATTTAAACTGTGCTGGAGCAAACATGTCTTTCATTGTGTCTGTCTTAATATGTTGCAGAAAGCAAGATGTGCTGCAAAAAATCAAGCAGCGAGAGATTGTGTGCTTGAGTATGAATATGAGGGCCAGGACTCCCCTGCTGGCTCAGTGAGCAGCTGCAGCCTCCCAGACTCTGACGACGACCTGCACTTCCTCGATGACCTCGGGCTGAAGTTCAAGAAGCTGGCTGACATCTGTTCTCCTCCTCGACCTCCGACACCTCAAAGTTTTGTCACCCAGCAGGTGGATAAAGTTGACCACATTGCTGCGCCCTTATTGGAGAGTAAACCACCCAGCATCCAAGGCAAGATCCAAGAGCGAGCCCAAAATGTCAGCATCACCCAGTCACCCACCAGTGACATCGGCTTACGTAGGAGCAAGCATAGGCAAAAAACAACCAGTGTCCCAAGTTTAAGCAGGAAATCCACCAGCAGCACCCATGGGAAAAAATCTACTAGTGTCACAGGCTTTGATGGAGCAGCTTGTGGTAGCATGTACACCCAGTTTTCACACATGCCTCATTCACCCCATATTAGTCCTGTTACCACCACCATGCTGCCCTCTGCGGCTCAGATGCTTGTACTACAGCAGCAGCCAGTCTACTACACCACCACCCCTATGATGCAGCCAATGCATTACATAGTCCAACCACAACTTCAGAACGCAGTGCTTCTGGCTGATGGGCCTGTCAGCAACCTGCAGGGTAATTCCCCTGTGTATCTGCACGGCGGAAACACTGCTGGGACTTTTAGTCTGGGTAGAAGAAGAGGCAGCAGAGTGATGGAGGATAACCAGGGAGTAAAGACATGGGCATTTTCCCATGGCCCAGGAGTAGTGATGGGTGTCAGGAAGAGTGGTCGAAGGATCAAGTCAGAGAGTGGAGAGGCAGCTGAGACATGTCATAGTAGTACAGGGATGCAGACAGGTCGACGCATCAGTTTGGGAGCAGTAGAGTTTGGAGAGGAACAGCTAGTGTTCACACAGGAAGGAGACATGAGAAGAAGGTCGACAGCATCAGCAGAGGCAGTTTTCATGTATTAGTATTGACCCCAGCACCACCTGGCTTTTTAACTGATGATTGCTTACAATTGTTGGACCATATTACCACTACTGTTTAAAAAATGGGGCAGGGTATTACAATCATGAGAAAGGTCTCCTCCAATGTAACACCATCAATTCAAGAGACAAGCACTTTCTCATCTAAGGTACTGTATGGGTGTGCGATCCTGTGCTGCAAAAATTTTTATATTTTGACACTCCAGCTCAGGCAAAATAGCACTGAAAGAACTAATGTCATAAAGATGCACCACAGTCTGGCACGGTATACTGCTGAGGAGAAATTTACCGACAGTCTTCTCACATTTACTAGAAATGCAATCCTAGATGGTAAACTGAACAGACAGATCTGTTGTATAATCATCATATTACACAGGTCACCATGGGTCATCTCCTTAAGCCTAAAACAAATCAACTCAAAAATGCCAATGGATATTAGTTCCGACACAAATTACACAAGTCAGAAGCAAATATTTATTTAAAAAAAACAACACTCAAACTGAAACTGATGAGAGGGACCACACAAAATCAATAATGCTATGATGTTTTCTTATGGGATCTCAACCCACTACTTTGTTTGATAACCTCTGTACATAATTTTTTATTTCATTGCTTTTATTTAAAATATGCAATTCTGTTTAAGTGATATTTTGATTACTTTGATTTCCAATATGTTATTTTGGGATAAACTGATAGAGTCAGTCTAATTTGTATGTGTGTGTGTTATGTCTGTGTGCTGTCAGTGTTTACATTACTTTATGTGGACCCCTGGAAAATTTGCAACTGCTGAAAATCTTGACTCAACTCAACTCAACTCAACTCAACTTTATTTACAGAGCACTTTAAAAACAACCACAGCTGAAACAAAGTGCTGTACAAAAATAAAAACATAAGACAAACAATAAAAACAATAAAACAATAAAACAGTAAAACAAGAGCAGAGTCTCATGCTGGTTTAAAAGCCAAGGAGTAAAAATGGGTTTTAAGGCTGGTTTTAAAAACGGACAGTGAGGGGGCCAGTCTGATGTGGACAGGTAAATCATTCCACAATCTGGGGGCCGCCACAGAAAAGGCTCTGTCCCCTCTGAGCTTCCGCATAGACCTCGGTACATCCAGGAGCAGCTGATCAGCTGACCTGAGGCACCGAGCAGGAGCGTAGGGATGAAGCAGCTGAATCTTTTGTAATTGCGTAAATAATCATATGTAAAGTATTGATGTACAGTAAGTACAAAAATGGACCAGTGTGGTTTTTGTGTAACATCTCACTGTGTTTTAGTGCAGTTAAGAAATATACACTTCTATACTACCATACAAGTAGTAATTAGAGTCTCACAAGACTCACATTGAATCCTACAATGAAAATCCCATAATTATTGATAATTTAATAACAATAATAACTTTATTTGAAAATCAGAGGTTGTTCATCTACTTCGCACACTGAATTAACTACTAAACAAGGAGCATAACTTTAAGAGAAGCTAATGCTTTCAATCTAATATTGAAATCATATATTGCATTCAAACGGATAGTGCACTCTGGCACCTCACTGTTTCAAACGCGTAGCTGCTGTGTACCAAAAAGCTATGATAACATTGATGAAACCATGTCATCCCATACTTCATGGAGTATTCATTCAGGCTCCTGCACAGACACATGTGACGCCAGTTGACAAACCCCCTCCTCACCATGCTGGCTGTGTTTACAGTTTACTGTGTTTTGCTGCAGTAGTGCCGGGGTAGTAGTGAAGCGTCTGTTGCTCCTCTCCTTCAGCTTCTCAGTCACGCAGTGGAAAGCGAGGGCTGTATGTCCATTGCTAGCGGATGTATTCATAAGATGGTGAAATGTTATGGAACCAAACCACTTGCCTGCACAATGTACAAACAAATCTGAAATTCTCCTTTTATGAGAATAAGTCAGATTATTGGTGGAGGTAATAATACACCAATAATGACATATTTATGAGTGCAGACATTGATTTTTGCCAGTAAACAACTGAAAATGTTACACATGTCCCTTTAAAGGGTAACTCAGAAGTAATTTTTAATAGAAATTTTAAAGGTTTTTTTTATTGATTCAGGGGCTCACCCTGTCAACCCGTCCTTGGTTGTAATGAGTGAGGTAGAGCAGGAAAGGTTTATCCTGAGATTTCCAACCATATGATGCCAGTTTATTTTTCTAACACTCGATGGCAGTAGAGAGCTACAAACACTAGATGAAGCTGTTCACCTTGTTTACTCTGTTGTGATACTGTTGCTGATATGTTGAAATACTGGCACTGATTAGCATGAGTTAATGCATTCACTGACATGGAGGACACACTGGAAACATTTTGCTCTTGAAAGGCTCATTGTTAACAGTCATGTCAGCACTTAAAGGCTCTGGTGGAGGGTAAATACTAATAATAATTCATCATAACATGTACAGTATGTTTTAGGTTGTAGGTTTATGTATTTAAACATTAAAATTCATGTTGCATAAAAAGGAGTTAAACTGTCTATATACGTTTGTTATTTTATAAAATACAATTTATAAAGTTGTGTTGTTATTTCTAAAGCTATTTCAATGCATTATGGTTGACTGTCATTTTTAAGGCTGTGATCCGTGCTGCCATTGTTCTGTTACAGTCAGTGTTGACAAGGGTTAACTGGAACTAGAGCCTCCCTTTGTGAAGAACTCTTCCCGTGTTTGGTTCAAACTTGTCTCTTTGCAGTGTCTCTGACAGCTATTTGAGCAGCAGCTCTGGCCTATGCTTCAGTCGCCTCATGTTGTCTTGCTCTGCTTGTTTACAACCCAAATGTCAATAAAGAAAAATTGTTAATGAGCCACTGAGTTGGCGTTGATTTTAATTTGTATGGTTATGTTATAAAAAAAAGTTTGTATTTTACTGGTAAGTGTATAGTGTATATAAATAATGATAAGAATATCACCATTACATATCACACATATACATTTATTTCAGTTGATGCCAACGACCTTACAGTACATTCCAGTGATGCAGCATTTGTGTTTCTCCATATTTCAACTGTTATGTTTGATTTTAATGGAAGAAATTAACACAGACTACAGGCAAATCTTTGATGTGTAGGTTGCGGGAGTAGCAAAGTAAAATGTAGCTGTCACACAAGACTTTTTTTGTCATGGGTCGACCCAGAGACGGGATCAGGAAAGCTCACTAGAAAATATCACAGGTTTCGTCAGGTTTATTAAAAAGTGACAAAGCAGTGTTCTAAATAAGTTACTGAACATTTTGTGCAGTAGTCACACAGACACGTCAATCAGGATTGAGGTAGTATTAATATCTGTTTCCACCGTATTAATTGTGCTCACCCAAATAACATATTCAGATTCGGGCATATCCCTACCCAGTGCAAAGTATGGATATGTATTGCATCAGGGTGCAGTAAATTACCATCATCATCACTTGGTGAAAGGCAAAGAATGAAGGATTGTTACGAGACTGCTCACACTGAAAATCCTGGACCAGGAAGCCTCCTGCGAAGACACCAGTGTTTCCCCCTCCCTGTCTGCAGTGGTTGACAACATCACGTCACCACTGACTACAGCAAACAGATATCCCATGTCCCTGTCTGTCATGAACACACGCCCACACATTGTCACACGCCCACACATTGTTGCACTCAACTTTCATCTTCACTCTAACACTGCACCCACACTAGCTGATTTTGATTTAGGAGGTTTCGATTTCCCCCAATTAATCGATAGTTACAAACGTATCTACCTGAATCTAACGCCATTAGTGATGCATCGCCATGCCAACATTACTGGGGTTTGTAAAACTCGGGTGAAGTGAAGTAAAACACTACAGTGACAGTGACAATAAGACATGTCAACTTCTAGCAGCGTCTAACTTGTATTTAGACCTCACTAGTTTCGGCCTTCTGATTACAACGCTTGACGAGGTTGTTTTTAAATGTGCTATATAAATAAATTTTGACTTGACTTGACAACAGCCCGGCAGAGGTTCAAAGTGCCGTCTGTGACACTGACTGGCTAATCGTTGTCCACCCGCAGGGCTCATGAATGTTTTTCAACAGAAACGCTTCATGTTAGGACTCAGTCAACTCGGTGGAGTGGGCGGATTCCAAGGTGTTCACCCAGGCAAGTTAATTCTGAATTTTTCCTGTCATGGTGAGATGTGATGGACTTTGAACAATCTTGCAAGCATACGAGTACATACTTGAAGTTAGAAACCAAATGACCTCATAACATTCGCAAGATGCTCAGGTGGTTTTTCTGATTGGATTTTGTCAGAGGGTAGATGAGTTCCTCAGTTAACACTACTGGACATGTACAAATTGCTAACGATATTAGACATAATACGTCAGTTTTTTTCTCTCTGTGTGTGTGTGTGTGTGGGTGTGTGTGTGGGTGTGGGTGTGTGTGAGTGCTAATGCTGCAGGCCAGACAATTTTCTGTAGAACTGGTTTTTGGCTTGTACAGTGTAAATAGAATCACTCCACCCTGATAATCCTCATGACTGACAAAGACTGACTGAAGTCCTATGTTTTTCTCACCAGCCATGTCTCATGAAAGAACTAACAGGCAGCTGTACATTTGTTGATTAATGTAGTTACAGTGAGCTCCAAGCAACACAGCTAAACACTGATGTTTCTTTTCTTCTCCCTTTCTTTGAACATACTTGATCATATTAACATTTTTACTCTTTAAGCAACATCCACCCATCTTCAAGATATGATTCAGATAGTGTAAAATTCCACTGGCATAATTGTCTGGTACAACATATTCACCACCACATATGTATGTAACATTTGCTGTTTATTCTCTGTAGTTGTAGTATAAATACATTCATTAAAAACAAAGTATGTATTGATAATTATTAAGCATCTAGAGGCTCTTTTACTTGAATAATGCAAACAGGAGCAAGGTGAATACTGAACGTTGGCTATGAAAAAGAATCAACTTTACATTGCATGATGGTAAGAAATTTAGATTGTGTTGAATCCACCTCGGGGCACCACCCTTAAAAATGAGAAAACTGATCGGTCAGTTAATTCAGTCTAAAGTCTGAAGCTTGGCTCTGAGCTCTTGGCTCATGTACAAACTACAATGACTATAAGGTTTCATACATCAAGCTTTTCTCATGTACTGTTGGTACATTTTCCCATCAAAAGTTATGCACCAAAATGCTACATAATCATGAGCCAGTAAACTGTGTATAATGCATATATTTAGGAGGGCTGTGATCACGTGACCAATGTGCTGACAGCAGTAAAGTTAGATGGCAGTTGTAGGTGGTGGCTGGGTCACAAAACACAGGACTTTCCCCAAGGAGACTGATGTTCGGAGCCATGTGAACTTTGAGTCATTTTAAGGAACATCCTCACCATTACCCCCTTTCCACCAAAAAATCGTGTTTTTTACACACGGGAAAGCCTGCTGAAATAAGGGATCCACTCCAATCCTATTGCCAGTTGACTAGAACCATTTACACAGCTCTGAAGCAGACAAGCAAGCTTACTGTTTTGTTTTGTTTTGTTTTGTTTTGGGGTTTTTTAATTTTTTTTTATGGGTGTGTCACATTCGATGTCAGGGACAGGAAGTAGGTCAGTAAACGGCAGAAAGCAGCATGGAGGCCAGTGAAAATGTTATGGTGGTTACTTCTTTTTATATATCTCTGACCTAATCAGTTTCTCTTTCAAAATGGTGCTGAATAATTTGGAGCACTGTTTGGGCAGAAACACACAGTAATTTGTGGTGACGACATCACTGAATCTTACCAGTAAGGGGGCTAAAATTAGCGTGTTCACCCAGGTGTTGTACTTCCGTCATGTGAAAGCCAGTTGTAACGTTTCCCATTACATACGAAAGCCAAATGTTAGTGGGTGTTAGGCCCCGATCAAACAGAAAGCCTTTAGAGTTGCGTTTGCTGCACCTTTTAATTGTTACCAGGAAACCACCAACCATGAGAGGCTGTCAGCAAATAGTTTGTTAGGCACAGAGAAACAGAGATCTGTGTGCGTACATGAGACCCTTATAGAGATATGGATCATAAGGAGTACCACCAGTTGGTCCAGGAGCTTCGCCTCAATGATAGCCGTTTCTAGGCATATTTTACCATAACTCAGGGGCAGTTTCGGGCTGTATAACTGTGGGTATCCAGCAACCACTACCACCAGTTTCTCCTCCATTGTTTACCAACTATAAACTTGTTGTCATGACCACCACAAAAGGCCCGCCTCTCAAATCATCCCACTGGACTATGACAAAAAAGAGATGACATGGGGTGCTATTCTGCTCTGTTTTTCAACTTTAGAGGTTCAGAGCACTCCGGCAAAAACACTAGGCACCTAGAGTGCATAAACGTGAGGTGCATTGCAACGCAAAAAGCAGCATTCTCATTAAAAACAATGATAAAAAGGTGCCTTGTAGTGTAAAATTTAATTACCAATCAGAAGAATATTCATTAATCAAGTAGCTATGTTCATTGATAAATGTGTTCATTAATCAAGTAAATGCTTTATCTTGCTTAAGTTGATTAAGACTGAAAACTCAGCTCATATAGAAATGTGTTATGTATTCCTGCATGATAGAAACACTTCACTCAAGCCTAGGTACTGAGAGCACACAAATGTATTACTGAGAAACACACACACACACACACACACACACACACAGATGTACTGACTAAAACACCCCCCCCACCACACACACACACACACGCACACACACAGATGTACTGACTAGAACACACACACACACACACACACACACACACGCACACACACAGATGTACTGACTAGACCACACACACACACACACACACACACACACGCGCGCGCACACACACACACACACAAGGTTAAACCTTTATCAAGGATGCGTCCAAAGTCCTTGGTTCTCACGGGTATCACATACTTTTAAAAACGTGTGCCCGAAACAAAAAAACATTGTGACGAATAGAGACAAGGAGTTCCACTGAATGATTATACTGGAATGTCAAGGCCAAACACCTGTTGTTGATGCCTGCTACCCCTCCAGCTTAAAAGACAGAGCGAAAGACTGAACGTCAGTCACGTTCCGGAGCGTGCCTCAAGAGTTTGTATGTGTTTGTTGCCTGCGAGCACATTAAACTCAGTTGCATCTGATTCTACGTGTCTCCAGTGATTTTTTGACTTCTGAGTATTTGAGTTTTTGATATCTAATGGAAGACAAAGAAAGTGTATTAGGGAGGAAAGGAGCGAGGTTGCGAGCCTTCTGGCACGGCTCTGGACCTCGAGTTTTTGCCACCACATATTGGCGTAGCCAGCCAGGAGAGGAAGAGGGAGTCGAAGCCTGAGACCGGGGCACCAGCTGCGCACCAGACGGCACAAATAAGGTGGCCACCTAAAACAAGGTAAAGAGTTTTTCTTTCCTTTGTGTGTGTCTGGGGTGCAGTGATGGAGCCGCCCAGGTCAAAGGTATTTGATTTTTCCCTCCCCTAAAAAGAATCTAATTGTGATGTGATGATTGTATAACTTAAAGGAATCATTAATGTATAACTAACATCACTGGAGACGGTTGAGTTTGGTGCAACAAGTGTGATTGTGGAGCGGAAAGAGTGAATGTGTGTGTGTTGTTCGTCTGCTAAGAAGTAAAGTAAGGTATTTAAAGTATTTAAAGAGAAACGTGCACAAGAGAAATACTCCGGCGAGAGTAAAGTAGAGCATATCCGTGGTTACCACCGTCTGTTTCCGCCGAGCACTCCTCAACGTCTGGAAAAGAACGAGGAATGTAAGGCTGAGCGACGGGTTTGCGCGGGCGGAATGCCAAAAGCAGCTACAAAGTATTTCTGTGATACCACTATTTCATTCTCCTAATGGTCCCTTTTTGTCACGCATGGGGACAGGACCCTCAGATAGGGAAATAGGTTTGCTTGGACAGAATACTAGAGTGTTTCTGTGATACCGCCACGTCGCCCAATCATAATTTCTTTGAGAAGACAGAAGTTGTGTCATTGGATGAGTGGGACTGCTTGGACAGAACACCAAAAGTAGTGCTTAAAGTGGATCCACAGAGAGAAAAGTGAAAAAATAAACAAAAAATAAGTCAAAAGAGCAATGCCAAAAACCGATCGATCATATTGTAAAAACTTGTAATATATCTGAATGTGGTATGTAATGTTTGTGTTAAAGTAGAAAGAAGTATCAAATAAAGCATAAATAGTTGTTGTAAATACAGTTAAAGGAGGCGTCCAGGAGAGAAATGTAAAAAGACTAACAGTGCGCTTGACCGTTGACTTTGACAAACACAGAGGAGAGGAGAAGAGCAGACAGACACACTCCGACACAGCTGACTGCACTGACACAGAAACCACAGTAAGATAAGACTGGTGAGTGCCGTCACTGTTGACTGCAGAGACACAGAGAAGGGAGAGGAGGAGTAGGCAGTGGAAGGAGACTTGACTAATAAATTAAAGAGAAGAAAAAAAAAACAAAAAAAAAAACATAAATTGGTTTGACAAAAGGATTAAAAAGGGTAAGATCAGACACAGAGAAACACAGAACACCTAAATTTAGATGAACTTTGACAAAAGACTGGAGGATGAAATTATAGAGGAGGAGCATTGTCTCACAGAGGGTCCTGTAGAATATCAAAGAATACACACACACTTTTGGCTAGAGAACATACTTTAATAATAAGGGGGTGGAGCAGATAAGAATACAAAGTCAAGCAGACAGAGTGATATACAACCCCCAACTGCAGGTTGTTATCGTGCCCAGATAGACAAGACTGAGGACATAATAGACTAATAGACTGGACAAGGACGGGGAGCATGAGAGGTAGATAAAAGTGCACACAGCCAACAGAAGTGGGCTTATACAAAAAAACAAAGCTTTGTTAAAATTTGATATTTTGGTTCTGATCTCTATTGGGTTAAAGGTCATTACAAAGAAAATTATTTTGACATTTTGAGGCCTGAATGTTTTGTCATAATCTGGTATTTGTGTGTTTGTTTTATGTGATTTGTTTCAGAGTTTGTTACATAAGGTAGTTATTAACAGTGTCTCAGTGAAACAAAACCAGACAAGGGTAACCTAACGGTGTCAACAAATTGTCTGGGGACTGGAAACCTAACAGTGCCAACAAAAAGTCCATATGTTTCACTGATTGAACCAGTTGCTCGGGTGAACTCCATACAAACTGGTTGGCTGTTAAGGGGAGAATAAAAAAGAAATATCTGTTACTTTAATTTAATTTGATAGAGAAATAAAATAAGTGATAAAATTATAAATAAATTATAAGTGATAAATACTTTTATAATAAATGAAATAAATAAAAAAAAAAAAAAAAAGAAGTTGAGATCAGGCTGTTAAGAGCTGGAGGAAGAGGGTGACAGCAGTGGGATGAAAATTGGGCTGAGGAACATTGCATGACTGATGGCTTAGTAGATACTAGAGGCATAAAAAACACATTTTGGGTTAGAAAGAACCTACATAGGCAACGAGGGTGAGAAGCAGTGGCAAGACGAGCAAGAGATTTTGATTAAAACTTGTATAGTTAGTAAATTTACCAATTGAAACTAGTGAAGGAGGAATTTCAGGTATGCAGTGGGAGACAACTTTAAATGATTTGTGGGCTCCCAGTTCATTAGATCCACTGCTGCAATATTTGTGTGATAAGTATAAAAACGGACCCGTAGCTTCACTTCCTCTGAACCAGGTAATATTTCAAGATTTAGAGAACGGAGTGGAATTTAATCCAAGATTGCGGATTGTTGTCGTGCCTAGAAAAGCTAATTTGGGAGGAGATGGGTCACATAAATTAGAATACAACCTCTGACGAAAGATAATTAAAAACTGCCTTCACAGTAGGGAAACTACTAGCACTGATACATACAAAAGAAACAGATGAGCAACCACAAAATTCCAAAAGTGAGTAAAGTTAAACAAGGCTTCATGGGAGCCAACCAAGGACAGATGGAAAAGGGGTTTCTGACATCCATAGAGATAGTGATGATACAACACCCAGATAGGAGAAACCGAATCCAACGCTGTGTGACTAAATGGCACAAAAGAACATCAGAAAAAAATCGTTGGCCTAAAGATGGAACCTTCAACCTGGCATGTTGCAACGAGGTGGATACAGAACTAAGACACATTGAGGCAAAAGACACTAGGGAGTTATAAGAAAAAGAACAAAAGGGTTAAAGAAAGGGAGGTATTAGGGTGGTTTAGACAGACAGGGGGTGGGAAGCAAATGGTGCAAGCAGAGTACTGTAAGCATCCACAGGACCCACAGGACTCACAGACACTGAAGCAAATGGTGCAAGCAGAGTGCAGCAAGGACACACAGGACCCCCAGGCACCCCCAGAATGATGTGACACCTACAGCCCCACCCCTGCCAGCATCACCACCACCATATCCACAAGACACATCACCATCAGAGATGGCACAATACCCACTACGCTCAGTAGAGGAGGCAAGAGCAGCAACAACATGGAAGGCCAAGTGGAGGGAAGGTTCACAGTGACCTTGGCCAGAGATATGATGACGCTCCCCACACGCAGAATACTGACAATGCAATGCCTCACATTACCACTACTGTTATCCACAATGAGCAGGTGGAAGCAACGGTAGCCAGAGGCCCCAGAGGGAGCGGGATCAAGGCGAACCTAGAGGAGAACCAGCAGGCCGAGGTGGATGGAGAAGGGGACCGAACATTCCTCCAGGACCCCAGCCACTGCAACAGCAAACCTATCAGAGAGCCACACCCTATCAGCAATCAGGCTCCCAGGAAATTAACTCAGGATTTCCAGGAGAGAATCCTGCAGCACCTAACAAGCTATGCTGGGGTTGTTACCAGCCCGGCCACCGACGCAGGGAGTGCCCGGTCAACCCATGGGAAGGTCCAGCAGAAAACTGGCCAAAAACGGGACAGGGTGCCCATCATAGGGCTGCCCAGAGAAGTCTGAGGGGGAAGTAATGTCACCAGTCATTTCATTACAGCCACACGACGAACTGTATTGGAAAAGAAGACTATCCACTCCCCCTCTCTAAGTCATCCATCAAGACCATAGGCTTCTCTGGGAAATCACAAGTCATACCAGTGACAGAGTCTGTTCACATGCTCATCGCCGATAAAGTCATCTTTGCACCCCTACTCTACTCAGCTCATACACTAGTGAGCCTTCCAGACAGAGACGTATTGTGCCCTCTCAAAGCTAAGATCATGAGTACTCAAAATGGACTATATTTAGACTTCTCTGACAACCCCCCCCCCCACAAAGCATGATGTCACAGCTGCCCAGGAACGCCACAGAGACATCACAGGCGTTGGTCTCCTGGCTCCAACTGACATCAGAAGAGTCTCACCTCAAACAGACATGGACTCAGTGGGAACCATGGGTCAGGTTACATTTTGACACAGCACATGCTGCCACTCTGCCACTGCACTGCACGCCCATATATGACACGGACCAGACTCATGTAGATTATCAAGAGTGTGGGGACACAATGCTCAATAAAAAAAAAAACATGCCTAATCACAAGTGAAGATATGTATTTGGGACCAGAAGGTGTGGCAGCAGCCGTTCACCTTCCAAAAGACCTAGCAGGATGGTTTCAGGTACCACATTCCACACCACACATCACATTGTTAGTGGCAGAGGGATATGAGTCGCATCATCTCGGTCCTATGGTTGGATGTGCACTGCAGGTGCAGGAGTGGGTGCCTACACAGAACAAATACATTCACATTTCCAAAGACAAACAGTTCATCCGGATTTCTGTTAAAGTAGGAGATGAGGCTTATAGCAGGGACAGTAAAGGTAGATAGAAGCACGCCCACACAGATGGCAGTCACTGCAGACAAGGAAGAAATGCTAAACCAAGTCCCATCGCAGCTATGGACAGCTCATAAGACGGATGTGGGACTGATAAAGTCAGCCCAACCTGTACACATAAAGCTAAAACCACACTAGCCTACCATACCAGAGGCAGTGTCCTCTCCAGCGGCATGCCATTGACGGTATCCAACCCACAATTGAAGGCTTAGTAAAAGCCGGAGTTCTGGTCAAAACTAGAAGTCCCTGCAACACGCCCATTTTTCCAATCAAGAAACCAAATTCCTCAGAAGTGCAGCTAATGCAGTGGTGGAAACAGAGACGCCACATGTGCCAGATTCACACACGTTGCTCTCAAACATACTACCCGACACACAGTGGTACACAGTCATTTGTTTATGTTCTGTTTTTCCAGTCTACCGCTACACCCAGACTCTCAATATTTGTTTGTGATTATTTATGAATGTCAGCATTATGACCTAGCTAATTTGAACGTGCTAAGCACTGTATTACAATATGCAGATGATTTGCTTATCTGTAGCTCTTCAAAAAAAAGAAAAGAAAATAATAATAATAATGTCAACAGATTCCATTGCAGTGCTCATAGCATTAGCAGAGGGGGGACACAAGGTCAGTAAAGACAAATTGCAGTTCTGCCAGCAGTCTGTAGAGTACTTGGGCAGACAGTTGAGTGGGGATAAAAAGTGCATTGCCCCATCTCAGATAGAGGCTGTAAGTAAGGCTTCTCAACCACAGACGGTGGGCCAAATGCTGTCTTTTCTCGGCATGACAGGATACAGTCGGCCATGGATTTGTGACTATGCTATAAAAATTGCTCCACTGCTTTAGTAAAAACAGCAGGACAGACAAACAACACAACACAGCTGTCCTGGACGGAGGAAGCAGAAGGTACGCTCCTAGCCTTAAAAATAGACATGCAATCTGCTCCAAACCGTTTCATCTCTACGTAGCAGAGAAATCTGGGTTTGCGTGTGCCGTCCTGATGCAAGACACACCCACAGGTAAACAACCTTTAGCCTATTATAGAACATAGAGGTTGGGCTGCCACCCTGCTATCAGGTGTTAGCTGCAGCTGTGTTTGCATTTCAGAACGCATCACCGCTGACCATGGGACATCCAGTGACGTTATACACTTCCCACCAACTCCATTGCTGACAAGTACACTGACAAAATTATGCACGCTAGGGAAGATTTGCATAACCAACCAATTCCAGCCGACCTCACATTGTTCGTTGATGGGTCATGTTTCCGTGACGCCACCGGTACCCACGCCGGTTACGCGGTTGTTCAACTCAGCGGCGATGACCAAACCTTTGTGTCATTATAGTCATGTAAGCTTGCTCAGCCCTGCTCAACCCAACTCGCCGAGATAAAAGCTCTAACAGCAGCATGTAAAATAGCACAGGGAAAGTCGCTAAATGTATACACAGACTTAACATATGCCTATCGTGTATGCCATGTTGATGCTAACATATGGAGACAAAGGGAAAGGATTTTGCAGAGCTGATGGCACTCCGGTAACCCATGGAGACGCCATCTGTGAACTATTAGGAGCCATACTTCTTCCCACAGCCTTAGCAGTGATTAAATGTCCAAGCCACCAAAAGACTGATTCGTTGATAGCCACAGTAAATAGAGTGCTAAGTGAATGCGAAACTTGCGCGAGATAAAATTTTTGTGTCAAGAAATTTTTCCAAGATTTGGGATGCCAGATACCATATCATCAGACAACGGCAGCCATTTTGTTTCCAATGTCACACAAGAGACACTAAAACAATGGGGAATTAAACAAAAGTTAACAAAAGTTCGGCTGCGTTTACCATCCCCAGTCACAGGGAACAGTAGAAAGAGCAAATGGTATTTTGAAAGCCAAAATAGCCAAGATAGTAGCAGACAGTGGAGATAAGCTTAACTGGGTGGATGCTTTACCGCTTGCACTAATGTCAATGCGCTCAAGCTAGCAGAGTCACGCACCTAACACGGCATGAAATGCTTACAGGCCGGCCTCTTCCATTTCCATATTTGAGAGGGCCCTACGAGGGACCCTTGTTGGAACAGCTGCAAGGTGAAATGTTTGATTACTTACGAAGTCTAACTCGCATCCATAGGGCTGTGTTCCAGCAGAAAGGTGCCACTGTGGACAGACGGGTGGAGATCCCAGAGGACCTTCAACGCATACTACCAGCCCCATTTGAGCCCAGGCTAGGAATAACCTACAGCGACAACTGGTCAACCACCATGAGCTGCAACAGGAGAATGAGATGTTAAAGGAACGGGTGGCGTCCTACAGGTGCCTGAGGAGGAGATACGCAACCTGCGTGCACAAGTCCGGGAGCTGACGCAGGTTAGAGATGATCTACAACAACAGCTGACCAACTGCAACAGTCAAGAGATACAGCGACAGATCGAGTTATTGAAGGAGCAGGTGGCAGTCTACAAACGCCTGCATATGCCTGGCCCGTCAACCCAGGGGTCAGATGGACAGTAGATGAGCGGCAAAGAAGAATCAAGACTGATATGTGTATCCTGCTGACTGTGGTCTACATATGTGATGATTACTGTGATTAGTTATCGTGATTAATTGTCACTGATGAATGATGAACAGTGTCGCTAATTATAGCCTGTGTACTCAATACATGCCACGTCATTGGCTCATGATGATTATAATTACTGAATTTTTAGTAAAATTGATGTGCGATATTTACTGGAAATACTAGCGCTGAATCTACTGATGCTAATATGGGACTTAAAAGTCCCAGAGGAGGAATATATATTTTCCCTCAGTTGATTTGTTGAATTAAGCCTGCTAATTCCTGAAAATATAGCTAACTTGTAGTATGGGAGGTAATGGAGCTATGGAGCCCCAGAGGGGGGAATGTAGTGTAAAATTTAATTACCAATCAGAAGAATATTCATTAATCAAGTAGCTATGTTCATTGATAAATGTGTTTCATTAATCAAGTAAATGCTTTATCTTGCTTAAGTTGATTAAGACTGAAAACTCAGCTCATATAGAAATGTGTTATGTATTCCTGCATGATAGAAACACTTCACTCAAGCCTAGGTACTGAGAGCACACAAATGTATTACTGAGAACACACACACACACACACACACACACACACACAGATGTACTGACTAAAACACCCCCCCACACACACACACACACACACGCACACACACACAGATGTACTGACTAGAACACACACACACACACACACACACACACACACGCACACACACAGATGTACTGACTAGACCACACACACACACACACACACACACACACGCGCGCGCACACACACACACACACACACACAAGGTTAAACCTTTATCAAGGATGCGTCCAAAGTCCTTGGTTCTCACGGGTATCACATACTTTTAAAAACACGTGTGCCCGAAACAAAAAACATTGTGACGAATAGAGACAAGGAGTTCCACTGAATGATTATACTGGAATGTCAAGGCCAAACACCTGTTGTTGATGCCTGCTACCCCTCCAGCTTAAAAGACAGAGCGAAAGACTGAACGTCAGTCACGTTCCGGAGCGTGCCTCAAGAGTTTGTATGTGTTTGTTGCCTGCGAGCACATTAAAACTCAGTTGCATCTGATTCTACGTGTCTCCAGTGATTTTTTGACTTCTGAGTATTTGAGTTTTTGATATCTAATGGAAGACAAAGAAAGTGTATTAGGGAGGAAAGGAGCGAGGTTGCGAGCCTTCTGGCACGGCTCTGGACCTCGAGTTTTTGCCACCACAGCCTCCAGCTGCTAAAATCCTCCCTAGCATTTTTTGCGTTGTGGGAAAGGAGCTCATGTTTGTCTTTGTAAACCTAACAACAGTAACAGGCCTAAACCTAAGCACCATAACTTTACATAAATTACGTAACTTCAGGATGATTTAGGACATAATTTCATCTGTTGGGCACCAATTCGTAGGATATTCAAACTGCTGTGTGTGCAGTTTCATAGTTTTTTATACAAACTGCTATATATGGATATGCTGCATACACACAAACCACATCATCAAGTTCATTATGAATGTAAAATCTTTTAAATCACTAACTACACCAACAATTAAAACACAACTAATATCCAGCTACTAACATACAAATGAGCAAAGGCAATAATAAATGAACACAGTGGTTACGTATTATGGATTCAGAAGACAACATAAACCACATAAAATCAGATGAGGATATCTCTGCAAGATGTCTTAAGGTGCAAATGAAACCTTTTACACAAGGGAAGGATTTTAAAGCATTTGAACATGCATTCTACTTTGATGGGAGTTCGACCAAACAGTCACAGGAAAATGGAATGTTTTACCTGGAGGTTCCAGTGCTGGAGGAAATGGGCAAATGGGCTGTCTGGTATTCTCTGGCCTGCTCGGTCCCATGTGGCTGCTTGAGCTGATCCGTATCTCAGCAGGTGTCAGGATGCCCATAGTGCATATGCAGGGAATTAAACACTTCTCTTAGGATAAATGCACCATTGATTGAGTTGTCTGATGTTGCTCTTTTTATAGAAATATATCCTGAGTTTTTGGCCTTCAGTACCTCAGAATTGTATGTTGAACAACAGATGAGGAACAGCAAGTCCTGCATTATGTGCTGTTGTCAAGGTTCTTTTGCAGGTAATGATCAATCTGAAAAACTGTGTTCACTTTCAAAGTTTATTTCTCAAGTTCTAATTTCAAGTTTTTTGGGATAACTAGAAATGTTTTCCAAAAACAATAGCTAATATGGATGACACACAAATTTCGCTGAGCATGAAGTTTCTGTGTTTTCATCGTGCGTATTCTATCCAGCCAAATCTTCTTGGGGGTTCATGTGCCAAATTGCTAAAGGCACAAACAGAAACTGACTGGTACATGACAAATAGTAGCATTTTCTCACAGCGTGGTTCATCACACACAGAATCATGACTCACAGATAGACACGCCTGTAATTAACACCACACCCTACCCATCTGTTTACTGTCAACTAGTGCTACACACACAGACACACACACACACTCAGCCAAGCACACTTCTCTCTTTTACTGACTTCTTTCAAACTTTTGGTTTTTTTTTCCCTAAGATCTCATGTCTCACCTGGGACGTTTACAGATCCATATATACTGCACAGTTCGATAATGATGGTCACATCAGATTTCAAAGTTTAACAAAGAGTAACAATGCTTGAAGATTAACATCTTGGAATAACAAAAACCTGATGTACGAGTTACAGAGCTGAAACAACAACAGTCAGGAAGGGGTTATTGTGAGAACATCATGTTCATAACTGTCAGACTTAACTGAATGTGGTGATTTGCTGTCTGCGTGCCTCCTTGCCTAATTTAATTACACTTTTGGTAATCTTAATCTCTCTATCCATTTACTTTCCCAACTCAGAGCCTCAGTCTGTATCATATAAAAGAGTGATAAATACATTAAAGTGCAGTATGTAGTATTACAGACAGACTGACCCAGTGTCTACTTTAAGCTGTTGACAGGCCAGCAGTATGACTAGAAAGAATTCCAACTTGGCCTTCAGGTCTGAGTGTGGGATAAACTGTCAGTGATAATTTGAACAATGACGCCTTACATGAGGTTTTTATACCCTCTCCACAATATTCATTTCGACAGTGCTTTGCGAGTTGAGGAGGAGATTTTAATCTCTGAACCACTATAAAGTTTTTATGTGAAACAGTTGATGTGTTAAATTCAGCATAAACAGCGGGCAGTTAAACAGCAAATTGTGTGGAATTACAAGTTAAGGCCTGTGTCTGTATAAACTTACCTCCTGGAGATAAGGTTATACAGACAGTATAAGAGACTGGAGCGGACCTTGATTACTGCAAGTGGACCTATAGTATCTGCATTCAGAGGAGAGAAGCAGTGTTGAGAGGTCTGATCTGGAGCCAGAACCAGGAAGAGGTCTCTTCTGCCACTTCTTATTCAATTCTTGCCTACACAAGAGAGTGTCCCAATATCAACCCATAAAACAAATCACACAAACATTTGGAACAACCAGATGGACACTTGATGCTGGACACATGTAGCCTATACTTCACAAATAGTAGGCTACATTTTTGTACTCCATAGTACATTATTCGCTCTTTTTTTAAATGCTCTTTAAATAAGTATTTGAAGGTTATGATAAAGTCTGAGGTTGTTGTTCCAGGATGTGGACTATAATGCAACAGGTCCATGCATGCACATACAGGCCTCTAGTTCCACAGACCGGGCAAGGCGGAGGCACAGTGCACCTGCGGATTTTACAAGTTTGGCACGCCGTGCGCACTGGCGCAGCTACTCCTCTTCTCCTCAGCTACCACCTCTGTCCCTCCTACCTGCGCAAGTCGGAAAGAGGGAGGAGAGAAGGCAAGAAGTGGGTTATACATAGCCATTTCACAACACCAATCAAATGAGCCCCTCTCCTCGCCCTTAAATGCACCACGCGAACACGTAATGAGAGTTTACTTAATTCGCCATGGCAGAAGAGAGCAGCGGCGTCAGACGGCCAAACATCTCCCAGGAGGAAGCTGACGTTTTGGTCTGGGAGGTCCAAGTTTGCAGTGTCCAAATATATGGAACTGCGAGCAGACCTCCACAGGCTGATGATGCAAAGGTAGCCTGGGAGGAGGTCACCACAATTGTAAAGCAATGTTGCGTTTCTCTCGTGCACGCGCACTCTCTCTCTTTTTCTCTCGCAGTCTCACTCTGTTTCTTTTCTTTTGACTTTTCAAAGATGACAGATGCTGAATATATACTCCCTATCTGATGCTGTGGCTGTTTGTGGTTGGCTGAGAGGGATTCTCAAACTCATTAGTTTGCAACTGTGTTAATCAAATCAGGTTGGGTTTCCATTACACGTGCCAAACGTGTCAAACGGTGCCAATCCCCTTTGATCTGACATCAGATGTGACGGGACAGTCGATATAGAAATACATTTATGTGCTGATTGCAGATAGTTGCATTGAATAGTGGTGTTTGTGGCTATTTATCGCATCGTTAATGTGCCTGACATTCTGGAAACCTGCCTGTGAGGTTTTGGTGACGTGTGCGCACTGTCCGCTGGTCAGCCAAACTTCCGCTACACCGGCTGCACTCCACCTGCGCTGACAGTAGACCTGATTTCGGCTGGCGAGCTTTTAGCGCACCTTTGTGCCAAGCTGGATCTGTCAACACGTCCCCCTGCTGTGCTGCCACACCCATCTCAGCGCACTTCGGTCTGCCAAACTACCAAACTGAGCGCGCCTCGGGTTGCGCTGCTTGAAACTAGCTCTGTGCCGGGTTTGCCACCCTGCGCTGCGCCAGGAAACCACAATACTATCTGGCAACTACGTATATAGATAAAGCGTACTTGTTTTCGGTGCTTACACTGAGTAAAAATGCTATATCTCCAAATTTCAGCATCCAAACTAAAGCATTTGCTATTTTCTTTGTTTTATGTTAAAGTAAACTAAACAGCTTTGGGTTTTGAACTGTAGGTTAAACTCTTTGTATTTTTCAGTTTTCTTATATTTTATCGACCCAGTGATTAAAGGAGGGGATAAAGGACAGGTTAACTGATGAGATGAAATGAATCTAATTTTTAGTAGCAGCCCTAAATTGTACGTTAATCAAGTGCCAATTGTGCAGTGTTATAGATTTAAACTGACTTGAAAAAAGCTTGTCTTTTTCTGGTGAAGACTTTGACGAACTTATAAAATCAGAGAGCGTCTTGACAGTAATAAGAAGCTCTGACAGCTTTATTCAAAACAATGAGACAAAGAAGACAGTCAAGAAAATCACCTGCTGCTTATACGATTGATCACTTATGACAGATGACCTTCTGGTCTGCTGCCCTGAAGAGGATGGCAGAGAACCTGTGGTTGTGGGCCTCAGAGCCCTCGTTGTCTTTAAAGGCTCTTTATGTTGTGAGACTGGATAATTTGGGCTTGCTTCGAGAATGCACAAGTGAATTTTGCAATTCACTACCACAGAAAACACTAACAGATGGAGTATCTGGGGGTTGTGCTCGACGCACGCAGCTTGTGGGCGACTCCATTGGAACATAGATAGATGGCCCTGTGGCAAGCAGTTTGCAAACTGTGACTTGGTGTAATGGTGACAGTCATGCAGGTGTGTGGGTTAAAGGCAGCAGCCCTCTCAGTGGTACAGCTGAGGTTACTGCATATGTGGCACCTGCAGAGGTGGTTTGTCAGCCTTTGCTTAAATGCCAAGGAGCAGTGGTGATGCTTGATTACCATTTCCCCCCTCGATACAAAAAAACCTGAGATACTGGGGGTTCCCACAGCACCTGTTGCAAGGAATACTGCTGGGACGAGTGACCTCCTATGTCACAGTGATCATGGATGTGTCCCTGACAGGGTGGGAGGGGACCTGCCTGGGGAGAGTGGTACAAAGTGTCTTGCAATGGAGGTCCAACACATCACTGTCCTTGAGGTAAAGGCAGTGTTGGTCAGGTCCAACAACCACCCTTCATCAACAGACAGGGCGGAGTTTGGTCTGGTTTTAATGTTGCTGTACCGGGAAATTTGGGCTTGTTTCAGAAAAGCGCAAGTGAATCTATGTGCCAGCTAATGTAAAACCCACTCCCCGCTATGGGCTGTGCACAGTCCACACCTGATGTGGCAGTGTTGGCAGCCTTATTCAGCTGCGTAAGTGTCGAGGACATATGTGTGGCAGTGTCGTGGTGCTTTGCCTATTCAAATGGTTCTGTCTCTTGGAAATGTCAACATCTTTTTTAGGAGCTGTGCTCACTGGAAGGGTACAGGACTTGCACCTGCTCCCCTCTGGGCATGGGCGTGTCTATTGCTTGTCTTTCATCTGCTGCCAATTTAGGCCATTGCTCCACACAGTTTGGTAGCTTACTACCTGAGTTTGTTGTGGCCCTATACTTTTCAACTGCAGTCCAGCTGTGGTGGCTAACCTTTAGCTGGTCAGGATCAGTGTGGCTGGATCAGTATTATGTCATGACAGGGCGTTCATTCATCGGGCCCCATCCACCGTACCCATGGAGTCCACTAGAGCGCAGAGCCTGCGTGAGGTACTGTAGAAGGAAGACTAAAATATTGCAACCGTAGTTGCATCAGCACAGGCGTAGCCCTCTATCTGAGGCCCTTTCGCTCCTACACTGCTTGTTTAAGAGGGTGTAGGGTGGCTGAAAGTCTTGTGTAGTGTCTTTAAAGACCCTTTTAAGGCCAGCGTCACAATGACATCAGTTTGTTGGCTGGAGATAAAACACAACTTGCCACCATATAGGACTGTAGACTACATAGGATTCTTAAAATGTCATCTTGTTGTGTTATTGGGAGCCAGAATAGAAGGAGACAGGGCAAAACTAAAATTTTATGCATAGTGGTGATGCGCGGATGGGCTCTGACGGCACCCGAATCCGCATCTATCCATCAGTCATCCATCCGCCACCCATCCGAGCAAATTAATTTTCTATAATTACAGACCCGCATCCACCCGCACCCGCATGTTTATATTATCAGGAAAGATTAGATCCTGGCCGATCCCGTCAGCTGACTGACATTAAAATAATCAATAAAACGGCGCCGTTACTCTGTGCATAAAGGTGCACATTGGCACTCTTAATGAGGAGACACTCATTTCTGCTGCTGTGGGGGTCACTGTGTTAAATAAACCCTTCCACATGACTGCCCTCGTGCCCTCCATCATGCTCTGGTGTTCTGGTCTATACACAGGGGTCCTCAATTAGGCTCAATGAGAGTCTGGCCTCCGGCCAGATTGTGCCTGGCTAAATATAAATATTAAAATGTGTTGTTCACATTTTAGAGCATGCAATACATTTTCCCCTCATTAATGTTTGTCAAAGCAATCTATAAACTTTGTTTTTAAAGGGTGCGATTTAAATAAAAGTTATTATTAGGCTATTATTTTCACCCGCCCATAACCCATCCGCCATTAATCAGATTGTTCATTTTTATCACCCGACCCGTCAGGTGGTTATAACTGCCATCCGCGCATCTCTAATGCATAGCAATGCCCGTCAACAAGGCAGCTATGGTTAAATGCAATAAGATGAAAGGACTGGATGGAGGTGATCATCAAAAATGCTCGCATGTCCAGCACACACTTCATATCAGGTTATGGAAATAGTATTTACTGTTGAAGGGAGGAATAACGTTATGTGTTTTAAGGGTTACCATGTCCACATTATCTGAAATTAGGAAGGTATTAAGAGGAATATTAGATTTCTCCATAACACTAAATTTTTAGTGAATTAGCTAACATTACCTTCGATAGCAAAACAAACGCTCTGTATTTATAGACGGTCCAGTTTGTGCCAGAGTGCACTCTAACACTCGTCATTAGTATTTCTGAAAGCAACACTCGTATCATATTCCTCCACTGTTTAAAACAGGGTAACAGAACTTGTTAGCTAGCGCTAACTATTGTCTGTAGAGAACTGTTTTGCCTTCAGCTAAGCCCCGCCCAGCAAAAAACGTCATTGTGTTTATTTACAGTAAAAGGGTCTATACTGAGGGGTCTGCAAATATTCATATCGGCACATCATAATAGGCCAGTTACATGGCCAATCAAGATGTTTTGTTGTAATTTTGTTAAAGAAGTAGGAGGACCTGGCCTCTTATACTACTTTTAGTATATATTTTTTATAGTTTGTAATATGAAAAAGTGTTGCACTGGTATCATGTCTGATTTTCAGGTTGTGTGATGAAATCTATCCCCTGCAGCACTCCTCTAAACCGGGTGCATATCACTTTAATAACAATACATGCAGAGCTGTTCTTGATTCTATAAGACATCCAAAAATCAGGTCAGGTCAGTCAAGTCAGACTAACTTGCAACATGTCTGGGCAATACCAGAAAAAATATGACAAAATGCAGACAAACAGAGTGAAAATAGAAAATGACAGTCTGGTGGTGTCTTATGAAAATCTGAAAGATCTTGTGTCCACTTATCAGACTAACAGTGCTGATGTCTTTGGATTTATGGTTGTCTAAAAATCAATAGCGGCTGAGTTGGCACACAAAAAGAGAAGTTATTCATTGGGTGTGACACCATCAGCACACTGTATGGGATCGGCACAATTATGCAAGTCACTCATATCTACTTCTTTTTCTCTCACAATGTTGCAAACAACTTTCTCTGTGTCACTAGAGGTGAATGAGACTGTGAAAGCTTTCAAGGGCGTGAACATGATAAATGTTTCAATTTGTCAAATCCTCAGACAATAACAGGTGACCTGTTAAGTATTCTAAAAATTCAGAGCTGTATATACGTTTGCATGCTGTATCTTGTATGGGCCTATGACACATACATGTACAGCTGCTGCACTGCTAAAGCAGGAGGACAGTTAAAACTGCTGAATGAAAGATCTGTTAGTCCATAAACCCCCTAAATGTCTGTAAGGAGTCAGTGTGAGCACTAAATTGACCAGAACTAAAGACAGTCATGTATCATGTAGTTCCTTGATCCAGAACAAATGAATAAAACTAAAGCGCCTTATATAGAGAGTATTTTGTCTGCAGTATGAATGATACATTTATTCACCACCTCAAAAATCCTGCATGTTGGCCCATAAATGCAGAGCATCAAATTTGACTTATTAAATACAAATGAAGCAAAGTTATGATGATTCATACGCTACGTAGCCAAGATGACAACCACTGAGGGAGAGACGTGTCCATAGTTCCACACTCAACTTCTTGACCGTTTTGAGTGCACCATTCAGGTACTCATAGTGCATTGCATTTTTCCATACTGCTCAGTGTGCACACACCTATGCACTCAAAATATTTAAGTGTAAGTACAAAAGTACGCGATTTGAGACACAGCAACGGTCTCTGGTGGACATCTGGACACAGAAACACAGGTGTATCTCATTAATGACTGCTTTTTAATTGGGTGTGAAACTGTGCAATGTGACATGCAGATCTCACTGGAACATGATGATCACATAGACACACAATCACACACACTATATAATTGTTCCCAATTTTTACATGCTTAAGTAAAGATTTATGACTTTTGTGCATACAAACGACTTATTCCTCTCAAATTTTGGTTCCATATTTGTTAAAAACTTTCCATAAGATAATCCATCCACCTGACAGGTGTAACATATCAAGATGCTCATTAAACAGCATGATTATTACACAGGTGTGCCTTGGGATGGTGATAATGACAGGCCCCTCTAAAATTTGCAGTTTTATCATGAAGACTATGTCTCTGTGTATGTTGTTTTGCTTGTCTTACTCTGTTTTACTTAGATTATTTCCTTGTTGTTGGCATTGTTGCCTTGTCTGTGTTTAACATCAACCTGCCATGGGACTGGAGACGGAAATTAGGCGCCTGGCTATAATCTCGTGTATTTACAAGTAATTGTTTATTAATACATATTGTCCCATTTTTAAAAAATAAATAAATCAAAATCAAATTTTAAAAAACATTTTCCATCTCTAGCACTACAAAAATGCTTTTTTTGTTGTTGTTTGGTCACAGATACATCAAGACGGTTTCTGTTACTTTGTGCAGAAGTTCTTTAGCTGTGCAAACCAACTGTTGCATCAACTGTCCGGGTGGCTGGTTTCAGATGATCTTGCAGGTGAGGATGTGGTGGTCTTGGGCTGGTACAGTTACCGCTGCCAAATTCACAGAAACAACACTGAGGACCAACAATAATAGTATAAATTACCATTCAGTTCACAGGTATCAGCTCTGGCGGACATTCCTGGGCTCGGCATGTCAATGTAACACTCTCTCAAACCTCTGTGGCATTGTGATAGATGTTGTTTTATCAACATCGTGTCACACCTTACAGGTGGATGGGTTGTCTTGACAAAGGAAAAGTGTCTTGACAAAGGAAAAGTGCTCACTAACTGATAGATAGATAGATAGATAGATAGATATGTAAGTGTGTATAAACATGTAGACATTTTTTCTGGTACAAACTGGTTGATACAATATGTTTCTCTTTTCTTCCATACTTTTTTAATTACACCATTTCTCAACAGGCTACATGGTTAACATATTTGAGTGTAGCGGTGGGACATCTCTGCACACACTGCTATGTTCCTGTCCTAAGGGTGTGTGTGGGTGGTGTGGAAACTCCCTTTCATAAGACTCCTCCTCATCTCCATCAGCTCAGTCTATCCAGAACTCTTGACAGAGCCACTGGGACTCTGTCATTTCGCTTGATACCGATCCTGGGACTTCTTTGCAGTCATGATTCGAGTTTCTTTGCCCCTGTGTATCTTACTGTTTGCGGTGAGTACAGAAGGAGTTTTCTGATTCTTAAATGTTGTGTCTTTCTACTGTTACAGACAGCAATGTGTTTTGGAAAGTGTCTTGTTAACCATCAATGCCGCCAGATTAAAAACCTGTTAATAATACTGTGTTGATGAAACACTGAGTTTTAATTTGTGTACTCTTTCACTCAAGCTGTTTTATTTAAGCCAATGTTTGCTGGCTGCCATGGCAACACAGAAGTGGTATGGTGTGTTAGACAGAGATAAGTCATCACTTCTCATTTCAACAACTATCCTCTGTCTCATGTGAGCTTGTCTACATATAGTTTAAGTTGATCATCATTCTCGAAAAATTAAAGGCCTACAACCCTGCTGTGAATGTTATTTTCAGCAAATAGAAATACTGAAGATGCATGATCTGATTTTTATACTGTACACTTTGATATGAATTATAGCTTCCGTCTACTTTTCTGTGAAATCATTATCTTGTCATATCAGTAATTATGTGTTTAGGGATCAGTTTGTTTATGGATCATAAAAATGCATTGATAATTTGAAGACACCTCTTAATCTCTTGCAATGTCTTAAAAAATTTAAACTGGTTTCGTTCGAGCTCAATTATTTGGTCAACCATTTTAATCAGAAAGTCGGTTCATCCACAACAAGAGTTAAGTTGCCCTCGGCATTACAGTTTCTAAACTAGCCAGCCGTAATTTGACCGACTGACCACAGTCATTATTTTTATTAGTATTTTATTTCAGTTTGTTGTGGTGTTGCTGACTTAAATCAAGACCAGTTTCAGACTGAACAGTTGAGGGCTTGTTGATGTGAGTACCGTGCAAGTACACTCAAAACAACCACTGACTAATTATTCAAGTGAGGGAAGAACAGCTTCAGATGAATAATGAAGACAAATATGTTCTGTGTGCTAAGCAGTTTTTCATACATGTGATGGCTGAAGGTGCTGGTGAGTCAGGCTGAGTTCTTCTTTTGTCATAGTTCATCTGTTACCTTGACATACCCATGCATTTTCTGTACAGTTGAGGATTAGTTAAATCTCCTAACAGTGGTAGGGTGTGTCAGTCTCCCCAGTGAACACAAGCAGCAACCGCACCTCCCATGTGGATGCTTTTAATCGCAGTATCTTGAATCCTGCTGTATTTTTTATTAAACAGGTCTAAATACTAGCTTTCCAGAGGAAATAAAAACACTAATGCCAGCCCCTTAGTTGTAATAACATGTTAACCTGAGTGTCTGACAATTACGATATCCTCAACTCGGCAGAGGACTGGCAATAATGTTGGCTCAAGACGAGCTTGCAGAGGGATCACACCAGCCACGATACTGTGATCCACAATTTAAAAGGAATGTGAGCCAAAGGTGTAAACAAGCCCTCCATTGTTCAATCTGAAATTGTTCTTAATTATAGCTGGCTAAGTTCTACCTCCTTCTTCCAGCCCCCTTGCTTGGACCACACCCATCTTGGAGCGTGCTCTTCCTTGTGATCTCAACTATGCACGTGTAAAGTTCCGTGACTGCATCTTGTACATTTGTGACATAATCACAGTGACAAATCTGTCCTGAATTAATCTTTCTGTATGAACATCAAAATATTCAAAACCATTTTTATTGTAGTTCCCGCTACAATCGGTGTCTTAACAACATTTTGCCATGACTTACGAGATGAAGACAGCACCAGCCCTGCTGTCGCAGCCGGCAACAAATTGATTTTATGTAAAAGTAATCACCATATGTCATACAGCTAAACAGGCTGTATAGCCAGCTCAGTTTGCTCACATGAAATTAACCTTGTAAACCAAAAGAAAGTAAGAAAGGCTCACTCTATGTCACACTCTCCAGCAGGTTGCACTGTTGGCTGAACAATGGGAAGCCAGTTAGGTCGTGATGTGTTTACTTTTAGAAGAACCATGTAAATTCTATTTACCATCTGCATGGTTTGACTTCGGGCCTACAGTACGAGCAACCAGTCTTAAAAAGTGTTTGAACAAGTCAAAAAGTTGGATATTTTGTCATTTTTGAGAATTACCTCTCCTTCATAAAGTTTTGATTCTTTGTATAATTGGTTGCTAATGAAAATTACAAAGTGAATAAGAAGAATGCTGTGTAGTAGCAATGGCAGCCAATGACAAAGACAGCTCAGTGTTTTATAACAGCAGTATCATCATTTTTAATATGCAGATTGCTATCCTTGACCAGCCAAACTCCTGCAGGATGGCGACAGGTCATGCTTGCAACTCTTCTTGCACCATTTACTGACCATCATGTTGTGGATACACTAGTATTCTTTCATCAAGCAGCAAAAGACACTAGAAAAGGCCACAGTCAGTACACCCTGAACAACAGTTCAGCCTCACCCTCTCTCTCAAACTGTCAGGTCAAATTTCTGCAAGACTGAACCTTACATGAGCAGCAGGAGGTGAGATGGGATGCAAAATGTCAAAGCCCTGCTCAGGATTGTCTGGGCATGTACAGACTGTGCTTGAGTGACATCTTGCTGTGTGTGTGTGTGTGTGTGTGTGTGTGTGTGTGTGTGTGTGTGTGTGTGTGTGTGTGTGTGTGTGTGTGTGTGTGTGTGTGTGTGTGTTTTCTTTTGTTTTTTTCTCTTGGTAGACTGGGAAAATGTTGTTTCATTCTTTGGAGGATATGAAGTTTCATGCCACATAGTTCACCCAACTTCAAAGTGGATAGAGACTTAATCAGTCAGAATAGCTTGAAACACCTGTGTGAGTTGATTGGGTTGCAAATCTTCTATGTTTCATTGAAAATAGACATAATAAGGGTCTTTAATAAGTAGCTCTATAACAGGAATAACTCCCGTCAAAAAGAAATTGAATGTGACATCTGTAATTCAACATCAGTGGACAAAATGTGTCACCTCATTACAAAATTAATTCAAGCAGCCAGCAACTGTTGACTCGGCTACAGGTCAGACCCATGAAGGGCTGAGCAGAAGGCTGGTAACAGGAAGGAGGACTGGTGACTGGCAACAGAGCTGCAGGACTGTAGGCCAGCAGCTGGAAGACTTTCAGGTTAGATGGTGGCGCCAAGGAAACAGGGTGTTGCTGACATACGGCCACACTTGAGAACTGATGCAGTCCAGGAGCTGGG
Organism: Epinephelus cyanopodus; assembly: GCA_026686955.1. Lineage (NCBI taxonomy): Eukaryota > Metazoa > Chordata > Actinopteri > Perciformes > Serranidae > Epinephelus > Epinephelus cyanopodus. The sequence goes on along the minus strand of CM048920.1, from coordinate 30,950,572 downwards.
CGACCACTGCAGCTCAGGAGGAACATGTGCCAGCCAGACCGGCAACTGGGGATGAGGAACAGGTGTAAGCCAGAGCGCTGAGTGGGAGGCAGAAACGGGTGTCAACTGGACTGCCGACGGGAAAAGAGGAACAGATGTCATCTGGACCACCATACAGGAACCGGGAGCAGGTGTCACCCAGGCCACCAACTGGGGAACAAGAAACATGCATAGAGCAGACCGGACTGGAAACCAGGAACAGGTGTCATCCATGCTGATTTGAAGGGAGGAGCAGGTGTTGGCTGGGCCACCTACTTGAGACCAGGAACAGACAAGATGTTGGCTTCTTAGGAACTGACTCAGGAACAGACATCGGTCAATATACTCTGCACATGGACAAGGACCCCAGACCCAAAACTGACAGGACATTAACCTGGATGACCATCTCAGGAACCTGTCCAAGGTCCATCTGGATGTCAGTCATAGGGCTTGATTGGTGCCTTTAAGACCCTGTTTCTTTCTATGGGCTCTGGCACCTATAGATACCTTAGGGAGATGGCCTGGGGACTCCCCAGGAAAGAGGACTGCTCAAGGGTCTCATGGTCAGGATCTCAAAGGAGGCTAGCCCACTTGAGGGAGCCACTTGGTGTGCGGGTTGGGACGATGTAACTCATATCACATACTGACTATTTTAACTCCGTTTTGGTACAATTGTATTCCATGCAGGGATATCCGACACTCCAACCTTAAGTGATATGTGGCTGACTTAACATGTATAGACCATGGCTTTATTGTAAACTAATTACATCTATTGTGTTACAGCTGCAAGCTATTGCTGTGGTCAAGGCCAACTCTGGAGACAAGCTGATAAGAAGAAAAAGAGAATGGCTTCCCCCACCAAAAAATCTGACAGAAAATGTAGACTACACTGCAGAGCGCTCCATTGCCTGGGTGAGTCATTGGTCTTTAATTTCAACTCTCTGTTATGCGACTGAATAACTTTGGTTCTGAATGTGTAAAAAGGGACCTTTACTGATACCTTTAAACAAAAAGTTTGTATATTACCTTCCAGGACACCTGACTGAAGAAGCCAGGTACATTAGTACCTTCAAGTGCCCAAATGTAACTCTGCTGTAAAGAAAAAGTCATGTGTAGAAGAACATGTACGACCTAATACATAGATACTATTGTCTTCCCTGTTTGTTGACTAAGTGCCTACCATTCTGTATGATATTTGCTCTGTGTTAAGACAAACTTTTGACCTTTGTAGCCACTGAAACCTCTTGATAAGCCCAGCACACAACCCATTGTTAAAGTTTAGTCTTGATGTAAGAGTAATAATCCTTCCTCTGAATGTTGATCTTTAGAGCTACAGCTTTGTTGTAAACTTCTGTCTTGTTTGACTGTGTAGGTCATCTGTTTTAACACTTTTATGAATAACAAAAGTGAAATGTTGACAATCCATTTTAAAACATTTCAAGGAGGAACATAAAATGAAAATTATTTATTAAGAATTGAAGGTTTGTAATCGGTGAAATTATCTCTTAGAGATGGGGACCGTTTTGGATTTATAAACTGGATGCAGCATTATATTCAGGCCTAAATAGTGGTATTTATTTCAGGCGAAAGAAGAGGAAAATCTGCACGCTGAATTAGAGCTCCCAGTTTTTTGTTTTGCTTTTTATTGACTAAAATAGCGACATTTTGAAAGACCAAAGACCATTTGGCTATTTTAGTCAATAAAAAGCAAAACAAATAACTGGGAGCTCTAATTCAGCGTGCGGATTTTCTTTTTCTTTCTGCATGGACCCTTATTATCCAGCACCTGACCTAAAAGAGGATTGGATGTGCGCACAACTACTCTGTCGTCATTGATTTCAGGCGAAACATTTATTTTAATTCAGAAAAATATTGTATAGTGTGTTTGTTTGAGTTAGTAATTAAGGTTACCTTTATTAATTTTATCCCTAATCTACAAATGAAAAACAAAAACAACAAACGTTTTGATTACTTAATCTGTAATAAGAAATAAAGAAACCTACCAGTCACCACAGGGGTGGCACTGGAACGTTTTCAGCATTCTCAACAAAGATGGCACCATTTTAACCAAAGTTCCAAGTTCTCCAAAGAGGAGCTCAAGTATCCAGAAAAGTTGGAGACGGTAAAATACTGAGAGGGCTGGCGTTCAGCAATAAATGATGGTTAGAGTCACCACTTATTTTTCCCAGTATCTAATTTTCAAACTTTGTTTTCTTGGTGCAGATGTTTTTAGTTGTTGCTTCTGGTGCACTGAAATGTATGTGAATGTGTTTAGCTGAATCAGCTCTATGTATTGTGTTTCAGATTCATTCAGATTATGATGATGGCACAGGGAATATTGACTACTCTCTAGAAGGCATTGGTGCAAACAAACATCCCTTCCATCTGTTTGTAGTCGACCCTAGAACTGGACAGGTTCGTGTTACCAAGGTGCTTGACAGAGAGCTCATCGCTGTGTACAATGTGAGTGATGACAGACTCTGTTTTATTCTACTGTACTTTTTCACTTTGATGCAACTTTCTCCCTTCTTGAGATTCAGTGATTGATGCTTTTCCTTCTAAATATTGAGATATTTCCAGCTATTTGCTTCCCATTAATGTCACAGACTATACCTGCTAAGACAAATAATATAGACAACAACATTTGAGTTTTCTGTTTTAGCTGTCAGGTGTTGCTAAGTACAAGAATGGCATCCGAGCAGAGGACGACGTTCCCATACGATTTAGGATTGTAGATCAGAATGATAACGCTCCTGTATTTGGAGTCATCG